>JAGFNQ010004783.1:115985-173591 GCA_024364735.1 Boesenbergia rotunda | reverse complement strand
ATTACATGCAGCGGAAATAAAAACATGAATAATTTCCTAAATTATTCTAACACATATCCTAAGCATGCAATGTGTTCACATAATCATAATATAAAATTTTTGCAGAAAAGGAAATTACTCTACGAATTACCTTGCGTAACTTGGAAGAAGGGACGAGATCCAACCGTTAGCGTCCCTTGAAAGCTCCGCCTCTATTCGTATCCACGCCGAATATCGTTGGGATGACTTCGTTAAGCCACGAGTTTCGTATTCACGAGAACTACTAGATTCTCCGTGAACACGACGAAAACCGAGAGAGTAATCAAATCGAAAGACTCATCACCAAGGTTGGCCAAAGAGGAAGATCGTCGCAAGGAAGAACTTCGTCGCCTTGATGCTTCTCCTTGTGCTCACGGCAAGAAGAAAGAAGGAAGGCCTATGGCCGGCCAAGAGAGAGGGAGAGAAGAAGAGGAGAGAGCCTAAGCAATTGTTGGATGGATCCTCTTCCATGGTACCCCTTGGGTCCTTTATATAGGGAGAGGTTTCTTAATTCCCAAGCAAACCTCTCCTTGATTATGGAATAATTTCTCAATCAATCCATAATCAAGGCTCTCATGATCAAACTTCTTCTTCTTGATTATGGAATAATTTCTCAATCAATCCATAATCAAGGCTCTCTTTCTTTTGGCATGATTATATAAAATTTATAAAACAAATCAATCATTGGTTCATTATATAAAAATTTATAAAACAAACCAACCATTGGTTCATTATAAAAATTTATATATATAAAATTTATATAACCTTTTATAAAATAAACCAACCTTTGGTCTATTTTATAAAACAAACCAAAATAGTCTTATCCTCTTATGGTGGTGGCCGGCCATGACAAGAAGAGAGGAGGCCCCCTTCCTTGGCTGGCCCATCTAACCCCAATTGGATCAAATCCCTTAATGAATTAAACTTATTTAATTCACCCATTAAGTCTTTAAAAGACTTAGCCATTCTATGCTTTCGATGCGTCTGAAATAAATTCAGTTTTGACTATTGTTTGGACTTACCAAAAATAGTCTATCTCGATTGGAGAATCCAATTCTCAACTCGTTTTAAATCCTTCGAATTACTCGTTATGCGTGTGACCAAATAGGCTTTCAATTTATGTTGGCCGTCCATAATTAACTAATTAATTATAGAACGATCATGAGTGGCACCTAATAGTACATCATGATCCCCAATTAATTGAAAGATCAACGGTTGACCTCAGAAATGATTCTGAAACCCTTCAGCAGCTATAATGAATCGTGCCCCATTCCCTTCACCATCTTATACCCACTTGGTTCAGGACATGGTCTATGTGTGTCAGTCCCCACTAGGCTGACTACGTCACACCTAGCCCAAGTAACGTTTCCTCGTCCTATGAATTCTAATTACTCTCATGTATTTAAGAGATTCATACTCTGAACATGTCATGCTCTGGCCAGAGGCTTCAAGTAACAATCCGACGATAGGCCTCGGGTATACATCTCCTCGCAAGGAGTGGTGAATCCTTTGTAGGCTGTTCAAACATCTTCGGGCACTTCGGCTTATACGCAATCATCCTGGGTCCACACCTCCTTGGAGATGCTTGCTTAAGATGTCAAAGTATAAGTCTCCATGACCAAGATGACTTGAACACCGCAAGTCAAAGGAACATCGCACTTAAGCTGCAGTAAGAACTTCACTGACATATCTATATGTAGACTACCATATGAAGTTTTACAGCCAGTCACTCCAATGAACTAGTTCCCTTAACTAGCATTCATGTTTATCTCCGGACATCTCCATGTCACCAGCCAGTGAGAATCAGCTGATTAGAGAATAACTCATGCTAGTCTCAACAGAATTGATAGTGTCTGTATTTATCAATTCATCGACTAGGGACAATTTCAATACTTCACAATTGCACATGTAGAAATAATCACTAGTTGTGAATTCATCACAAATTCTCTCATGCTGTGAATTGTATTGCGGACATTCAGTAAATGAGTTTAAGATCTCAATCAAATACATAAACATGTATACTCAAATAGTGAATATTCATTTATTAAAATAAATGATTATAATCATCGCCTTAGGACATTTTTCTCATATCACTAACAATCACCCCCCATCTAGCTCTCCTACCGGTCCTAACAATATGATTCTATCTGGGAGCAGTATGAACGAGGTGCCAGTGATGTTGCGGGAAAGTTGACCGCGAGAAGATTTTGGAGAGTTGCCGACGATGTTGACCAGCGATAGATTGGTAACCTCTGTAACTCCACAACCAATCACAAGGGAACATTAGAGGCGGGCTAGAGGGAAGGTCTCTGATGCGTACGTGCACTCCGACGCTCAAGTTAGTGGCTTAAAAATATGAGAAATTAAGACGAGTATATATATATATATATATATATATATATATCACCTTTTATAACCCTCCACCATTAGCGAGGTGTTACGTCAACCATAAATATGACTGTCAATTCGTAATATCTCCTGTAAGACAAGAATCATGCCAATGCCTTATTAAGCAATGGTCATTAAATCCATTTCAATCATGGATTTGACGGTTGGCGGGCTAATAATAGCGATACTTTCAATATCCATCTTATCAAAGATTTGTCGGTCTTATCAGAGATTTACCTGGGTTTGTACATTCTTAAGCCTTTGGGCTTACTCTTTAATGGAAAAAAGGATCACCCGAGAACTACGGCCAAAAGATGAGGCCTATTAAAAACGAGCCAATAGGTCAAAACCTGGGGCCCATGAAACTCTATTCAAGTGACCACGGTGACAATGGCCAATCGAGTGTGTCAAAGGTTCATGCTAGATAGATCGGCACCACCTCTATATGTCGATGAGCCCTTGGAAAGACCAAATGGGCTACGCTGAACGCTTTCAAGGATAAGTTTTGGAGGAGAGTGTGAAGCGGACCGGACATGACGATGAGCTAGGTCCGATCAAACTCCTTGGTGCGGCCTGTGGTTACTCGGATAGAGTTTTATGGGCCCCTAGGTTTTAGCCCATAGGCCCATTTTTAATAGGCCTCGTCCTTGGGTCGTAGTTCTCGGGTGGCCCTTTTTTCCCTTAAAGAGTATGCCCAAAGGCTTAAGAGCGCACAACCCCAAGCGAATCCATGATAAGAAACATATTGAAAGCTTGACTATTATTAGCCTACCAACCGGCAAATCTATGATAGAAATGGATTTAATGACCATTGCTTAACAAGGCATTTGCATGATTCTTTCTTACAAGAGACATTATGAATTGACTGTCATATTTATGGCCGACATTATACCTCGCTGACAGTCGAGGGTTATAAGAAGTGTTTCACACACACACACACACACACACACACACACCACAGCGCTGTAAAAAAAATCATCTTCGAAAGAGCTCCACCTAGTCTTATTTTTTCTCATTTTTTCCGAACACTAACTTGAGTATCAGAGTGCACGCGCTAGAGACCTTCCCCTAACCTGCCTCTAACATTCCCTTGTGATTGGTTATGCAGTTCAAGAGGTTGTCGATCGAACATCGGTCAATCGTTGGTCAACATCTTGTTAGAGGAAATACTCCTTTTCGGAGAGTTAACAAAAATTAAGTTGAAATTACAGAAATTTCAACTTTACTGTTAAGTGGGCGGAGCTGCCTTTTATGCAAAATGTAGTCTCCTCGGCAGAAATTCCCGACCTGAAATTCCCGAGCTGGAATCCCAAACTCTCACGGGCACAACGAAGCACTCATTGCTCGTGGCAAAACATTAGTTCATCCTCTTGGACAAATTTTGCCCCGACCGAGATGCGCGCAGGTCGTGCACGGACACCCGTATTTGAACCCCCTGCGTACCACGCGTGAGAGAGAATATCTCCCCATGCATTTGTTGACAACTAATATGCTTGTGAAACAATATAAACCAACAATTATACCTTGAAATTCTCAATGTGGGATTAAAGTCTTATTCACAATAGAGCCTCTATATACTCCACCTCCCTTTTCATTCACTTGAGTCTCCTAATGTGGGACTAAAGTCTCATTCACAATGGAGTTTCTTTCCTCCCCACCTCACTTTCCATTCATAATATATCCAACACATCATTGGCATCTCATCAAGATCTTCTCGCGGTCAACTTTCCCACCACATCGTTAGCGCCTTGTTTTTATCGCTTCCCGACAGGATCAAGATACATTGATTTGTTGATCTGCTTCTCTGCTATGCTATTTTTCTCCTTTGAAAATAATGATTAATGAGGTTGGATAACGTCGAATTTCGGACGACCGGCCTAGCCGCCAGGGTAAATCAGGAAGCACTCACGACGGACGGTCCAGAAGCCCAACATCCCAAGGTTCACGTCCCATTTAAAAAAAATTATAAAATATATCATAATTAAAAATCGAACGGCTAACATACTTTTCTACTTTGAGTTAATAGCGAAAGGAGTTAATCTTGCATGTCATATTGTATCGTGTACTTTTCTACTTTGAGTTAATAGCGAAAGGAGTTGATCTTGCATGTCATCGTATCGTATTGTACTAATCAATTCCAAGAACTGACTTGTATAATGTATATTTATATAGTTATTCATTTTTTATTGAAGAGGTGCTTTAGCTAGTGAGCAGTTGCCCATCTTTTAACAAATTATGTGCCAAAGCCATGTGAATATAATCGTCATAGAGATGACGTCCCTACCTGGTATGGGTTTTATGGGAGTGTTTGGGAGAGCTTCTGCTAGCTGCTTTTTAGCTTCTAGCCATGCAAAAGTGCTTTTGAGTGTTTGGGAATGTCAGATTCTGCTTTAACTTCTGCAACTTTTACTCAAAAGCTAGAAGCAACAATTTGATGCTTTTTTCTGCTTCTGCTTTTTTGCTTATGGTGTAGAATTAAAAGTTGACATTTATACCCTTAATAAATTTATTACTTTATATAATTATCATCCTATTTTTAAATAAAATATTATATTTTTATATAATTTATATTTTCAAAAAATTTTATACATATTTGTATAAATTTATATAAATTTTATTATTTTATTATTTTTTATATTTTTATTAACTTTATATTTTTTTAAAATATATATATTATTAAAAAATATTTTTGATATAATATTTAAAATATAATATTAAATATATAAAATATTATAGATCATGTATCAAAATTATATTTAAATAATTGAAAAAAATTAATTTTGATAGTTTAAGGATATTATTGTCATTTAATTAAAAATTAAGCTTAAAAGTGATTATTCACCAAACACTCAAACTTTACCTTGTATCAGCTTTTGACTTCTATTTCCAAACACTGTATGCTTTAGCTTCTTACTAACTTCAAGATAATCACTACAAGAATCACTTTTCAAGAAGTAAAAGCTCTCCCAAACACTCCCTATATGTCATCGATTGGGCTTCTGGACTGTGTATTTCCTATTTTACGTTAGTGGCCGACGGAAATTTTTCGTGAAATCGGATCGATCATCCGAAATTCGACATTACCTAACCTCGTTAATTATTTTTCATATATCATCGGATCAATTTAAGAGCGAAGGATGTACGTGTCTCATTATCTATGTAGAAGCATTCTTATTTTATTTTCAAAAATAATTTTCAATCACTTCTACGTTTTTATCTCCTATTACAAAAGCATTCCTTTTATTGTCATTCCTATTGTTATAGACTATAGAAGAGATTTTATTAATAGTTGATAAATTTTAAAAAACTACTCCAATTATTGTTTACATATACGGTTTGAAATCAATCTTAAGCATATGAATAATTTTAAATCGCTTCTACATGCATGAATATAAAAGCGATTTTGAAATATCAAAATATCAGTATAGGAGCATTTTAAAATGCTCTAGAACTCATTTGTTGTTAGAATATTTTTCAACTATTTCTACCGATAGACTCACCCTAGGCCGAGTTTGAATTGAGCCTTACCTCGAGCCAAGTCCGAACTAAACCTGACCTCGTGCTTGTAAGTGGGTCGAGTACCCGTTGACCCTATTCCAGTCCAAATTAACCCTAAATTTGTGCCTTCGTTTTCCTCTATCTATCACAGACTAAATCTAACGTTAGAAATTTTTTCTCTTCATCTATTCTACTCTAAACCTAAATTTCACACCGAAAATTTTTCCTCTTGAAAAAAAGATTAGTTCAAAGAAAAATTCAAGTTTAAAACTATTAGGGTCAAGCAAATAGCAAATTTATTCGTTTAAGATTTTGGGTGAAAGCAAACTAGGTTTTTGACATTTTATTTTTTAGTAAGAAAGTAAAACTACAAGAGAGAAAAAAAAATAAGAAAATAAAAAATAAAATAAAGCAAATCGATTTTCCAGGCTTTCCCAGTTTGTCCAGTTTATTGGTATCCGACTGGTTCAGAACGGTTCGCACCCAGTCCTTGAGCAATCGAATTTCATAGTCAACTCGAACTGAAAATCAAGTCGGTTCCCGATTCAACCGATCCGATCAGCCGGTCCGATCCGATTTTCAGAATGCTAGTTGTAAGACAGCAGTTGCTAATTCCTTATTGGTGGGTTTCATTAAAAGTTGGATTTATATAGGGAATATTAAGGAATTAAATCTCCTTAACAAGAAATGTTCCATGATTAATTGAGATTTGAAGTCATCGACATCATTTCGATTGAGCAACCGATTGAACTGATTGAATGAAAATCGTATAAATCAAATATTTTTTTAACTAACGGATATTCACTGTATTAGAAGTTTTAAAATCGAACTAAAATAACTGATTTTTTAAATAAAAATGATTTTTAAAAATAACTATATCGAACTTTTAAATTTGATCGATTAATTGAATCAATTAATTTGATTTAATTTTATGTTTGCTCACCCCCTCCTACATGTAACCGTCTAAGCTGATAATTACATTTCATGCAATGAAGAACATATAATAAATTAATTTCAATTTTTTCCCCCTTAAAAAAATAACAAAAAGGAGTAAACTCTATTGCCATGAAATCGTTTGTGAATAATTCTATTGCAATTCGCGTCTCAACAAAACTTCGCTGCAGCCAATTGGGCCGTAGAGCGCTTCACTCTTGGGCTATTTATTGGGCTTTTTGGGCTTTATCCAATTTACATTGTTTCTCAACCGTTTCAAAAACCAAATTTAGCGCGTTCCAACGTGTGTTTGCTTTTAAAAAAAATGATGAACCAGACAGCAAACAAATTGAATCTAGGATGATCGGTCTGGTCTCATGGAAATTTTTTATCGATCGCCAGGATAAATCAGGAAGCGCTCACGGTGGGCAGTCTAGAAACCCAGCGTCCCAGGATTCGCGCCCCATTTGGAGGAAAAATTCATGCAAAATGCACTATAGCTGGGGATCGAACCACGGATGTATGGATTAATTACTAGTTACCCTACCGCTATATCATAGCCCCGGGGTCAACTTGTGTTTGCTTTAGAACAATTGATGGATCAAGTTAACACAACATTGGATTGAATCAAGCCGCACTTGGCAGAGCCAACATGGTAAGCTGTAGAACCAAACTAGGTTGACTAACAAGTGACGAGATCAACATGGTCGAATTGGTTGGCTCCAACCCTTGTCTATCAGGAAGTCCAACCCACCATTTGATCTTCCAAATCAATCCACCTGACCCACTTAAATTGAGCAAGATTTGTCATAAAATTGGTTGGAAATTGTAACAGTCGATCGAGGCGTGATCAAGAATTATAAACCACAAGCATTCTCGGTCAATCCGTAAAACGAAATCTGTCTCGCTTGTGCCACACTTTTTCGTTCAGTACACGGCGGGGTAATCGAATGGCAGCGGCACGACGTCGGCGCTGAGGAGGTCGGCGTGTCGGAAGCCGTAGTCGCGGAGCACCTGGTTGTCGGCGAAATGCAGCGCGCGCTGCAACCCTTCCAAGCAGCTCTCCGCGGTGTACATCTCGTTGTGGTCCCCGCTGCAGGGCTGGCAGCCGGTGAAGTGAGTGATCAGCGGGCGCCGCGGCTTCTCCGCCCCCATGCGCTCCTCCCGCATCCGCCCGTACGCCCTGCTCGTCGCCTCCGCGTGCCTCCGCCGCAGCTCTTCCTCCCGCTGCTCCACGTCGGTGTAAGCCCGGTCGAACTCCTCCAGCCGCCCCACCGTCCCCAGCCAGTAGCTCTCGAAGTCGAACTCGCTCTCCAGGTAGATCTTGTCGCCCCACCGTTCCTTCTGCTTCAGGAGGATGTACACGAGCACCGACTGGTCATCCGCCTCGCTGTACAGCTGATTGATCCGGCCAAATTAATCCGTAAATTTAGTTTAATTTCGGAAATTACGATCGATCGATACCTTGTCCTTCAACTCGTCCTTGAGGATCTTCCCCCAGCGAGCGTGGTCAGGGGAGGTGGGGCCCATGGAGGCCCACTCTGCCATGAAGTCGAGCGACCACTGGCAGTTGCGGATGAGGAAGACGCCGGCGTTGAGGCTGACCCAGCTCCGCTCCTCGTAGATCAGGTGGGCCCAGCCGTGGACGACCATGTTGTGGGAGCTATAGCGACTCATGGGCAGCTCGAAGTCCATGTCCGTGAAGGCGGCGTCGGAGTCGACCCACCACACCCACTCCGCCTCGGGGTGGGCCAGCATGGCCGCCCGGATCACCGGTATCTTGGCCCAGTAGGAGCCCATTTTGGGGTGGAGCAGCGCCGTGTTGTAGAGCAGCTCGATGCCGTGGCGGCGGCAGTAATCGGCCTTGTTCTTGAACAACCGCAGCAGGAGGTGGTCCCCCACCGGGTTGCGGCACGGGCCCGCCTGGGACCCGCTCACCATCAAGATCCGCTCGCGGCCGACGGCGACGTGCGGGTTGAGGCGGCGCCACTCCCGCCTCTTCGCGTCCCAGTCGTCGACCGGGCGGCCGATCTGGTAGGAGAGAGACGGGTCGTCGTAGAAGGTAGCGTCCGGAAGGCGGCCGCGGTGGCGCGAGGGGACTCGAGAACGTTGTTCGTAGATGGAGGAGGAGAAGTTGGCCGAGAAAGAGGAGTAGATGCCGTAGAAAACAACGAGGAGGATGGCGGCAGCGGCGAAGACGATGAGGACGTGAGAGATGCAGGAGGAGGAGGAGGACGACGACGACTTGGAGGGGCGGCGAGCCATCGGAATGGAAGCGGTAGCAGAACCACCCATTGGCGGATCGAGCATTATACTGAAAAGGCTTTAAGGCGTTCGTGGTGGCACACCAGTGCAGGCACGGTGGTTAAGGAAGGTGTTTTCTACTTGCTCATCGACGCTTGCCTAAATTCCATTACTTGCTCTGTTTGGATAATTAAATTGATTTTCGTGCTCTCTTCGTTTCTTGTGTGACACTGCTTGTCCAAACTGGGAATGCATTTTCCTGAATTGGGTGAATTGCCGTCGAGATGACGATTTTTGCGCCGGAGCCGACGAAGGCAGCCGAGTTCTGGAAGCGGACGGCGACGAGGGCGGTTCCATGCACGTGAGTCGCCCCAGTACTATCACGTTCAATTAAACATAAAAACACTGATCGAGTAGAAGTCGAATATGGTCCTCACATAATGGACTGATGATTAATACGTAAATTTTATCATTAAAATATTTGGGATCAAAATTTGACAATGCTAGTGTGTTCGTCCTCCTTACATACTAGTCATAATATCCGAGCTAGTAGCACCCATAATTTATTTCCTCTGTGTTGGCTCTGGAACTGATTGGTGGGGGTGTTGAGATGAACGAATCACCTTTTGTCACCGTGGAGAAGCCGAATATTAGGAATATTGGTTTGTATTGCAATTGGAATTTTATGACATCATATATGTAAACATGTAATTTATGAGTATTTTACCATTCTTTTATGAGTGAAAATGTTTAGCAATATGAAATGAATTTGTTACTTGCTGTTTGTTCAGTTATTTGATAATATGGAAAGGACTAAGAATGAGTTAATGATTTGTGTGTGTTTGTTTAAATATACATATATATAAGGAACATTATTTCTTTACTTTTGTTTATTTTTCTAAGAAAAAAAAAAGAGAAAGTGAATAAATAATAAGTATTAGATGATCTTGAATATAGCAACAACTGATAAGGAATCAATGGTCATAATTTTGTTTCAATGGATACATTAAAAGAAACAAATTAGCAACAATGGTATAGGCCGTGCCTCAATCACAGACTCGTACTGTCTAAATCGAGTAAAATAGAATCTGCATGTCTAGCTTAACATAAGTCCATGTCGTGTCGTGCCTAATCTAAGCATCGGCCGAATTGGTCTAGACGCAAATATAACATACTGCTCAGCTCAAGACCAGTTCAACTATCAGCACAACTGACCTGTGACAATGGAGCCATCGGTACTGCAACTAGTTAGCAGTGTCCTTTTCTAGTTCACAATTGTATAGCAATGGTTGTCATTTAACCGTTCTTATTGCTTTTGCATAATCGCATTTATTGTTAATTTCATTAAATATATTGTTACGCTTATATTTTCTCTTGGATATTAATTAGTAGACGTGCGTAAGTACTCATGGTACGTATTTGATCATGTTGATGAGCGAGTTGGACTCCCAACTCGTAAGGTACCCCAATTGATCGATAGAGGGAATATTTGAGGAAGACAGATGGTCGGGCTGAATACTCCAAAAGGCGACAGGCTCACCTCCCGCAAGAAAGAGACCGTTAGAAACCTGCCGGAAAAGACCCTCAGATAGTCAAGTCAGAAAATCCGATGGAGAAGAAGAAAGAAAAATGAAGAACACTGTAGCCTTCTCTCAATTGTGTTCCTCTGCGCGAGAAGTGGAGGGTCCTATATATAGCCGCGGAAGCCGATAAACTCTATTTCCATCTTTGTCTCATGCGAAGACAAAGTCAGGGAACAGTGTCAGTCGGTTGACCAACGTAACAATTTCTAGGATTCGTGGGCGGCTCCGGGGTACGACCTGCTCTTACTCACTGTAACTGTCAGAAACGATACTAAGCCAGCAAGATTCTTACGATTCCTGACACGAGTGGTGTCAGCTTTGGGTTGCCTGATGTCGGTGGTCACTATTGTCACACGCTAGATGTCAGGGAATTGTACGAGTACTGACGAGAAAAACCTCCAAGAATATGGCATGTCTAGTCGCAGAGCATTCGAGAAGTTGTCGATCGGCGTCCAGGACCCTCGAATGGAGCTTTTCTACTCAGGGGGAAAAATAGAAAACCCCATAAGTTGAGCAGGCCTGGTCAGGGTCTATCTTGATCGGGAGGCCCGGTCGGAGCCATTCCTAGTCGGGCTTTCCCCGCTCGGTATGCCCGACTACCTGCTCGGGTTTACTTCTAACCGACTCCCTCTGAACCAATGTGATTTTCTTGTGAGCCGAGTCACCCTGTGAGCAAAATTGTTCGGGTAGGTTTGATTCGAGTTAAAGCCTTATGGCTCGAGTTTTTTCTCAGGCCCAACTCCGGTCATGGATTTTATGTCCAATCTATCATTCGTGTCAGCCATGTCGGTCATACATCATCTCCATCAGCCATGACAGGATCAGTATTGTAGTATTGTATTTCTGACCGGATCCATATCTATGCATCGCACGCTGTTGGCCCAGACCCAAAGAATAGCGCACCCAAGAACCACACTAATATGCAAGAAGAACAAAGGAAAACGATGAAACCGAAAGAACGAAAGAATTATTTTTCTGGAAAAAAACAAACTTACAAAAACTTTGAAAAATATCTTTCAAAATATCTTTGAAAAATTATTATCATTTCAAAATGTTTTTCGAAAAAGGGGCTTATGTTTGAAAATTATCTTCAATTCAAGTTGAATTTCCTAAAATTATATTACCATACTGATATTCAAAACTATTCTTTTGATTTTAATAAACCCTAAAGACACAGAGGAAGGTCCACTTCATGATCCATAAGGACTCCTGGGATGTGTCAAATTTAGGGGGAGTTTGAGTCAAAAGAAGAATTTCTGAAATATGTTTATTAATTTTTTTTATTATTAGACAATTCTTATAATTTAAATCAAACCTTAAGACTCAGAGGAAGATCGCTTGTAGTCAACAAGCTTCCTAGGACTGGGTCAAGTTTAGGGGGAGATTAAATTAAAAGAATTATTGAATTATATGTTTTCATGCACTGCACGTTTAAAATCCTTTTGAAAACTTAAATTTTTCTTTCAAAATATTATTATTTTATTTTTTAAATTCTTTTGGAAATAGTATTTACTTGAGTTGGAAAATTTCCAGGATACTTAGGAAACTGTCCTTGTAGTTAACAAGGTTTCCTAGGATTGTGTCAGACTGGAAAAGTAACCAAAGCAAGTAAAATATTATGCGTTAAAAACAATACTTTTGTAAGTGCCTTCAAAAGATAATTTTCCTTAATATTATAAAAGCACTTATAGTTTTTAATGCATAATCTTCTTATATCTTCAAAAATGCACAAGTACTTCTACTTTTCAAAATAGAATGTTTTCAAAAGTACTAATATTTTCAAGGCAATTGTGTTCTAAGTGAATGAATTTTTCAAAAAGACTTGCATACAAAAATAATTTTTTTTTAATGCCTTTCAAAGTGGAGTTTTGGTGCATGTTAAGCTTTTGATATGCTTTCAAAAATTATGCTAAGTATTTTTATGTGTTCAAAACTCATAGGCTCTGATACACAAATTTTAAATTTTTTTTAAAACATATATATATTTTTTCTTATTGATATATGGCTAAGGAGAAGAATTTCTCATTAAGAGGAAAGATTGGTTAAGAGAGAAAAGGCTAAAATTATTTTTTTGTCTTTCAAAAAGTAAAGCTCTTGTTGTTCAAAGTTCAATGTTTTCAAAAATTAACTTTACTTGTTTTTCAAAGCTTAAGTACATCTTTTGGAAAATCAACTTTACTGACTGGTAAGAAAATTTTCTAAGTAAAAAATTCAAACTCTCTTGAAAATTTTCCAACTCCAAACATTTTCTAACTTAAAAAGGTTCTCTTGAAAGTTTCTAAGTAATAAAAATTGAATCATCTAAACTTAGAAAATTTTCTTTCAACCCCGCAATTTTCTAAGTATTGGAAATTTGGCGTCAAAATTTTGCCTAAATAAAATTCCTTTTTACAATCACCTAGAAAAGTTCTGTTACAAAATTTAGGTTTGCAAAACCTTTTAAATTGTTCACCCATGTTGGTTTTGATATATGTCAAAGGGGGAGGAAAGGTCAAAGTTAAGAGTTAAGTTAAGAGAATGAGCATGAGAAATTTTTTTTCTGTTCAAATTACATTTGGGTTAAGACTGTTACGAATTGATATGTTTTATTAGTCTTAACCTTTATGCTTAAACTGCTATCTTTTTCCTTAACTTTGAATTGTGTTGCCATAATCAAAAAAGGGGAGATTGTTGGTGCAGGAAGCACCAGATCGAACCTTGTTTTGATATTGGCAAAGGATTCAAAGTTAAGGGTTATTTGTTGTCTAACAATGCTGCTTGAGAGTGCAGGAAACAAAGTCCTAGCGAAGGGCTGCTAGGCACCTGACGATGGGCTGTCAGGAAACCAAGTCCTGGCGAAGGGTTGCTGGGCGAAAACCAAGTCCTGGCGAAGGGTTGCTGGGCGAAAACCAAGTCCTGGCGAAGGGCTGCTAGGCGAAAACCAAGTCCTGGCGAAGGGCTGCTAGGCGAAAACCAAGTCCTGGCGAAGGGCTGCTGGGCGAAACTCAAGACCTGGCGAAGGGCTGCTGGGCAAAAACCAAGTCCTGGCGAAGGGCTGCTGGGCGAAACTCAAGACCTGGCGAAGGGCTGCTGGGCAAAAGTCCAACTGGAGGATCCGGTTGGCACCAGGTAAATTCTCCCGAGAGGAGTAGGTGAGGACGCGTTCCCCTTGAGGGAACATTAGGCGTCGGTTCGACCTAGGGCTCCATTTTGGAGACCAAAGTCAGAACCAAGACAGCTAAGGCTGTTTTAACTAACTTATTATTTGCTGTTTTGGACTAACTCTGGATGCAGGACCGAAGGACTGTGTTTCTGCAGCTCAGAGAGCCTCAAAGGAGTGAGGCCGTAGCTGAGCAGGGCGCCCCGGATGTGTCGGGCGCCCCAGAGTCAACCCAAAGTCAGCAGAGAGGTAAACGCCCCGACAGCAGCGCAATTGGGGGCGCCCCACGTGTGTCGGGCGCCCCGCATGTCGGGCGCCCCGCGTGTCTCGGGCGCCCACTGTGCCACGCCACTGAAGGCTGCTGCAGCTCACTCTCGCGAAGCCCTGAAGATAACGCTTTGACCGGTCAACCGGGCGCCCCGCGCGCGTCGAGCGCCCCGGTCAAAGCTGATCCCGAAGATGAAGAGATCAGCCTTGACCAGAGGGCTCGCCGGATCAAGAGCCACGTGGGGGGCGCCCCGAGCATGTCGGGCGCCCCCTGCCCTATATAAAGAGGGCCTCGACCCTATTCTTGAACAACCAATTCCTTCGACAATTCTACGCTCTTCTGCTTCCACGACACGCTCCAGAAAGCTGCCAACTCAAGCCGACGACGTCCCGCTGCTCCAGAACTTCAATCTTCACCGGACGTCGGTAACAAGAGTTGTATTTAAGTTTACGAGAATATTTTTATTATTATTGGTGTGTAAACTTTTGCGAACTTATAGAATTGCCCGCAGAAAACGGTCAACGACCGTGGGCCTTGGAGTAGGAGTCGACCCAGGCTCCGAACCAAGTAAACCGGCTGTGTTTGCGTTGTTGTGTTCTCTTTTATTTCCGCTGTGCACCCGCTCTTTTTAAATCCGAACGAATTGCGACATTCACCCCCCCCTCTCTCGCATTTCTCGATCCAACAAGTGGTATCAGAGCGGGGTTATTCAAAGTTGGTGCAACCACCACTTTGAAAATTCTTTTCGGATTTTTTTTCTTTCGCTTTATTTTTCAAATAAATAATATCTGTGAGTGTATTTAAAATATCCTTACGCCTTTTTCAATTTTGAATTTTCATCTTTTCACCTTTCATTAGAATTGATAAAACGATCAATTTTTGAAAATTTGTCATAAATTTTTTTTATTATTATTTTAATATTATTTTGCCTCGAAAATCGTGTAATATTTATTTTGGACTATTTTTCTCTTGCTCCCGCACTACTAATCCAAGACCAAGTCTTGGTACATTTCGGTTAATTCTGTTGTGTGCAAGGGTTTTTAAATGGCCAATCAAGAATGGAATAGCGTTCGTCCACCTCTCTTCTCCGGTGAAAACTTCAATTCTTGGAGAAGTCAAATGGAGTTCCATCTGAAGACCCATATGGACATATGGATGATCATTCAAACAGGGTTCCACCTCCCTATAGAAGATGGACTATCAATTGCATGGGATAAACTGGATGAACCAACCCTCAACCAAATTGAGACTGATGCAAGAGCAACTGCAATTCTTCAATGCGGTCTAACCAACGAACAACTCAAGCTAGTCGGTTCATTTGGATGTGCTAGAGAAATTTGGGAGAAATTGATCAATCTTCATCAAGAAATCTCAGATGAAGAAGAAGATCAGGTAAATTATCTTGCCTTTTCGGTCCAAGCACAAACAGCCGAGTCAGAGTCTGAACCAGAATCAAACGACGAACTAACAGAGATGGTAAGTAATTTTAAATGCTTTTCAAAATTAGAATTAAATAATCAAACAGATACTATAATGGTCGAGGAAGGTATAATTTCTATTGCAGGGAAATCTCCTAAACAACTACCAAAGAAGGAGCTTCAACAAGTACCCGAGTCCGACTCAGACACGGAACCAGAAGATGAATCTAGATCCGAGACAGCAACAATTAAGGGGGAGATTCCCAATAAGGAATCAAAAGGTAAAATTACAAGTTTAAATTTTAAAAATCATATAATTTGTTACATATGCAGGGAGAGAGGGCACTACCAAACTAAGTGTCCTACTCGTAAGATTCAAACGATACCACCGACGGCAACAAAGAAACGAGCTCCAAAAGCACGAAAGAACAAGAGTCGCATTCAATGCTTCAAGTGTCAGGAGTTTGGGCATTACAAAGAGGAATGCACAGATAAACGTTACAAAGATCCAGGGAAACCAACCAAAATGGGTAACTGTAATTTACATCCAAATCAACTCTTTACCTTGAATACTGATAGTTTAATTAATCTCCCGTGGTTAAATTTAGATATGGATGCATGCTTAGATAACTTAATGAAATCATGTATATTAGCAAAGTCAAAATTCAAAATGTTAAGACAAGAAAATGAGACTTTGAAAATTAAAATTGATATACAAGAAAAACTGATTAATAATTTTGCAAACTTAGAAAATCCAGAAATTTCTCCTCACTATGACATTATCTGAAGTTTTGTTTTGGCTATTCATAGGACTAGATAGCTTAAGGACTTAACCAATTACTTGAAATTTGAAAACATAGTATTGGGAGGAGGTGAGATGATAGTATGTTGGGGAAACCAACTCTAATAAGATCAAGTCTACTTGGTCTCTTTAGACTGGTGAAACCAGCCGAAGCTACCGATCCAAGACTCAAGCTAGTTAGACCAGAAAATGACCTAATTTAATTTGAAAATGAAATTTCATTAAAAGGCTTTGTCAAGGAAAGGGTGGATGATCCCATAAGGCTACGGCCAAAGAAGGCCTAGTGCCTCGCCAAGACCTGGAAGCCAATTTCTGAAATTCAAATTCAAATTATCTTTTGTCAAATTCGAATCTAACACAAATTTCAAATAATTATAGATTCTAATCTGTGTTCAAAATTTCTGCTTTCTAAACTTATTTTTTTTATCAATTCTGTTTTCATAACTTTTTTCAAAATAAATGAAAATTCTTTTTCAAAATTAATTTTTACCTTCAAACCTGTCTCACAAAGAACTTTTAAGGTTAACTGTTTGAAAATCCTAGATTGGGTGAGACAGGAAAATTAAGTTCAATTAAAATTTCTTTTATGTTGTGTTTTAATTCAGAGGATATTCCAACATAGTCAAACCATGATGAACATAGTCAAACCTGGATAACACTGAAGTCCCCTAGGACATTAGATTGAGTTAAATAGTAAAGGGGAGTGGTTTATTCTTTTTAATTTTCTTTCAAAATATCTTTGAAAAATTATTATCATTTCAAAATGTTTTTCGAAAAAGGGGCTTATGTTTGAAAATTATCTTCAATTCAAGTTGAATTTCCTAAAATTATATTACCATACTGATATTCAAAACTATTCTTTTGATTTTAATAAACCCTAAAGACACAGAGGAAGGTCCACTTCATGATCCATAAGGACTCCTGGGATGTGTCAAATTTAGGGGGAGTTTGAGTCAAAAGAAGAATTTCTGAAATATGTTTATTAATTTTTTTTGTTATTAGACAATTCTTATAATTTAAATCAAACCTTAAGACTCAGAGGAAGATCGCTTGTAGTCAACAAGCTTCCTAGGACTGGGTCAAGTTTAGGGGGAGATTAAATTAAAAGAATTATTGAATTATATGTTTTCATGCACTGCACGTTTAAAATCCTTTTGAAAACTTAAATTTTTCTTTCAAAATATTATTATTTTATTTTTTAAATTCTTTTGGAAATAGTATTTACTTGAGTTGGAAAATTTCCAGGATACTTAGGAAACTGTCCTTGTAGTTAACAAGGTTTCCTAGGATTGTGTCAGACTGGAAAAGTAACCAAAGCAAGTAAAATATTATGCGTTAAAAACAATACTTTTGTAAGTGCCTTCAAAAGATAATTTTCCTTAATATTATAAAAGCACTTATAGTTTTTAATGCATAATCTTCTTATATCTTCAAAAATGCACAAGTACTTCTACTTTTCAAAATAGAATGTTTTCAAAAGTACTAATATTTTCAAGGCAATTGTGTTCTAAGTGAATGAATTTTTCAAAAAGACTTGCATACAAAAATAATTTTTTTTAATGCCTTTCAAAGTGGAGTTTTGGTGCACGTTAAGCTTTTGATATGCTTTCAAAAATTATGCTAAGTATTTTTATGTGTTCAAAACTCATAGGCTCTGATACACAAATTTTAAATTTTTTTTAAAACATATATATATTTTTTTCTTATTGATATATGGCTAAGGAGAAGAATTTCTCATTAAGAGGAAAGATTGGTTAAGAGAGAAAAGGCTAAAATTATTTTTTTGTCTTTCAAAAAGTAAAGCTCTTGTTGTTCAAAGTTCAATGTTTTCAAAAATTAACTTTACTTGTTTTCAAAGCTTAAGTACATCTTTTGAAAATCAACTTTACTGACTGGTAAGAAAATTTTCTAAGTAAAAAATTCAAACTCTCTTGAAAATTTTCCAACTCCAAACATTTTCTAACTTAAAAAGGTTCTCTTGAAAGTTTCTAAGTAATAAAAATTGAATCATCTAAACTTAGAAAATTTTCTTTCAACCCCGCAATTTTCTAAGTATTGGAAATTTGGCGTCAAAATTTTGCCTAAATAAAATTCCTTTTTACAATCACCTAGAAAAGTTCTGTTACAAAATTTAGGTTTGCAAAACCTTTTAAATTGTTCACCCATGTTGGTTTTGATATATGTCAAAGGGGGAGGAAAGGTCAAAGTTAAGAGTTAAGTTAAGAGAATGAGCATGAGAAATTTTTTTCTGTTCAAATTACATTTGGGTTAAGACTGTTACGAATTGATATGTTTTATTAGTCTTAACCTTTATGCTTAAACTGCTATCTTTTTCCTTAACTTTGAATTGTGTTGCCATAATCAAAAAAGGGGAGATTGTTGGTGCAGGAAGCACCAGATCGAACCTTGTTTTGATATTGGCAAAGGATTCAAAGTTAAGGGTTATTTGTTGTCTAACAATGCTGCTTGAGAGTGCAGGAAACAAAGTCCTAGCGAAGGGCTGCTAGGCACCTGACGATGGGCTGTCAGGAAACCAAGTCCTGGCGAAGGGTTGCTGGGCGAAACCAAGTCCTGGCGAAGGGTTGCTGGGCGAAAACCAAGTCCTGGCGAAGGGCTGCTAGGCGAAAACCAAGTCCTGGCGAAGGCTGCTAGCGAAAACCAAGTCTGGGGGCTGGGCGAAACTCAAGACCTGGCGAAGGGCTGCTGGGCAAAAACCAAGTCCTGGCGAAGGGCTGCTGGGCGAAACTCAAGACCTGGCGAAGGGCTGCTGGGCAAAAGTCCAACTGGAGGATCCGGTTGGCACCAGGTAAATTCTCCCGAGAGGAGTAGGTGAGGACGCGTTCCCCTTGAGGGAACATTAGGCGTCGGTTCGACCTAGGGCTCCATTTTGGAGACCAAAGTCAGAACCAAGACAGCTAAGGCTGTTTTAACTAACTTATTATTTGCTGTTTTGGACTAACCCTGGATGCAGGACCGAAGGACTGTGTTTCTGCAGCTCAGAGAGCCTCAAAGGAGTGAGGCCGTAGCTGAGCAGGGCGCCCCGGATGTGTCGGGCGCCCCAGAGTCAACCCAAAGTCAGCAGAGAGGTAACGCCCCGACAGCAGCGCAATTGGGGCGCCCCACGTGTGTCGGGCGCCCCGCATGTCGGGCGCCCCGCGTGTCTCGGGCGCCCACTGTGCCACGCCACTGAAGGCTGCTGCAGCTCACTCTCGCGAAGCCCTGAAGATGACGCTTTGACCGGTCAACCGGGCGCCCCGCGCGCGTCGAGCGCCCCGGTCAAAGCTGATCCCGAATATGAAGAGATCAGCCTTGACCAGAGGGCTCGCCGGATCAAGAGCCACGTGGGGGGCGCCCCGAGCATGTCGGGCGCCCCCTGCCCTATATAAAGAGGGCCTCGACCCTATTCTTGAACAACCAATTCCTTCGACAATTCTACGCTCTTCTGCTTCCACGACACGCTCCAGAAAGCTGCCAACTCAAGCCGACGACGTCCCGCTGCTCCAGAACTTCAATCTTCACCGGACGTCGGTAACAAGAGTTGTATTTAAGTTTACGAGAATATTTTTATTATTATTGGTGTGTAAACTTTTGCGAACTTATAGAATTGCCCGCAGAAAACGGTCAACGACCGTGGGCCTTGGAGTAGGAGTCGACCCAGGCTCCGAACCAAGTAAACCGGCTGTGTTTGCGTTGTTGTGTTCTCTTTTATTTCCGCTGCGCACCCGCTCTTTTTAAATCCGAACGAATTGCGACATTCACCCCCCCCCCTCTCTCGCATTTCTCGATCCAACAGTCTTAACCCTATGTTTGGCACATTCAAAAGGGAATTAAGGAGAAAAAGGTGAAAATGAGGTTATAATTGACAAAATTAGGTTTTAATGTGTGAATACCATGTAATTCAATGATAGAAATGAACTATAATCAAGGATAAGAACAAAACAGTGAGGAGGAATCACAATTGAGACTTTTGGGATGAGTTTCAATAATACACTTTAGGATAAGTTGAGTTTCGTGCCAATCATGGGATCCGGAGTACATTTGTTTGGAAACGTATTTTTCCCAAGTAGACATTGGCCCCACAAATCTCCCCATGAAATTTCATAATTTTTGGAGATTTGTAGAATTATTTAAGCATTACTGAAACTGGGCTAAAAAACTAAAATTCAGGTATCAGTCGACTGCCTTGGGGGCAGTCGACTGGTCTCAAGCCCAGAAACATTCTGTGTGTTTTGGGAGTCGACTGCTCCAGGGGCAGTCGACTGATCCGTAGGCTAAAATGAAAAAGGAAAAATTGGCTAATCAAAAGTTGTAAATTTGGATTATAGGATATGGTTGTGGATTAAAAGTCTTGATTATGATCTCATATTCCTTGAATGAAGTGCTATCTCATGAGGCTTTATTGATATTTTGAAAATCAAGGAAGGTTGATAAGTTTCCCATTTAAATCTAGGATTTAGAGATAACAAGGGAAAAGTTAAGGACAATTCCATGTGTCAGATTATGATGGTTAGACTTAGCAAACACGTGGAATTCTAAATGGATTTGAAAATTGATACAAATGCCAAATCTTTTAGGAAAATCAAGGTTGTACCAAAAGTCAAGCACACTTGATATTTTCATGGAATCGAATTTTTCTAGAATAGGGTATATCCTAGCAAGTGTGCTTGCAAACTTTTAGAGTGTTTAAGGTTTTGTTGAGTTCTTTTTGGCACTAAGAGAAAGGTTGCTTGGAGACAATTCTTTGATAGTGTCAAAGGGGGAAGAACTTGGAAGTTAAGTTGGGGAGAACTTAACTTGGGTTTATGGTGTTAAGTTGGGTAGAACTTCACCTAGGTAAATTGAAAATTGGAAGAAGGCATAGGTTAAGGGGGAGCTTGTCTCCTAGTTGCCTTAATGTTCATAGATAATTTTTGGGTTTTATGCCAAACTTGAGAATGGTGATAAATACATGGTTAGATGTATTTTTCCCAAGTAGGTATGGGTACCATAAAATTCTCCACAAAATTTGAGAATTTTTAGAGATTTGTGGAATTTCTGGCGCAATTCTGAAATTGGCCAGAAAATTGATATTTCAGAGTATCAGGCAGTCGACTGGTCAGGGTTGGTGTTGGTATCCAACAGTTGACTTGGGTCCAATTGATTGAAAACAAGTGTATGGGAGGTTAGTACACGTTGTTTATGATCATTAGGGATTGAAAGAACCAATAATTGGGATATTGTCGGGTTCTTTTTGATGTTAGGCAAAGGAGGAGAAGTGTTGGGTTTAAGTTGGGAAACCAAACACTCCTTTGCTAGAAACCCTAGGTTTAAGGGGAGCTAAGATTTGCTCCATTCTTGGGGTAAGAGGAACCTTGGAGAGGTTCTTAAAAAGCCTTTGTAAGTCCAATGTAGGGGGAGCTTGGGAGAAGTTTTAAAAAACCCGTGAAAAGTCCTAACTTGGAGGGTTAGGTGTGAACAGTCTTAACTTGGAGGGTTAAGTGTAGGATGCCTTGGGATAGGATCCATGCATGCATTATTTAGCATTGTGTTGCTATTCTATTGACTACTATTTTGCTTTCCCTAACATAAACGTATTGTCAAACATAAAAAAGGGGGAGATTATTGAAACAATCTGTGGTCCGGAGTGACCAAGTGTTTTGATGTTTGAGCAAAGGGTTTAAGTTAGGTTTCCCTTGTGTTCTTATATGTGTATGTTGAGTGTGCAGGTTGTACAGGTTACACATATGGACTTGACTGGACGGCCTCGGTACGGTGAAGGGTGGCATGGAGACAAGCTGGAGGCTTGTGTGTACCCGAGGAACCTTGGAGAGCAGGGACGATGAGCTGAGGGGCGCGGACTTCGAGGCATGGGTGAAGGATGGCATGGAGGCAAGCTGGAGGCTTCCGTGCATCCGAGGGATTGGAGCCGAAGATGAAGAGGGTGCGAAGGCAACAGTCGAGGCTCCTGTGGAGGAGTCAGTCGAGTCATGAGGGTACGAGTGCAGTGTGATTGTACTCGGGAAAACCTAGGGTTTGAGTGTGGAGTGGAATGTACTCAGGAAGGGTAACCTTAAGTGGGTGAGTAGACCAGTCGACTGGCCTGGGGGCAGTCAACTGATGGAACTCACAGAAAGGTCTCAGCCCTGGGACCAGTCGACTACCCTATGGGCAGTCGACTGGTAGGTGGCTGGTGAGTTGGCTGAGAATTCGAACGTTGGGGTGCAACGGTCGAATTTCAGTGGCACCAGTCGACTGCCCTGGGGGCAGTCGACTGGTGGCGAGGGTTTCATCCCGAGTCCTATTTAAAGAGGACTTCGTGGTGACTGAGATTCTTAACGAAACTCGCTTGGATAAAGTGGGTTAGTAGCCTACTGTGATCAAAGAGTGTCCGAAGTGTTGTGACGAGGTTTCTCCACCCACAAGGAGCGACAGATCTAGCCGAAGGTTATCCGGGGGTTGATCCACCGAAGGATTCTTGGATTAGTCACCCATCTGGGTGGATACCAAGTAAAAATATTGTTGTTAGCATTGTCTTGATTTCCTTAGCATATTATTTCCACTGCGCTAACAATTCTGTAGAGATCAAACGACGATAAAGTGCTATTCACCCCCCCCCCCTCTAGCACGCCTAGATGATCCTTCAACTAGCTCAGATCCTCCTTCCGATAATCAAGATACCTTTCTAATATCACCAAGTGGTATACATGAATCCCCACAGATTGTTCCATCAGGAGATATTGAAAGTACAATGAGGGATGGTATCTTAGGCTCTATTCCATCTCATCAAATTCCTGTAGACTCAGCGGCTAATGATGATCCACTTTCTAGTTCTGATTCTCATCAATCTGATCATTTGTCTCCGAGCAGCTATGATGATGATACTCCTCGACGAATGCTTCATCTAAGCGATATTTATGCACGATGTCAGTCAATTTCTACCCGTTATCCTCTTCCACGTGCTTTTATTGCTTCTTCAAATTTTGTTAAACCTTCTAGCTTTACACAAACAGTCAAAAATCCAAATTGACGTGCTACAATGACTATCGAGTTTGATTCTCTTCTTCGTAATGCGACTTGGAGCTTAGTTCCTCGTACTCCATCTATGAATATTATATGCTCTAAATGAGTTTATCGAATCAAGTATCGTGCAGATGAATCCATTGAACGTTACAAAGCTCGCCTTGTTGCTAAAGACATTAATCAACAATCAGGTATTAACTTTAATGATACTTTTTGTCCAGTTGTCAAAATTACAACTGTCAAATTGTTACTATCTATAGCTGTTAGCTCCAGTTGGATGATACAACAATTAGATGTTTCCAATGCTTTCCTTCATGGATACCTTGAAGAAACTGTTTTTATGGAACAACCTGGATTTATCCACCCGCAACTTCCAACACATGTGTGTCAACTTAAAAAATCTATATATGGTCTTCAACAAGTACCTCGTGCATGATTTCATCGTCTATCTACCTGGTTTCATACTCAAAGATTTTTTAGCTCAAAAACTGACTATTCTCTTTTCTACAAATGCAATGAGAAATTTTTAATATTTGTTTTGATTTATGTCGATGATATCTTAATAACTGGTAGTGATCAAAATTGCATCGCTACTTTACTTCAACTTCTTCATCAAGAGTTTCCTATTCGAGATCTTGGCAACGCTCATTGTTTCCTATGCATAGAATTTCGCTCACATTCAGAAGGATGTCTTCTCTCTCAGAGCAAATATATCAGTGGGCTTCTACAACGAGATAAAATGGATGATGCACGTCCTATCTCCACACTAATCATTGAAGATGATTTTACTGCATCTTCATACTCCTCTTTAATGGCTAACTATCAGATCTACCGAAGCGTTATTGGTGCCTTACAATATGTCACTATTACACGACCTGATATTCCTTTTGCTGTGAATCGTGCTTGTCAATTTATGCATTCTCTGATTGAACATCATTAGAAAGGTATTAAGAGAATTCTTCGATATCTTAAAGTCATTATTCTACATGGTATTTTTTTATATCGTTAGTTCTACCGAGAGTTGATTGCATACAATGATGTAGATTGAGTCGGATCTCCTAAAGATATACGTTTTACTAGTGGGTATACCACATTTTTTAGGCAAAATCTTATTTCCTGGCTTTCAAAGAAGCAACCTACAGTCTATCGCTCAAACATTGAAACTGAATATAAAGATATAGCAAACACGACGGTCGAAATTATTTGGTTACAGTCTCTTCTCTCAGAATTACACTTTTCTCAAGCCATTACGCCCAAAATCTGGTATGATAATATTGGAGCAACTTATTTTGCGACAAATCTAATTTTTCATGCTCGTTCCAAGCATATAGAGATTGATTTTTATTTTGTTCGTGAGCGTGTGACGACTTGACGCTTTTCAGTTTCTTACATCTATACAAAATATCAACTTGATAATATATTTATTAAGTCTTTATCTAGACAACATTTTGCCAAGCTAACACTCAAACATAACAATAATGGATAACAATCTCAAATTTTCTATCAATTGAGTTTTAATATATTTGGCATCATATCAAGATCAACCTGAATTGATTTTAATTAATTAATATTATATTTGACATCATATTAGATCAATATGGATTGATAACAAAAATAATATTTCCAAATTTATTATATTCATTATAATTGTTATGATTGTATGTCATAATTAATTTTATCTTTATTGTAAGTTTATTGACTTTAATAATAAATTATCCAAGAATTCTATTCTCTTCTCATATTTTATTTTTCATCATCTCTCCGTTTCTTTTAAGACATTCCCGTGCCGGAATAGCAGTTCCTGCTGTTTCATGTCTGCTCCGATGAACCATGGGCGGAACCCTTCTTCTTACCACCTTTGGCGGATACCGCTCCTCCGACTCAACTATCGAATGAGCAAGGCGTCAACATTGTAGAATACGAGCAGTTGGACATTAAGCAATGACGGCGTGCGCTGCCGCTGCTCTATTAGGAGTGATGATGGCGCGCACTACATGAGGAGCTACGGTGCAAAGATAAGAAAACGAGTTAATTTGAGGATTAATATTTTAAATAGAGATAAAATTAAAATAAAATATTTTTGAGCTTTACCTCCGAAAGCAGGAGGTAAGAAATTAAGCCAATCAAAGAACATGCAAGGATAAAACTTATTTTTCTCTTCCTCTCTTAAACTCACTCCATCTCGAATAAAAGTTTAAAAAAATTTTAAACTTATTTATTCTTCCCTCGCATCCTCGTAAAAGTACCCGATTATTAATCCTTGTAAAAGTACCCGAAAATTAATAAGATAAACACAATGAGATATCCTCGTGACTTTGCCAATTTTATCACGGCATTTAGGTAAGTTTGATTAAATTATCATATATAATTTTAATTATGTGATATTCACATAACTAAGATAATAAAAAAAATTATTTAATTTAATTTAGATAATCAAATAAAATCTTTTTTATTTGAAGATAATAACATATAACATAATATAATATTTTACCGTATTATCTTTTAAAATTTATTTAGATAATTTTATTAAATTTTAAATTAAATTTATTTATTTATTTTTAATTTATTAAAATTTTAATTAAAATATTAAATTAAAAAAATATTCGTCGACAACATCGACGTCGACGTTGGCGTCGACGACACCGACGTCGGCGTCGACGTCGATATCGACTGTCGGTGTCTGCATAGGCAATCGATGTCCAACACCAGCGGTCGACGGTCAGCTGTCGACGCCTATCGCCGATCGATCGGCGCTAAGCGCCGATCGTCGACGGCTGTTAGCCGGCTGTTGGCGCCAACCGCCGATTTGTCGGGCGAGAATATTATTTTTGGAATTTAATAAATTATAACGATTATTTTCGTCTTAAATATAAATATTGAAGGATAATTTTGAAATAATAAATTTTATAATCCTAGAATCAAGAAAAACCTTACTTTTTTTAAGTTTTTCGATTCCGGATTGCATGTCCTTTTGTTGACGTGTCGGGCATCGATCATTATTTGAGAATCATTGATTATGTAAACCAAATAATATTTTCGTTGATAAACTTAGATGGGTAGCCAAGATTGTTTAAAATAACCCCCAACCAAATGCAGTAAAATAATAAACTATGTCGAAAGATATAAATTATGATACATATATTCATCAACAACAATAATAATAAACCAAAAAAAAAGCCATTAACATTTTAAAAAAACCTCATCCACTTTCTGATTTTTTTTGAAATTATATTAATGTTAATATAAAATTATATTAACATTAACATGTTATATAAACCTCATCCATTAAATTATATTGACATTTTATATAAAATTAGATAAAATTTAACTTACTGATTTTTTGAAATGTAAAATTATTAATTAATTGCTATATTAATTTTTCTCTATTTGGTAATTTTTAAATGCAATGAATCATAAAAAAGTATTTAAAATTTTCATCATTTCTTAAGATATATTATTTTTTCTAATTAGATTTTTTCAACAAATCTTTCTATTAAATTTATATTTTTTCATTATATTTATTCACATATATTTTTAATAATAATATCATTAAAAAGTTTATCAAAATTAATATTTAATGTATTATATTTATGATTATAAATTTCTTTGTGTCCGTATTATCTTTTAGAGAAAAATCTAATTAATGCTTAATTTAAATTTGTAATTATATATATTTTTTTAAATTTGATTTTTTAATATTAATAATATATCTATTAAGTACAATTTTTGTGGTTAATACATTTTTCTATTTTTCATACATTACGTATATTCAAAATCATTTTTTTAACAAACATATTTTTATCAAATAATAATAATAATAAATATAAATCCCAACTATTTTATTCAAATAAAATTTTTAAAATTAAAAAAAAATTATATCGTATAATTTCGATGATATTTCAAAATTTAATTATTACTTATACAAATATAAAAAATAAATAAATACTAATTTTTATTTTGATAAATTAAAATGAACATCAAAATTGACTAAACAGCATAACAACACACTTTACTCTCTTATAAAATACAAAAATGATTAATGAAGAAAAACATAGCGTTGTTGTGAGAACCTGACGTACGCAGCAGCATGAGAATACAAAAAGATAAAAAAAACAGACGAGTACTGAAAACTAACACAATCAAAACTACAAATGCTATTAACGACTTCAAAAAACCTTTTTAAAAAATAATACTTAAAAATACTAATATTTTACTTTTAAGTTGTAGGAATAAAATCTCTAATTCATATTTTTTTATTGAAATAGAAGAAGCAAGGAAGAAAAATCATCAACAAAGAAGGAGAAAACAATCCAGAAGACTATCCAATGAGAGTATCACGAGGAAGGAAAAAAAACAAAATCATTGATAAGGAAGAAGAAAAACACAGAACACTGATGAGAATGAGAAAAATTACGAGATCATTTAATACTAAGATTTTTGAGAAATATTGAAATGAAAAGAATTGATTAGACATATAAATAAAACATATAATCAAAAATAATAATTATAAAAAATTTATGACAAATAAAATAAAAATAATTTAATATTAAAAGTGAACGTTATCTTATAAAAAATTGAATAAAAATAAATTTAAAATGTTAAAAATTATGAGCACAATAAAATTGAGACCTCCATAGGCTATGCCTTGATTAAGCCGGCACTGCAAATATTCAAATTGTAACTAGCACATTGGAAACCAAGTGTTGAATAAATATTAGCAAATATCATGATACTGTCGACAAGTGAAGAAGGTTCTCATTCGGATGACTCGGTCTGATCAAGATGATCCGATTTATAGTAACGCAAGGGTCGGGGGCGGGCTTGAGTGTTAATAGGACACTAGTGGCTCGGATCGGACCAAAAATAAGAACACAATATGGAGGCAAGATTTCAAATGGCAGGAACCCCTTCTTTGGAGCCCTAAGGGGGGGTTTATATGGGGGAAGGAAAGCCCTCTGCTATGTCAGAGCTGTCCTATCTCATTTAGGAGCTGGCCAGTTGGCAGACTGGACTAATGGGAGCCTTAGTGGTCCTGTGAGACTGGTACAACTGCCTGACAACCTGTCCCACTTGTCTCATCTGATCTTCATTAATGTTTTGCAGCTCTGTCAGATCATGATTATGTCAGAAATTCTTCCCTCATAATGAAAAGATTTTGGGTACTGCGGCTACATAGGCCCTCAGGCTCTTTCAACCGGGTATCTATAAACCTACCAAAGTTTGGCCGACTGAACGAGGGTGATTAATCAGGCGATATAGGCCTCTTATAGAGGGGTTGGCAGGATGCTTAAGCCGTTGGGTCAGGGGATTCCTGCCCAGACGCGCCCGTCCAGGAGGTCTCAACCGGAGGAGCCCGGTCGGGAGGAACCGGACACCATTGTTACTCCCCTCTTGCCAGGGAACCTGATCCGCGTTTTCACCTTAGCTCGGCTGAGTAGTCATGGCCGGGCTCACCCGACTGGGTAATCCCGACCTAGATCGTCTGATTAGCCACCTTCAACCGATCTCAGCCTGAGGTGCCCGACCCAGGGCGCCTGACCGAGACGCCCGACTGGGCATTCTCGGCCGGGAATCCCCGACCGGGAGGACCACCCGGTGCTGAGCACCTCCTTGCCCAGGAGGCCCGGTGAGTGCTTCTAACTTTGCCCGACTAAATATTCTTAACCGGTATCTCCCGACCGAGAACGCGTGGCCGGATATCGCCGACCAACCCACATCCCAAGCGACTTTGGACTTTGGCTCCTCAAGCTGGATCGGCGTATGCTGCACCCGGTTATCTCGGCCTGCTCCAGCCTGAACCTGACCAGCTTCACCTGACCGAGACTTGATCCGACCGGGCTACCGATCAACCCAGAAAAACATCCCGGCCGGATCACAAGCCTCCCCTTCAAGTCTAGACAAAGGAGGCGAGGAGTCCAACTGACTAGGCTATTCGCCCGGTCGAATGCACCACGGTGTCATACTCTCGAGTCCCATCGTGGTCATCGGATCTAGGCTAGTAAATGCAAAATCCTCAATTAAATCGACATTTAACGCCTCCGCCACATGTCATTCCCCGACTGGCACTCCCGGGCACCGATGCGTCATCCGTCAGACTCGTGCGGTGGCAAGGTTATGGGTCTCGAAACCTCGGGAAAGAGAGGGAGATTGACGGCCGAGATACGATCCCGCCTTTTTTTACTTTGCTCATCCGACGGCTCTCCTGAATAGAGCTGTTAAACGGGCCAACCCGTGGCGAGGCAGGGTGGTCCATGGCAGGCCGGCCATTTGGCGGGGCGGGGCGGGGCGAGTTGACCCGTCATCTAGGCGAGTTGGAAAATCTCCAACCCAACCCAATCCAAGGCGGGTCGTGGGTTAGGCGAGCCAACCTGCGGGGCCATCAAAACATTTTTAAAAAATTAAAAAAATTTAAAAAATCATATATTTAGATTTCATCAATTAAATATATTAAGAAATATATTTTTTAAATATAAATGGATACAAACGAGTACTAATGTGATGAAAAATATTATTTTTTATTTCAAAATAATAACAAAGAAAGATAATAAATTGCTATAAAACTTAACTAACATGTGATTCTCAACCCACGGGCCAACCTAAGCCCGTCGCGAGCCGACCCGTGCGGGTCGCGGGCCTAGGCGGGTTGGCCCGCGGCGGACTTGGGTTGCTTAAATTCTAACCCAACCCGCTTAAATTGATTGGCGGCGCGGACCAATCCGACGGGCCCAACCCAAATTGACAGCTCTACTCCTGAACCCTATCGTAGTATAAATAAGTTGACCTCCTCATTTTAACCCTCGCTGCTTTTACCTTCCGCTTTCACTTCTTTGCTTGTCTGACCTCCGCCGCCTGACCCTGTGAGCTCCGGCTACTTGCATTTTCCAGCGAACCCGACCTCTAGGTATTTCTCTCCTTCTCTCCTAAATTTCTTCTTGTGATTCCCGACCTCGACTCAATGGCTGAGTCAACTTCCTCGCCTGGACTATGGTACACGACTACCCTCTCAACCCTCACCCTAGGTCACCTTGAGACCCTCCGCATAGACTATCAGATTCTTGAGGTCCACCTTTTGGCCCTTCCTTCCCGTCGCGACCGACCCCATCAGCCTCCCATGGGCTACTTCACTGTCTTTAAGGACCACCTATTAGCCGGCCTGAGATTCCCTCTACACCCATTCATCACAGAGGGTTGTCAATATTTCCAAGTGTCTCTTTCTCAGTTAGCCCCCAACTCCATTCGGATTCTGTGTGGAACAATGGTTATCTTCACCACCTACCAAGTCCCTCTCGACCCCCGAGTCTTCCACTTTTTCTTTTATCTCAAAAAACAAGAATCGGGCAACTTTTTCTTCCAAGCCCGGGCCAAGTCAGCCTTCCTAGATAAGGTTCCCTCCTCCAATAAGGGATGGAAGTCCTATTTCTTCTACGTGCGCTCAGCCCCACCCCCGATCTGGCCAACCGAGTGGGTCGAGGACCTGCCCGTTCATCCCCCTATGCCAAAGAAATATCGTTCAGACCCCGGTTACTAGCTGGCCTTCTCCAAGATCGGGGGATTACGCTTCCACGTCGGCAAGCTGCTGAGTGAAGCTGTCCTGTACATCTTTCGACTGAGCCACACTCCCACATCTTTGCCCGACACCTTTGGTAAGTTCTTCCTTCTCCTTCGTACCTTTAGCTCTAACTAAAGCTTTCTCTGTATTGCAACCGAGACCATGTTGGGCACTCTCCTCTCTGAAGAACTGGGTCTGGATGAAGAGGCATTGAATGCCCGGGCTGCTGAACAGCTGGCCAAACGAGAGGTGCCCCCTTTAGCTATCGTTCCGACTCCTGAGCAGTCGGGGGATGCTGAAGATGACCTAGAGATTGAGCTGCCAGCAGAGGATCTCGAGGCAGAGCCTCAAATAGTAGATGTGGAGGCTGAGACACCCGCAACAGCCACATCACAGCCGTCCTTGGGAGAACCAACAAGAAAATGCATCCGGGTGACTATCTCCCCGAGCTCATCTTTAGCCCGGGCCCGGACTGGGGAGACGCGTGACCCGGCAACCCCTTCATCCAGCCACGCTCCCACTCGAGCCCCGACATCTGGCTCGGTGACTCTTCGTCCGAGGCCCTCCACTTCAGGCTCAGGGACATCTCGCCCCGGGCCTTCTACTTCTGGTTCGGGACCATCTGGCCCTGGGGCCTCAAGTCCCCGCCAGGAGCCTCGTCACTCAGCAGCTTCGGCCGATCCCTCGGGGGATGATGTCGTGGATGCTCTTCTGTCCATGCACTCCGTCCCCCAACAGCCGGTGGACGTGCAACTCCCCTCGACAACCAGTCTGACCCGGATCCTCGAGCCTCAGCCAATCAACTTACATGGTCAGCTGGTCGCCAGCTGGGATCAGGGCATGGCGATGATCCAGGAGAGGAGCCCACTGAGTCTGGCCGACAATTTCTTCATGGACGCCACTCAGGTAAATTTCTCCTTCTCTAGGCTATTCGTACTTCTATCCTTAACATTTGCTCTTACACAGTTTTGGGTCGCCTGCCAAGCCGTGACCCAGCCCTGGTCGCCAACACCAGGGCACGTCGGGCAGGGGAGCTGAGGATTAGGGAGCTGGAGACCCAGCTGAGTGATTGCACCCTTCCTTCTGGCGAGGTGGGTCAGGAACGTCTCAGCGCTGAGATAACTGCTCTGAGGACGCAGTTAGCGGAGGCTATGCTCGGCAGAGGAAGAGCACCAAGTGCTAGCCGCTGCCTCCCGGGAAATAGATCGGCTGTCTAACCTGTTGGAGGCGGCGGAGGCGTAAAGAAAACTGCCCTTACCCGCCAGCCCGAGCTCGCTCCGACCTGGACAAGAAAACAGTTGAAGCCAAGGGCCTACAACAACAGTTGAAGGAGTCGGTTGTTGCACATAACCAGACCCAGTTAGCCTTGACGAACAAGGAAACAGAGCTGACTGCTCAAAAGAAGCTTTTCAGGCCCTGGAAGCTCAGCTGGTGGGCAAGGAAACAGGGATAGCGGCTCGGGATGCTAAGATTTTAGAACAAGATGCTGAGATCGCCGGCTAAAGAAAGAAATGGAGGACTACAAGTCAGGCGAGCCAGCTCGCTAGGAGAGCACAGATCGACTTATCTCCAGTCGGTGCAGTTCAATCGCCAAGTGGCTCGCCGCACTGCTAACATGTTCAAGTACGGTATAGAGGGCACCTTGAAGCAACTCACGGAAGCCGGGTACCTTCCTCCAGATCTGCCTCCAAACATTGTGAAGCCTACCCTGATCCAGGCGCTCCTCCTGAAGACGCTCTGGCTCCCTTTACTTAGTCTATAATCTGCTTTCCTTTTAACATCAGTCAGTCAGTTTTGGCTTGTAATGAATCCAGCCGCCCTAGACTTTTGCTCAGTGATAATTTTCCTTAGAATTTTCTCGTTTTAATGTGTCTCTGTTCAGCCGTGTCTGCTTTACTTATCGAAGTCGCTCATTGTTTTGGTCGGTCGTTCCTTCCTTAACGTGCTTCTCTTCCAACGACTTCCACGAGCTACGGACTGGTCGATCGGCGGCGTTGCTCAGTCGGTCGTCTATACTTCGAGGCATTCGCTCGGCCTGTTCATCAGCAGGCTGTCGAAGACTATCTTGTTCAAGGCTAGGGCTTGTCGATTATCATAAATAGAAGTTTCCTGCACCTTAGGCCACAAATTCAGTCGGGATCGATTACATGGACTAACTGTTATTCTTTTACTCGGGTTTGACCACTCAGTCAGGCTGAGACCTTGACTCGGGATCGGTCACTCGGGCTTAATGAAAATCTTTTTTTCTCGGGAACGTGTTTCCGCCCGGGTATTCACCCAGCTAGTCGATCAGTCGGCCGTGACAATTTCACTTGACTAGTTGCTCAGGCATCCGACCCTTGGGTTAATCAATTTTTACGACTTAGCCCCTCTTTAGACAAGACTTAGAGATTGTTGTGTAGAAATGACTTACATCTCTTAAGACATGCTCATTCAAGCTTTGTCACTGGGGCTAGCTAAAAACCTTACTCAGGATCTGTCATTCGGTCAAGCCGAACCCCTTACTCGGGATCTGCCATTCGAGGTCGGGTTGAGACCCTAACTCGGGACCTGTCACCTGGTCAGGTCGAGACCCTGACTCGGTGCTTGGTCGCCTAGCTCCATAACCCATTGGCCTCTACGACCCCACTGCTTAGTCCGGCGAAAGGACTCTCTTCTCTTAAGACTTACATCCATTCAAAACCTGTCTTTCAATTAATCAACCTCTCCAAGACTTTTTTAATGTTCGAGTGGATCAGGACTGATCACTCGGAATCGACCACTCAGGTTAGGCTTGGTTATTACCTGAGCAAGAGTTTGGACGTCGCCTGGCTTACCCGACTGAGCGTGGAGCGCCACGCCCGACTGACACCTAGGTCGGTGGGTGCGTGGGAGCATGCCCACTTATAACTCGCCTAAGCGAGAGATTGGACACCGTCTGGCTTACCCGACCGAGCATGGAGCGCCACACCCACCGGGCCCGACCGAACGTGGAGCACCACGCCTGACCGACACCGAGTTCGGTGGGTGCGTGGGAGCATGACCACTTATAACTCGCCTGAGCGAGAGTCTGGACACCGCCTGACTTACCCGACGAGCGTGGAGCGCCACGCCCGACCGGCCCGACCGAACGTGGAGCGCCACGCCCGACCGGCACCGAGTTCGGTGGGTGCATGGGAGCATGCCCACTTATAACTCGCCTGAGCGAGAGTCTGGACACCGCCTGGCTTACCAGACCGAGCATGGAGCGCCACGCCCGACCGGGCCCAACCGAACGTGGAGGCCACGCCCGATCGGCACCGAGTTCGGTGGGTGCGTGGGAGCATGCCCATTATAACTCGCCTGAGCGAGAGTCTGGACACCGCCTAGCTTACCCGACCGAGCGTGGAGCGCCACCCCGACCGGCCCGACCGAACGTGGAGCGCCACGCTCGACCGGCACCGAGTTCGGTGGGTGCGTCGGAGCATGCCACTTATAACTCGCCTGAGTGAGAGTCTGGACACCGCTGGCTTACCCGACCGAGCGTGGAGCGCCACGCCGACCAGGCCCCCGAACGTGGAGCGTCACGCCCGACCGGCACCGAGTTCGTGGGTGCGTGGGAGCATGCCCACTTATAACTCACCTGAGTGAGAGTCTGACACCCCTGGCTTACCCGACCGAGCATGGAGCACCACGCCCGACCGAACGTGGAGCGCCACGCCCGACCGGTACCGAGTTCGGTGGGTACGTGGAGCATGCCCACTTATAACTCGCCTGAGCGAGAGTCTGAACACCACTTGGTTTACCTGACCGAGCGTGGAGCGCCATGCCCGACCGGGCCCGACCGAACGTGGAGCGTCACGCCCGATCGACACCGAGTTCGATGGGTGCGTGGGAGCATGCCCACTTATAACTCGCCTGAGCGAGAGTTTGGACACCGTCTGGCTTACCCGACCGAGCGTGAAGCGCCACGCCCGACCACCTCTCCCTCCTCAAGTTTGGTTAAGACTGGCAAGCTGATCAAATAAGACTTCAATTCTTCAAAAGCTCGATCACATTCATCGTCCCACTGAAACTTGGTAGCCTTGCGTAGAATCTTGAAGAAGGGAAGACTCCGCTCAGCCGATCGAGAGATGAAGCGAGAGAGGGCTGTGATTCTTCCAGTCAGGTGTTGTACTTCCTTCAGGTTCCTGAGTGGTGGCATGTCTAGCAGAGCTTTTATCTTGCTAGGGTTAGCTTCTATCCCCCGCTCAGTTAGAATGTAGCCCAGGAACTTCCCACTCTTGGCCCCGAACAAACATTTGGCTGGGTTGAGTTTGAGACCATACCTTCTAAGAGTGCAACAGATTTCCTCCACATCGGCTACCAGGTCTGCTAACTTGAGGGATTTGATGAGGATGTCATCTACATACACCTCAATGTTCCTTCCGAGCTGCTCCTTGAATACCTTGTTCATCAGCCTTTGGTAAGTAGCTCCTGCATTCTTGAGTCCAAAGGGCATGACTGTATAGCAATATGCACCCTCGGCTGTGATGAAACTAACTTTTGTTGGATCGATTCTGTACGCTAGAGGGGGGGTGAATAGCGTTTTTCGAACTCGTTCTTCCTACACGATTAGTTGCGCAAGCGGAATATACAATAAAGATGAAACTAACCAAGAAGAACAATGCTAACAAACCGGTTTTACTTGGTATCCACCCCTAAGGGTGACTAATCCAAGAATTCGTCGGTAGATCACTCCCCGGATAACATCCGGCTAGCCCTCATTGCTCCTTGTGGGTGGAGAAACTTCACCACAACACCTTGAAAAGACCTAAGCACAAAGACTACTATCTTGCCTTTAACCAAGACAAGACTCGTCAAGGGTCTCAGCCACCACGAAGTCCTCTTTAAATAGGACTCGGGCTGAAACCCTCGCCACCAGTCGACTGCTCCCAGGGCAGTCAACTGGTGCCACTGAAAATCGACCGTTGCAACCCCAACGTTCGAATTTTCAGCCAACTCACCAGCCACCTACCAGTCGACTGCTTCCAGAGCAGTCGACTGCTCCGAGGGCAGTCAACTGATGCCCAGCCAAAACCCTTCTGTGAGTTTCATCAGTCGACTGCCCTCAGTCGACTGGTCTACTCACCCACCTAAGGTTACCCTTCCAGAGTACATTCCACTCCGCACTCGAACCCTAGGATTTCTCGAGTATAATCACATAGCACTCGTACCCTCACGACTCAACTGACTCCTCATCCGCAGTCTCGACTATTGCCTTCGCACCCTCTTCATCTTCGGCTCCCGTCCCTCGGATGCACGCAAGCCTCCAGCTTGCCTCCATGCCATCCATCACGCATGTCTCGAAGTTCGCGCCCATCAGCTCATCGTCCCTGCTCTCCAAGGTCCCTCGGGTGAACACAAGCCTCCAGCTTGTCTCCATACCACCCTTCACCGTACCGAGGCCATCCAGTCAAGTCCATATGTGTAACCTGCGCACCCTGCACACTCAACATACACATATCAAATACACAAGGGTAAACCTAACTTAAACCCTTTGCCCAAACATCAAAACACTTGGTCACTCCGGACCACAGATTGCCTCAACAACTTTCTCCTGATCGCTGGGAGACAGCGACACTTGATGATACCCTTGGTAGGCATCCAACATGCAAATGAGCTCACTTCCTACTGTGGAGTCTACCATTTGATCAATGTGGGGGAGTGGGTAGCAATCTTTGGGGCAGACATTGTTAAGGTCTCTGAAATCAATACAGACCCTCCATTTATTTTCTGGCTTAGAGACTAGCACCACGTTTGATAGCCAGGCCGGGAACTGCACCTCCCTGATGTGCCCGACCTCCAAGAGTCTTTCTACCTCTGCTTGTATGATCTTGTTCTGGTCGGGACTGAAGTCCCTCTTCCTCTGCTTCATAGGCCTGGCATCAGGATAGACATGTAACTTGTGCTCCATGACCTCCGGCCTGACTCCTTTCAGATCTCGCTGCGACCAGGCAAACACATCCTGATTCTCAGCTAAGCATTTTACCAACTGCTGTTTGAGGTCGGGCTGTAGCCCGGGAGCTATCTTCACCTTCGTCTCTTCTCGGTCTGGCAAGAGCTGGATTTCTTCTTTCTCTTCTCTTAACTCAGCCCAGGGAGAGGGCTGCACCATGTTGCAACTAGCTGGGGGGGGGGGGCTCGGAATGCCTTCCTCACCTTCGTTCGTACATCATCAACATAGCAACGGCGCGCCACTTTCTGGTCACCCCTGACTTCTCCCACTTGGTCACCCACTGGAAACTTCACCTTCAAGTAGAAGGTTGATGCCACCGCTCTGAACTCATTAAGCGTGGGTCTGCCCAAGATGACGTTATAGGCAGAGGGCGCATCCACTATCAAAAAAGTTGACCATCGGGTCCTTCTCAAGGGCTCCTCCCCGAGTGAGATGGCTAGTTTGATCTATCCTATCGGCTGAACTTCATTTTCCGTGAACCCGAAAAGGGGTGTGGCCACGGGCTGTAACTCACTGGCTTCAATTTGCAGTTGTTCAAACGCCTTTTTGTAGAGAATGTTTACTGAACTTCCAGTATCCACAATGGTCCGGTGGACCTGGTAGTGTGCTATGACCGCCGTGATGACCAGCGCGCTATCATGGGGAACTTCCACACCCTGCAAGTCTTGAGGACCAAAACTAATCTATGGTCCTCTGGCTTGGGCAGAGCTGCTACCCACTTGATGGATCTTCAAACGTCTTACTTGAGACTTTCGAGCTCGGTTGGAATCTCCATAGGTGGGGCCACCAGAGATAACATTGATGGATCCATGTACAACGTTTTGCTGGTTGGCCTGTTCTTCATTTGCGTCTCCCTGCCCAGGGGAGCTGTGGGTCGGGAATAGTTGTTGTGTTGCAGGGGTGGCCACTTGAGCATTAGGGTCTTGTCGATTTGGTTGTGCCCTTCCTCGACCTCGAGCACCTCCTTGGTGAGTTCCTCTAGGGGTTCCTCGGCCAGGACGAGCTTGCCCCCGACCAGCTTGCCAACAATCTTGAATGTCGTGGGTGTGGCTGTTATGGAAGGAACAATAGGGCTGCCATCTAGTAGGGAGGCATCCCTGGGCTACCTGTTGAACCACGCCTCGCTCAGCTCCCAGCCTATGCCCCATGGCTCGGGGGCTTCAGAGAGGTCCTCCAGGGGGTGTTGCTCTCTGATTATGAGGGGCCACTGGTGATGGCCCAACTTCCCGTCGCCGAGTAGCTTGTGCCTCTTCTACATCCACATACTTCGCGGCTTTGCCCAGAAGACTTTCAAAATCCTTCGGGGGTTTTCGGATCAGTGCCCTAAAGAACTCTCCTTCCTGTAAGCCTTGGGCAAAAGCACTGATAAGTACCTCCGAAGTGGCAGTGGGCACATCCAATGCAACCTGGTTGAATCTTTTGATGCAAGCTCGCAGGGTTTCCTTGGGACTCTGCTTTAGGGCAAAGAGATTAAGACTTGTTTTGTGGTGTCTCTTGCTGCTTGCAAAGTGTTGGAGAAAAAGTCTCTTGAAATCAGGAAACTCCCTCACAGACCCCTCCGGGAGTCTGTCAAACCAACGCTGAGCCGACCCTGCCAAGGTGGTCAGGAAGGCTCGACACTTGATACCATCTGAGTATTGATGCAACAACGCCGCGTTCTCGAATTTCATCAAGTGCTCCTCTGGGTCTGTAGCTCCTCCATATTCAGGGATGGATAAGAGTCGGAAGTGCTTGGGGACTGGTTCTTGCAGGACTTGGCTGGAGAAGGGGAACTCGATGTGATCAGCCGGGGCTTGGCTGATCGGGCCTTCCCTTTGTTGATTCTGGCTTGGCTGGAAGAGACTTCCTGAGGATCAGACTATCTAGCACCTTCCACCGGGCCGAAGAACGCTCGGGGAAAGTGAGGGCTGTCACCCAGGCGAACTCCGCCTCTGTGGCAACGTGAGCAGCTGGCTTAGAGGGACCTTCCTAAGTCGGGCGGTCGACAGTCTTCTGTTTGGATGCCAGCTTTTGAGCTTTGGCGACTATCAACAAATCAAGGTCCTCCTGTTAGAGAGTCACGGTCACCCTGTTGGAGTCACTCATCTTCATCTTTGGATCAGGTAGATTCCCACAGACGGCGCCAAATTTGATCCTGTCAACAAGTAAAGAAGGTTCTCACTCGGATGACTCAGTCTGACCAAGATGACCGTGTTTGCAGTAGTGTAGGGGTCGGGGTCGGCTTGAGTGCTAATAGGACACTAGTGGCTCGGATCGGACAAAAACAAGAACACAATGTGGAGGTAAGATTTCAAATGGCAGGAACTGTAGGATCGGAATGCAGGAGAGGGGGGGTGAATACTGTGTTTAAAAAATATTTTTTCAGGTAAAAGAATGTTTCGTAAAGTCGTGCAAGGGAAATAAAGAAACGATAAAAACGAACACACCAAAACAGTCGATGTTTTACTTCGTGCAGAGCCTGGCGACCCACCGAAGGCCCAGGTCCCCGGACCATGGATCACGTGTGTAAAAAAATATATTTCAGAGTAAAAAGAATGTTTTCTAATCGTGCACAGCGGAAACAAAAGCGATACAACACACACACGTGAGACTTCGTTCAGGCCTCGGCGACCCTACTCGAGGGGTCCCTCGGACCTTTACTGTGGCCATAGCCCCACCTACCTCGACTTCTACTCCTCCTAGCCAAAACCACATCTGGCTCGCCCGACCAAGGTTAAACCCGACTAACTTCGTTTGACTCAGGCTTGATCCGACTGGGCCCTTGACCTACTCTGAAAACTTACTCGCCTGGATCATATATATATATTAATATTCGTGAATAATATTCGAATAATATTCATTAATAAATTTTTTATCAACATATTAAATAAATAACAAAATTTAAATGAACAAATAAATTTGAATAATCAAGTTGAATAATTAAGTAAAAATTTCAAAAATCAAATAAGAGCTTAATAATATCTAAACGAATCAATCTCAAACCAAGCTTGAATTGTAAGATTAATACTATCTAAACGAATTAAGTCAAGTTTGAATCGAGCTCAAGCTCATAAAAAATAAACTAAGTCAAATTTAAACAATCATTTTACAAGTTTGATTATTTAAGCTCAGCTTGATTATCATATTAAATAAATTTGAACATCCCAAATTTTGCCACCCTAGATCTAATCAATGGCAAGTGAGTTAAATTCTGTAATTTTTAATTAAAAATTAGAGATTCAAATGCCCATAATAATGCAGTTGAAAGGAGTTTAATTTTACTATAATAATAGTGTCACTTCTAATGTAGTTCTAATCAACTCTATACAATGCACCAAACCACGCACCTTCGAGGTTAATTATGTTCTAATAACAACAACAACTACTACTACTGAATAATTCAACAGGAGACTTATTTTAAATTAATGATTCTATTTAAATGACAAAAGTCAATTATTTATGATAATCTATTTACATATGTTTAAAAAATATTTTTAATTTCTCATTTTACACCGTGGCACTGATCGTATTGAATTTCTAATTATAAAAAGTTTCAAAGAGAATCAGGTAGGGCGGACTTGTTGGTGCTGTCTAGGACCAATTAGCTCGGGAAAAAAAAACTCATGTCACTAGTAGATGTCTCATACATACTTTTTTTTTAAATTTATTTATTCTTCTGTCGACTATACTTTTAAGTTTTTGGAATTGTCTAGTGAGTTTTGAGATAGATATAGAATTTTAGGAATAGGTGAATATCAAATCTCCATAGTAATTCCTATAATTAATTAACATACAATTAAGTCATCATTACTTGATCATTGCGCTAGAATAAAATATTCTTCTCTTTATAATTTATTTGTCTGTATCTGATCGTGGGGATCGACAATATTAGAGGACCACTTAAGATGAACGATACTATCTTTTGCTCCAATAATACATTCACTTGTTTATGTGGTAGTTAATAATTATTAAAAAAAATAATGATACACAACGTAAATTTACAATGTGAAACTCAATGTGAATGACATGATTTTTTTCGTGTACACGTCTGATTGTCGTCCGGATACCGTCGGTGGCCTCCGACCGTCGTCCCGAACTAAACTATATCCTGGAGACACGATGAACCTATCGGAGATCACTGTAATTAGAGTATCACATCATTCAAATTGAATTTCATGTTCCGAATTCACATTGTATATCATTTTTTAAAAAAAAATCCAACAGTATGATTCAAGGAACATGATTCATCGTAATTATTATTATTATTATTATTATTATTTGAAACAAAAATATTAATCTACAAAATTAAGATCCGACAAGTATATATGGATACAAAGACCCACACATTTGCCACTCTCGCTTAGTGCCTTCCCCCACTTTTGCACAAACATTCAAATAAGTATCTCTCTTTTTTCTTCTAAATATTTAATTTATTCTAAAATTTAAATATATTGTCAAAAAAAAATCTCCATAATTTCTTTTATTCCACAAACCACGCCATTTGCCTCCACCACAACACACTAAAGTGACTACTTTTGTTTCCCTCTTTTTCCAAAAAAATGGAAACAAATAAATTTCCATTGATGCCTTAAGATTGTCTTTGAAGCTTTAAAATAGTAAAAGATGCTTCTTAAAATTTTCAAACTATAATGATTTTAACCCCCAATTATTAACCTTATCAATTTATTTATCTAACAAAAATGATTAAGCCTTCGACTCGGATAGAATTTTCGGTGCGATAACAAGTTTACTATACAAGATAAACTTAGAACACATTCTACAAAAACTTTTTGGACAAAACTCAAAAGGACATTTATCATTTGACAAATATTTTAGATAGACATCCATTTTCTAATTAAAGTCAAATGGATGCCACATTTAAAATAAACTATTTGAAATACCCTTGGAATGATTTTAAGATTTAGATTATAGCAACTTACTACTAGTTTTTATAACATGTAACAATTGATTGCTAGCTTCTATAATAATATCATTATTTTATATTGATTTTTCTTATTGGAGAATGATAATATGATTCAAATGATATTTCAATGAGCAAACCAAACTAAGAGAACTTCATGACACCTACTACATTTCAAATAAATATTATCTAATTACGATAAGTTTATAGAAGATAAAAGGTGGTTGCTACAACGTATAACAACTAATTGCTAGTTTTTACAACATGTTATGTAATTGATTTTACTTATTGGAAAATGATAATCTAATTAAAATGACATTTCAATAAATAAAACAAATTAAGAGGATTCTATGACACTCACTACATTTTAAATAAATATTATCTAATCACAATCCGTTATGTAAAAGCTAATAGCTAATTACTATAATGTATACATTGATTGCTAATTGCTAAATTCTATAACAGTATCATTATCTTATATTGATTTTGCTTATTGAAGAATGATAGACTAGTTAAAATAATATTTCAATGAGCAAAACAAATTAAGAAGACTCCATGATACTCTCTACATTTTAAATGAACATTATTTGATTACAATCGACTTGTAAAAGCTAGGGTAGTTGTTAATTATAATATGTAACAACTGGTAGCAACTACCCAATAGTTTCTATATGTTATAGTACTACCGATAGCTGCTACAACACTAGATCAAGTTTATTTTCAGGATAAAATCATTCATAGGGTGCCGTTTTGATTTTTTTTAATAAAACTTAAATGAAAAAGGAAGCCTTTTTTCCCATCCCAATTGCTTAATTGCTTATAAATAGCCTGGTTAGCATGCTCTCCCTCGTGAGTTAACTAATTCAACCATGAAGCTCCTCACTCTACTCGCCTTCCTTCTTCTCATCACCCTCGCAACATCCATCAAGACATCTTCATCGACTGCAGTCTTGGCTCATCGCAAGCTCAGTCGCGAGAATCAACAACAGCAGAAGGATGTAGCTACTGCAAACATCAACCATCAGCTTCCGTCTAACAACAACAATAACAACAACGACAACGCTGTGAGGGTAGGAAATGGGTTCAGTGCGGAGAGTGGAGATGAAGCAATTGGTGCCAAGAAGGATTTGAACATGGACAATCACCATACTGCTGATGCAGCAGCTTGGATAGCCGCTCATAATGGACCTGCACCAGAAAGGAAAAACTAGGGTTTGATCTACATGAATACATAATTAATTAGTATGTGTATGAAATAAATGAGGTAGAGTGATGTTTAGTGCTGCTAATTAAGCTGTGTAATCAGCTTATATATGCATGTAATGATCATCTGTACTTATACATAGTATGTATTAATATGTGATGGCTATTTAATTAATTAGCTAAATGATGGTATCATATTTTATATAAGATAAATAGATATATAGATGGCAAAATGCAATCGATCAATGATTAATTAGAACGATCGATGATAAGGAAACACATACTGTATGAATTTTTCATTACTTATGTTAGTCGATGTGTTCTTCGAGAGATGAGAAGCGAAGGCTTTCGGTACTTTGAGTTAGGTTTGTAAAGTGGGGCTAACGAGGAGGGGAAGGCATGGCGAGAAGATCAAAAGCACCCAGTTCTTGTTATTGCTCTTCCATTCACTTCAACACTCTGATTTGATTGTGATCTTATCCTCAATGGAGAAGAACAGCGTGTCATCAATATTGAACAACACAATATCAACATGGTTGAGGGATTCAAAACTCTCCCGTATCAGAATGGTTGGAAAATTTTCGATTTTCCTTTGAGGTTTGGATCTACTATACTAAACTTTTCAACAAAGATCAAAGTTATTTTTGTTAAATATCAAAAAAATAAAATTCGGCCTAGGAAATTTTGGAAAACTTTTGGTAACTTGTTATTAGGGTTCTGGACTTAAACCCTAAGTTTGGAGGGGTAAAGTGCTTAACACCTAAATTTAAAGATTTACATTATTAAAACCCAAACTTGGAGGTGTAGTTGTGGCAAATCAAAATTGATAAAATCCAAACTTAAGCGGGTGCATATACTATATACCGAAATTGGTGGACTAAATTGCAAAAAGACACCACTCCTTCTATTCGGTTTCATCGCTAAACCCAAAACCCGATCCCGACTTTTCCATTTTCTCTTCTCCTCGCGACAAAGCACTCCACTTCGCCGGATCTCAGCGTCGCCGGCCTTCGCAATTCTCGCCCGATCGATCTGTTCCCCTCGGCCGATAGGAGGTAAGTCACATTTGTGCACCACCTTTCCCCTGATCCTAAGTAAGTGATGCTTACCGATGGGAAGATCTAACCCAACTGTGGGTTTGCAGGGATTTGGCCTCTGGTGAGTAGGGGCGACGTTGAGGTCTTAGGGTAGTTCTGGACTCGAGAAGCCGATACTTGGAACCGTTCGTTGCTAGGCTGTTGGATCGGAGCTAGAGAGGCGATTTTCCTATGCATGAGCATTGAGAGGTAAGCTCGTTGTGATACCCACTGTGATTTGGTCTAAGCTCTAGTAGTTTGATGAGGTTTGTGATTTCTGAATCGTTGAAGAATTAGGGTGGATAAGTAGAATGAACTTGTTGTTGGTTTAGATTACTGCTTCTGATGGTAACTCTATTTTAGACTAGTTTTGTTTAAGGGATTAGGTTTGTGATTTGGTGTTTTGGACTAGTAATTTGATGATACCATGGGTTCCTAGATGGATTGATAATTGGATTAATTGGTTGAGTTTAGTTGAGTTCTGGTTTGATCTTTGAGATTTCTGTAAGTAGGAGGATTGAAGGTGTATGGGAGCTTTGAGTTGTTTTGATTCTAGGTTCGATTTGGGATTGGAATGGTGGCTGGAATTAGGTGTTCTTTTTGTGTGCATGAGTCTGTGGAGGCTGGGAAAATATTGTTCTGTTTGGCATGAACTTCTGTGAACCACAGATGGGTGATTTTGTTTGGTTTCAATCAGCAAGGTAACACTGTCTTGATTGGAATGGTGATCTTAATGGAATCTCATTTTGGATTAGTTCTTAGTGGTTATGTGAAAAGATAGCAAGTAGAGATGTTGATGCATTTTCTTGAATTTGTGAAGGATTAGGGGTTGGAGTCTTCTGATCATGTGATTATTCGTGTACACATTGGATCGTGGAGTAGGTTGTTCATGGTTATGTTTTGCTCAAGGTGATCTTTGGATTTAAACCAAATTGAACTTAACCCTAATTATATGGAGTAATTGAGAATTAATCTTTCAATTAGGATTAATTAAATGAACAGGATAACTAGAATTGAACCTAGTATAGTTTAGTAGCTAGTTTAGCTAATTACTGTGTAAATAGCTAAACTTATATCTTTTGATATAGGATATTGATTGGTTGCGGATATTGGACGGGATTTTCTCTTCGGATACGAACTACACTCTGGAGGTGAGTACTTCTTACTTGATTTTTTAGCTTTATTTACCTTTAAATACATGGTTGTTCCCTTATCGAAGTAAGTTGTTTTACCTTAAATCTATATTGTTTGTTTTTCTGCTTGGTACTTATTCTTTACTTGGCCTTTGAGTTAAAAATCTAAATTTTCAGTTATACAAACTCGACTCTTATTTTTCTGATCCGAAGAGTACCGTTAGTACGTGTGTACTTTAGAAATATCATGTGACATATCTAGGGTTTAGTTGACATTAGATATATCCTACCCAATAGATTAGTTGTATATTGGTTGGTTATGATTTTGGTTTGGGTGCATGTGTTGCTTATTGATTTGGTTAACCTGATTTTGTTTGTGTATATTGGTATCATACACCATATTGCATTTGTTGCATGCTGACGGTTATCGGTTTCCTTGTGGTTAAGCCCACCATCAGCCATATAGTGGTTTGTCCACTCAGCCACCCGAGGTAGTGGTAGTTATCAGAGTGCGAGCGACCGTCCTGTCGTGCTATTCTCAACCACTCATGGGTAGTGGTAGTTGTTAGAGTAGTAGCCGACAGTGACACCCCCTCTGTTATTTATGAGGGATAGGTAGAGCAATTGTGCTCCCCCGTTGGATACTAGATCGATTGTGCTCTCCTTCTTGAAGTAGAGGTTGTCCCTCCTTGTTCTTGGGTATTAGAGTGGTTGTGCTCCTTCCTTTTCTTAGGGTTCCGGATTGAGATTGTTCTCCCAGCATCCTGTCCACTCGAGCTCTCATAGGAGATGGTTGTCAGAGTGCGTATAGTTGTCACAGTCCTTGCCCAGTCGGCCACGTAGATATGTGTGATGGTTGTAGATTGGTGTGTAGGGGTGACACATATTATTGCATCATTTACATACGTTGCATCTTGTATTTGTTTGAGCTATGATTTTGAATTTAATTGATATGCATATATGTACTTGATTTGTATTTATTATTTGATCTGAATTTGTTCAATAGTACAAGTAGCTTATTGATTTGGTATGAGGAGTTCTGATCATGCCCCACAGGTTATATGGATTGTCAGGTATATTTATGCATTTGTTTATGCTCATAATCCGGAGACTGTATACCTTGTTTCTATTTGTTTGATTTACCTTATTTATATCATACGTTTATCTATTCGCTATACCCGCAGAGTTCGAGCCCGGACTCATCACCTCTTGTTCTCATTTTTGTTTCAGGTAGTTGATAGCTGTGACTCATGCAGTCAGGAGAGGATCCATCTGCCAGTCTCATAGAGTCAAGTAGGTTTGGTTTATTTTGTGTTTTGTATTTTCATATTTGTTAAATTTGTATTTATTGTCGTTGGACTTTTATTTTACTTACATTTGTGGTATGGAGTTATTATGCTTATTATTTACCGTATGAATGTTAGTAACTATGTGGGTGTGATTTTTATTATTTTAATATTGTTGTTGTCGGCCGTGTGAGATTGTGCTTATTTATTGTGTGGGAAGTGTATGTATAAAGTTTTATATTATCCACCGTACGGATGAGATATTGCTCGATTTTCAAGCAGGTATGGACCTTTGGGGGCGTGATAATTTTGATATTAAAAGGCTAAATCTTTTAAAGAATTTGATCAATTTATTATCATTCGACCAAGATCTATAGCTATTACGACCACAATCGTAAGGAATATACTACTAATCTATCGCACCATCAAAGGAATATTTATAATTCTCTAGCTACAAGAGTCGAATGCAGTTAAGTGAATTGAATATAATGAGATGAATTAGTAGAATGAAACAATAGGTTGAACTCCTTGAATGACGATGACGAGCTAAACCAGCTGCCGGAATTAGATGCGAATGGGTTAAGTCGATCGAGCAAGTAGGTTTGGTGTTGTTCGAGTAGATCGATCGTGTGGGTTCGATAAATGGAGAGATAGGAATGGACAGGTTAAGTGGTTCGACCAAGAAGGGTCAATTAGACTGAGTTAGTTGGCTAAAAAAAAAAGTTGATTAAGACAAGACAAGATCAAATGAATGAGTCAAGCAAGTTAAACAAGTTTTAGCCGTGGTTATTAAGCTAAGTAAGTTCAGCAAAATACATTGTGATCTTAATTGCGTGCATGGGTTGAAGTATTGTAAAAGGCAGCACAAGTCAAAAGAGATGTAGAGCGAAACAAGCTGAGTGCGAGAGCAGGTAAACTAACCATCTTCAAAACTTAAATGATCAGTACGAATTAAATAGCTGTTATAAAAAAAAAAAAAAAGGATCGAGTGATGTAAACGATGTACACACGTAGATCATGTTTCATATGAATAATTATTTGTCAAGTGTCTTATTACTCAAGAACATATAAGAAACAATTTTACCATTTCTTTTTTTTTTTTGCGAAGTATATCTTTTACTAGATAGGAGTTTTCTTAATTACCATGATCACTTCCAATTTCCAAATGGCAGACAACAATCATTCCATTTGATAGGCATCGCATCGATCGAATATTGTCATGCCAACGCCCAAATGTCACCCTAATGCATTGAAACAGAAAATAAATAATAAAATTATATATATATATATATATATATATATATATATTATATATATATATATATATATATATATAGACATCTCCCATCATAATTTTTTTTAAAAAAATGAGATTTGAGATGCCTCTAGCTTTAGAGGTGCCTTAAGTCCCGTCGCACACTGACACCAGGTTGATATATATATATATATATATATATATATATATATATCTCCATTATAATTTTTTTTTTAAAAAATGAGATTGAGGTGCCTCTAGCTTTAGAGATGCCTCAAGTCCGTCCCACACTGACACCCAGGCTGAGTACGTAGAAGATCACTTTATATATATATATATATATATATATATATATATATATATATATATATATATATATATATATATGATCTCCTGCGGGATCAATAAGCCGCCTGTGCCGTCGGACGCTTTTCGCGTTTGCGATCTTTTTTTTTCGTTTACTTAGTGTTATTAATTAAAAAAAACTTTCCTGCGCATCCTCCTCCGACTCTGCGTTCCCTCCTCCAACTCTGTGTCTAGGCTACGGCGAAACGATGAACCTGGTTCCAATATCCTCCTCTCTCTCTCTCGTCGAGCCCGAAGCCAGGCTGAGGTAGTAGAAGATCACTTTTTATATATATATATATATATATATATATATATATATATATTATATATATATATATATATATATATATATATATATTTTAATGTCTCAATTAAATTTTATTTTTTAAAAATCAATATTTCCTTCAAATAAATGCATTTTTTTTATTTTTAATTGAACACTATAACCCAATTAAGATGTCTAAACTCTAAGGGTAAAATTTTAAATTTTTTTATTTTTTATTTTATTTATTTTTTTAACTTGAATACAATTATCAATTGGGATGTTTAAATCTAAGGTAAAATCTTAAATTTTTTCATTTTTAAATTGTTTTAGCTTGAATATTATAATCCAATTGGGATACCTGAATCCTAGGGGCAAAATTTTAAAATTTTTTAGTTTGAACACTGTAACCTAATTCGAAAGTTAAATGCTAGGGAAATAGTTTATATTTGAGGAAATACTGATTTTTTTAAAAAATAAAAAAATGCAATGGAAGGCGCCTTCCTTGCAATGGGAGACACCTTCCATTATTGAATACTATAATCCAAGAGGGACGATTAAACCTAGAAAAAATCTTATTAGCTTAAATCTATTATAACCTAACCTCTATATTTTAAAATCTTAAACCCTAAATATATCAAAAAAAATAAAACAAAAAACAAAAAAAAATGCTCACGAGCTTTAAAATAAAAAAAAACAAGCGGTAGGGTCTCCCATTGGAGGTGCCTCCATTACCAATCGAGGTTGGAGGTGCCTCGCGTGCACATAGGGGTGAGTATTCGATTAAAACCAAATTGAACCAAATCGAATAGACCGAAAATCGAATAAACCGAATTTTCTCCAAAAAATCGAACCGACCGAATTTGTAAATCAAAACCGAGAAAATCGAACCGAAAAAAATCGGTTAATTCGGTTAAAAACCGAATTAACGATTTGACCGAATAATTTTGACCCCTAATTTAATTTTGTGTATTATATTTGTATAATGAAATTTTGTGATCAAAATTAAAAACAATGGATTTTGTACATCTCTAATACACAGTAGTTAATCTGTGCTTGATATTTGGCACGGCCCAGCAGCAGTGCAGGTCCGCAGTGGAATTAATCTGTGCTTGAAAACAATGAAATAATCTGTGCTGATATATTTTAGGCTTTTCAATTTCAATTACATACTTACATATTAGTATATTATTTAATATTTATTTTACACCAGCAGCAGGCCACCGCCAGCAGCAGTGCATGTTGCAAAGGCAGTCTGCAGTCCGCACTTAGCAAGCCTCAGCAGTTGCCAGCCCACCCTGCAGTCCAGCCCAAGGCCCACCAACCGAATTGATAATTTCGATTATTCGATTTAACCGATAACAGCGTGAAAAACCGAACCGAACCAATAACCGAATTTAAAAACCAATACCGAATCCGAATTAACCGAACCGAAATTACAAAATCGGTTGGTTCGGTCGGTTTATTCGGTTTACCTGAATTTTTACTCACCCCTACGCGTGCACATGCATGCCGTGCGCCATCACGCAGGATATATATATATATATATATGACTTTTGTCTATAAATAAATACCTATTTGACTATGAAAACAAAGAACTCGATGATGGTTAGACATTAGTATTGTCATCTTGAAATTTGAAGGTCAAAATCTAATAAAATCAATGTACCTGTCCTTCCCACGCGATAGTCACAGCATCCAAACTAGTAGCCTCCGTGATTTACCTCTTCGTATTAGCTCTGAGATGAGTTGACAGGCACGCTAGAGCAAGCAAATTATCTTTTGCCCTCTCAATCCGAGCAACTATAAATTAACTAATCCTCAACTACAATATATTTATAGAGATTTTTCTTTTAAATATAATGCACAATCATAAAATACTAGATTTTTGAATCGTCTATCACGAACATTCTAATTTACCCCGACAAATGATGAAAAATGTTACTTATTCCATCCATTTTCGATCAGTGCAATTGAGCCAACGTCTCTGTCAAGTTCTACAACAAGTAGACAATTCTTAAGGAAAGAAAACCACTAAGATGAGTTGAACAGAGTCTGACAAACCTGTGTGCCAGAGCACAAACTACATAATTAAATGTTTTCTTTTCTTTTTTAATTATGAACCAGAAGACAGCTTACCGGTGATAAGAACAGAGACAATTTCTAGGTTTTGACTCTTTAATTGCACAAAAGACAGACATTTTACCACAAGGATTCTCCTTGAGACGATTGACCCAATCTACTTCAAACAAATAAACTTGAGCTTCGAATCCAAAACTTATTCTGGTCTCTGGAAACAAGAAAAATATGTGAATCCAATGATACAGGTGATGAGTTAGTGCCTATTGCCTAGTCAGTTTGCTACGGTTTGAGGGATTAGAGCCACTACAGACTAAAAGCAGTTTACAGACCTCAGACAATAAGCACCAACTCTTAAATGACTTATTTCAGTGAGACAAACAATCTATAACAGATTAAATAATGTCCATCACTCAGAATCATACAGGTTGGTGCAAAGCAGTTGAATCATCCTTGTTATTACCAGATGAATGAAATTCATAACATTTGATCTTAAACAAGAAGTGGAAAAATATAAATATGAAATTTGCACTGTACAACACTAACAAAGATGAAATTAATGCCAAAATATAGAAACTAATCAAGCAACTTAAACATACACCTAGTATCCATATTTGGAAAATGTTACGGGATCTGCTCATCTATTCAACCCAAAATGAGAGCTCATTTGGGATGAGTGCAGCCTTTATTTAAAAGGAACACGACTGCCTAAATTGGGCAATCTGGGGTTCTATAGGAAGAACCATCTTGAGCAGATTGGTTTTCCAACACGAATGTCGGTAAGGAATTTGCAGGAAATACAGCATGGCGTTCCCCCGGACCTTTTTCTTTAGCTGCTCCATGAGGCGGTGGGATTCTCTAATGTCAAGCCACGAACCGGACCCATGATTTTCCCAAGCATCAATTACATGTTGCTGGAACTCCATTGCACGTTCATAACTGCAACCAGAAGTGTTATCTTTCGATTAACATAGTTTTCTTATACAAAATAGCAAAACAAATAACAGCAGGCCATTCCATCATTAAAAAAACTAAAAGTTTTGGGGATACCTAGAACTTTGGTCATTACCAAATCACATACCATGCTTTTTTTTCTTCCTTTTTTTTATAATTAGTGCATCAGAGTGAGATTGCTTAAATGGATTGTGAGGCCACTAGAGACGGATAAGTTTATCACAGGAAGATGAGCTAACATTTAATGTCCTTACCTATCAGGCTATATTTCCACCTTCGCTTATACAAGTGTATTACGATGTTAGAATTTAGAAGAGCGAGTTTCTCAAAATGAGCTACCATTTTTAGTGTGAGATATAGATATTGACACATTGATGACTCCAACATAACTAAGAAATAATTGGCCTTATTCATGTAATCATATTTCTATTATGTGTTTTACAACTTTTGAATCCATGGAAGGCCTTTTTCTCTTGCAATGAATCAATTAACACCTTGAAAGCGGTAATTTCTTTCAAGTTAGAACACAAATTGTAGGCAGCTTGGACGCTGGAAGTCTATAACATCAACAATGAACCTTACTTTGGTCTTTGAGATCAGAAGTTATTTTTGTAATATTAATAAAGATTACCAAAAAACTGAATAATGTTCAACTGTGAATCATTAGTAATATGCACTTGCTTCCTCAATGTTCTTAAGGCCTCCTCAGGTAAAGTAGAAAGTTTTTGCACACAAGGCTTTACATGATAAGACTATACAAAATCAATTTTTGTTGACAAAAAAACGGATAAGGGCTAAAGCACATCAATTGCTAAAACACATTCATTCTGACAAAATTGGAGGACTTTTTAAATTAAATATATTAACAATGGACTAGGCAAGGAACACTGAATATGAATACTAGCAAGTAGAATGTCTAACTTATGCAGCATTCCTGATGTTGTATATTATCAATATCCAGAATAGTGTTTACTGTATTAATAGCTACTAAGATGTATCATGTGGCGACCGGATGCACAGAGAAAATCATTAACAAATTTTAGAGAAATATCCTAATTTACCATGATGATGACCTTATTATAATGCACAGAATATGGATTCACGTGTTAGTGACCAGGATATTAGCAGAATTTTAGAACACGTGTCTAAAAAGAATTAGTGAATGAAATACCCATAGACTAATGCTAGGGTGTAAATCACAACACACGATTGTGTACCTTCCCATGGTTCCATAAGCATTAGCAATGCATTGGTATGTATCAATTGAATCCTCATGTTGTAGCCCAAATGACTCATCAATTATGTCCTTTGCACGAAGAAACATCTCCACCGCAGATTGTGGCTGATTCGTGTCCAAATATGCTTGCCCTAAATGCTTAGTGGCCAATCCTAAACCGAAATGTTTTGGACCAAAACAGTCTTTTATCTTCACAATTGCACTTTCCAAGTATGGAATTGATAGTGGTACCCTCTTTGTATAGAGCAGCAGCCACCCAACCCTTGCTGAGACACTTCCCTCCAGGTGCTTCTCTTGTGGAAGATCCTGAAGAATAGCAAGGGTCCTCTTCATCAAAGACAAAGCAATCTCATAGACATCCATTGTCTCATACAACATAGACATCTCTACATATGCTCCGGCAACCTTTGAAGGAGACTCTGCTTCCTTCTTATCAAGAATACCACAAGCAATTTCCAAACATCTCTTAGCATCACCGAACTTCTCTTGGTTACACAAACATTTAGCCATTGAGATAAGCACAAAGGCTCTTGTCTCACTTTCTTTCTCCGTCTTCTGAGCTACCCTTTTGAGTGTTTGTGTCGCAAGTTCCAATCTACCTAGTTCAATCAATATGTTAGCCCCATCAATTTCAACCTCACACAACTGCTCATCAAGGCCTAAACACTCCAATGCCCTCCTGGACAGCTCGCTCTGCTCCAGTGCCTCCTCATACTCTTCCAGGCCACTATAAATAACCCCAAGAAGGCGCCTAACCTGGACGACCTCTTCAGAACTTTCCCCAAAATGTCTGATATAAATCTCTAATGCCCTCAAACCCAGTGGCAAAGCCTCGTCAAAAACCAGAACAACAGCCAAAGCTTCTGCCAGATCCTTGCAGGCGCTACCCATTTGCTTTGAATTACCCTCCAAGATCGTACCTTTCAGCTCAAAAGAGTTCCGTAGGTTGGTCAAAGCCGCCCACCTTCGCCCCATTGCAGTCTTCGTATTCCCGAGTTGGAGCTGAACAGCGACACTAGTCATAACAACATCTTTCTGCGCGGAGTTTTCTCCCCGTGGGACCTCAAGGATCTGATCCGCAGTTTCCAAGGAGTCCAAGCTGTCGTCGTACCTCCTCATCTTGCAAGTGATGGAACCCATCAGACAAAGGACCTTTGCAACAGGGAGCGACCATCCTCCGTCCCTCTTCTCAAAAAACTGCAGGGCTTTGACAGAAAAGGCGAGGGCTTTCTCCAAGTCTTCCGACCCTAGCAAGTCCAGCTGCTCGGACAGGCGGAGCGCGCCATCGTCGAGGGAGGACTCCAGTGATTCGAAGGCGGCGAGCACTTCCGATACCGTGTTTAGAGATTTAGGAGGAGTCAGCCCAACGGAGACTGTCCGGATGCCGCGGCGGAGGGGGCGACTGGGAAAATGCGGAGGGAAGAAGGCGGGAAGCAGGGTACAGCAGCGGAGGGACGGAGAGATGGGAGAAGGGGCTAGGGCAGAGAAGCGAGAGAGGAAACTGGTAAGAGGAGCGCCAGAGAGGCGGGTTTTGGAGAGCGAGGAGAGGGACAGCAGAGAAGCAGAGACTGCTCGCTTCATGGCGAAGCGAGCACGGAAAGCACCGAAGCCGAAGGGCATCGAGTTCGGCCTTACAGCAACCCTCGAAAGCTCTTCGCCTCAAATTCGTGTCCATGGGCCGGGCCGTCATTCCGGCTCGGCACAGGCCCAAACGGCCCATGAGTTGTTCCAAGTTTTGTTCAATCAAATTGCTACAAGTAATCCCCTAATATATAATTATTTTATATTTAAATAAATTTTATTATATTTTATCTTATTGAATTTTATCTTTTTTTCAGGGGCTCACATGCAATTTGTTAACATGCAGATTCATTCCATTTCGTTGAGAACAAACTCCTTTGTAATCCAATTAATAGTTATTATAAATATTTTTTTTCTTTACTGAATCCATAAAGCAAATGACATTGTCATTAATTTTTTGCTAACTAAATGTTCTTTTAAATTATTCCTTAAAATAATCTATCGATTATTAAAATAATCAAATTATATAATAATTTTATTACATAAATAATAATAATAAAAATATATAATTTGGATGGATAAATTTATTTTTTTATCTATATCCTACACAATAATAGATTTTATAATTAATTAATTATGTCTATCAATTTGACATGACATTAATATGAATGTCCAGACGTGAATGAATGCAATCGAATACACCTACCTGTATACTAGTGGGCTCGTTATATTTCTCCATCTTATTATCTTGATGCCAATATCAATGACATGGCATTGATCTAACCGTCGGATTCTGCGGGAGCCGCCCTCTCCTCGACGCGGCTCGTCCCGCCTCCGCCGCATGAGATTGAGTCCACAATGATCTACTACCACCGAAATGTGAAATCACCATCATACCCCTTAACTTTTTTTTATTCCAGCTGACGGCCCCTTCCCCAAGCCTTCTGTTTCCTTGCTTCCTTCGACCCCAAATCCCAATCGCCGCCCGTCCTCCGCCACCTCGCCCCATCTCCACGGAGACCGCTCTAGGGCACGTACACCCCACTGCTCCTGCTCGACAGACGGCCATCGCGACCGTGTCAATCGCCTCGGTGAGTATCCCGACTATACTCGCCTTCTTTTTTCTGCCTCTCTATATGCCTCTGACCTACGTCCTCTCCTGTCCCCTATTCGTTATCCCCGTCGTTGCGTCTTCTTTTTCTGATCGATCATTGGGATTCATCTTTTCCGTTGTCTTGCTTGTGCAGCGTGTTCTTAATTTTATATTGATCACCTTTCAACGCATAATTGGATTTTGGAATATTTTGGTTCTATTTATTGGAGGCGATGTATCTAAAATTTGAAACTTGGATGCCGTGGATTGGGTATTCAAGGTTTTCATTAGCCAAACATGCTCGAAGATGCAACTTCTATTGCCGATTATTACCAGCACTTGCAATTCCAGAAAAAGTTCTGGTGGGATGAATTGGATGTTTTAATTTCCATCAATAACGATAGTCAATAATAATAAAATGACTGACATAATACGGAGGTAAACACAGAGTTCAAGAAAAAAAAATACGGAGGTAAACAAAACTCTAGTTTTGAGTTGAAGATTGAACCATTCTGGTGATAATGACTGTTTTTATAGCCCCTTCGATACAATTGACGTCCTTTCCACATTCAACCTTTATAATATATATATACATAATTTGAAACTCTTAAAGAACTGAAGGACAGAGCAAGAGTAGGATATGAAACATTTTTACTCCTTTTGATTATGATTTTTTGATCTTTGGATCCATGAAGTCAGTTGGGAAAATTTTCTTTTATATAATGCAAGTATCCCTTTAAGATAACTATTGAATCTAGGGCAGTATCCTTGATTTATGGGTGGAATTTTTTTTTATCATCTTCACCATATGAGTTCATGTTAGATGATCATATATGGTATATCTAAATTAAGGAAATCATTTCTCTAGTTCGTGTTAGATGTACAATTATGAGCTTCTTGTATATGAGTTTTTAACCAGTTGATTTTATATTATTTTCTTCTGTTAAAGTGTTAGATGTACAATTATGAGCTTCTTGTATATGAGTTTTTAACCAGTTGATTTTATATTATTTTCTTCTGTTAAAGAACTTGATTGGCATTTTTTTTTCTAAACTCTTTTTCTTCTCCATATTTATGGTTTTCGATTTTCTGATCTTTTACTATATGTTGCTTATACTGCACATTATTCACATCACAACCTCATTTTCTCATTCAGATGATAATTCTGTGATATGGACTGGAAAGTTTTGCTCGTCCTGGGTATGCATGAATGATGTTCAATTTGGAAAAGGGTTCAATTGCTCCTGCTAGATGGAAATGGCCACAGACGACAGAATTACCGCTTACTACTAAATTGCTGAGTGATGTGTCACCCGAGATAGAATTATCTGATTATAGAAAATTACCAAGTTCAGCACCTGAGCCCCCAGTTGGGTTTCTAAATGGTGAACACCTAGATGCAGAACTGATCGTTGATTTAGATCTATTTTTTGAAAGGCTCTACAGTTACTACTGTCAGAAGGGGCTTTGGTGTATCATCGTCAAGTGGATGGTTGAACTTTTATATGTAATTTTCATGGTAGGGTTTATTGCCTTTTTCTTACTTTATGTTGATTGGGATGCCTTACGCAAAGTAAAGTGTGGAGTTGAGGCAGTTGAGTTGGGAGAAAAACCTTGTGATCTTCCTAAGGAAGTCATTAAGCAACATCCTTTAGTTCCTTTTACGTTTAGTAAAGCAATTATTATTGGCTCCATGGTCATATTGACTCTCTATGGGCTTTTCAATTTTTTGAAATTCTTTGTACAACTGAAGAATATTGTCAAAATTCGCCACTTCTATTATAACAGGTATTAATGCAACTGTCAATATACTATTTACTATTTAGCTCAAAAATTTCAGGAGAAACCTAAGTAATAATTTCCTTTCAGACTCAATGTTACAGATCATGAACTTCAGACAACACCTTGGCCTACTATTCTGGAAAAGGTTCTTCAACTACAGAAATCTCAACAACTATGCTTGGTAAAGGATCTTTCTGCTCATGATGTGGTAATGAGAATAATGCGCAAGGAGAATTATTTGATTGCGATGCTTAATAAAGGTGTTCTAGCATTTTCCATTTCCTCATGGGTCCCTGGAGCTGGTCCAACTATCAAATCTAGAATCACTGGAAAGAAAAACCATTTGATACTTCCAAAAACTCTTGAATGGACCTTAAATTGGTGCATATTCCAAAGCATGTTTGACAGGTATGTGTTGAGGAACTTATCTAGTTGCACATTATTTGTTGAGAGGAGGTTGGCAATGTTATCACATTTATGCTGATGTTTTATGCAAATTGATACAAACCAATATAACATGAACTATCCATTGCTCTTTAAGAATTACTAGAATATCCTTGAATTTGCAGAAGATATTTGAACAGTGACTTAATAATATTGACATGCTATAATATCAATATAACATGTAGATTGTGCTTGAAGTAGTTTCAATAAGTTAAATTTGGCAGAATGAACCAAAGTT
>JAGFNQ010004783.1:0-115975 GCA_024364735.1 Boesenbergia rotunda | reverse complement strand
GCTCTGATACAACCTTGTCAATTGACACGGTCAAGCCATGTTAGGTGTTGTAAGTCGCATTGTTACTCCAGCGCTTGGGTTTCCGATTAGGATCACTTGGAAATCACTAGTGGAGCATAGTACATCGGCTTGATTTGGTTTCCTAAGGTTTTCTTGTATATATCTACGCATGTAGTAACTAACAAATTGAAATATTATGTCAACCCAAAGGAATACACTTTAGCTTGCTTTAGAGCATTTGTTTCGGTAGACGTCTATCTATACTAAAAATAATTAACTGAAAGAAAAATTACTTTTAGGCCAGATATACGCTAGAGTAGCCTACAACTAAGGAACAAACTTTTATTTGTTTAAATTATGCGCAAATATGTTGACATAAAGGAAGATATATTAGGTAGCTGATTAAGGTTGTTGTGAGCTATGGTTTCGTAGAACACATATAAAGTGTTAATTATATACATAATGTGTTGGCCCAAAGAAAGACATATTATGTGATCAACTAAGGTTTGGGTTATATTAGAGAGTACCGCTAATAAATTATATTTTAGTTCAAAAATTAAAATGTAATGTTGTATTTGATATCTCATAATGAGTTATATGTATATTTTATTGCATAATTTTATGATATATATTAATTAATCTTTATTCTTGGCTTTAATTAAATTGTAAGATAACAATAATTTTCTCTTTTAATTCAGTGCAGTAACTATCAATATTAACAACATCTCCATATTTATTAGATCAAATTTTACATGGAAAGAATGTGTAATCATAATTTTAGGTTCCATGGACTTAGACTATGGATTAAGATATGATCGATCTGCATCCCTAACCAGTGCTAACACTGTAGAGCATAGGGCTAAATTTGAAAAGTGAGAGCGATCAAACTGCATTAGTCTAAGTATCATGAGATTTTCAATTCCAACACCAATTAAGGACTTAATAATTTAATGGAAGAATGCCAGGAATTTTCTGAACAAATTGGCAAACCAATTCACATCAAAATAAAATGTTGAGATTACCACACTTCTTTCAAAGTTGGTATCCATGTAGTATAATGGCAAAGAAAACATAAGGAGTATATTATGGAGATGTCCAATATCACCACAAGTCTAAAAACACTAAAACTTGAAATGTTTGAGAGTATATTAGTGCATTTTGTTTTGATATCTCTACTTGCATCCGTAACTCATTTTAAGATCTTGTACAATACTCAAAAGGAAAAGAAAATATTAAATAAGCTTATTGCTCAATGTGTGCAAGAAGAGGAGAGGCTAAGTCATGAGACATCTAAAAGTGTTCACTTAGTATTTAGTTCTCAAGGTTCGAGCGAAAACCAAAAGAGAATCAACAATAAGGGTAAAGGTAAATAATCTGTAGATTTTGGAGGTTATAGCCATAAGGAGCACAAGAAATATGATAAGAATTTTACTTATTTTTACTGCAATAAAAAAGGTCATATGAAGAAAAACTATTACAAATAAGCCAACTAGCATATTAAGAAAGGTAAACATCTAAACTTTATTAGTTCAGAATTCAATTTAGCTATAGTATCCATTGACACTTAGTGGATGGATACCGATGTTATTACTCATATAAGTGTTACTATGCAGGATTATCTTAGGAGTTGGCTTTCATTTGATAGTAAAAGATACATCTATATTGAGAATGGAAAGAAGGGTAAAATAGAGTCTTAGGTGTCTTTAGGCTTTGTTTAGAAACTAATGTATTTTTGGATTCGAAAAATACATTCATTGTACCATCTTTTAGACAAAATTTAATTTTAATTTCTTGTTTGGACAAATCAAGTTATTTTTATTCATTTGGAAATGAAATTTTTAATATTTTCTTTAATTCAGTGTCGGTTGACAATGGTTCCTTGATTGATAAGCTATATAAATTAAACAGTACATTAACTCCTATGATTGACAACGTAATTATGCATAATATAGGTATACAAATTGATTGACGAGAATTCTTCTATGTTGTGACATAGACATCTAGGATATATATCCAAACAATACCTAGTAAGGTTGATGTCACATGAAATTCTTGATTCCCTTGACATGCCAAAATTTGATATCTGCATAGATTGAGTTAAGGGGTAGACTACTAACAACAGAAATAAAGGGACAAATCAATATAATGATGTTTTGAAGCTAATATATATATGGACATTTGTAGATCATTCCCTAAGATATATTGGAATGGACACATATATTTTATTAGCTTTATAGATGTCTACTCTCGATTCAGTTATGTATTCTTTATTTATGCAAAATCACAATCTTTAAATATATTCAAAATTTTTAAAACCAAAGTTGAAAATCAATTAGATAAGAAAATTAAGGTTATTAGATTCGATCATAGAATATTATAGTTAATATGATAGATCAGGTGAACAATGTTTAGGACCTTTTTGCGAATTACCTTATTGAATATAAGATTGTGCCTCAGTATAACATACATGTTATACTCTCAGTCACAATGATGTAGCTGGGTATTGTAATCATACCCCAAATAATATGGTAAGAAGTATGATGATTTTTACTTTTTTACCGAAGTCTTTGTGGGGTGAGAATGTAATTTACCTACTTAATAAAGTACCCAGTAAGACAATAACTAAAACCTCATATAAGATATATGGACGAGTAGGAAGCCTAGTATTATATATTTATACATCTGGGGTTGTCCAGCTGAAGCTAGGTCTTATAGTCTTAATAGAAAAAAATAGACTTAAGAACTATGAGTTGCAATTTTGTAAGTTACTCTGAAAAGTCAATGACCTATAAATTTTACAATCTCTCTAATAGATCTTTTTTTGAAACAGAAAATATCAATTCATTGAGGATGATGGATCGCTAAGGTTAGAGAAGTATCTTTGAGAAAAGCATTAGCGATCCTCTTGTGGTAACTATTAATGCAATAAGTAGTGGTATGATTATCATACCTTATATTATGAATATTACACATCTAGTAGAAATAGTGAACTAAGATATTCCTATGTTATCTTTAATGCAATTAGAGGATCTTTCTGTTTAAAGTGAGATATTGTCTCATATTGATGGGTAAATATTTCAACCACCTCAAGGACAAGTGTCTTTAGGTGATCCACTAGGGATAGGAGATCCACGATTTCTCGTGATTATGTTTATGTCCAAGTGCATGAGTTTGACATATATAGGGTAGAAAATTGATCTTACATATTTTTAAGAAGTCAAACAATTCTCAACCCTGAAAGGTGAATTAATGTTATACATGAAACGTTAAAGTCTATGACAGATACTAACGTTTGAGAACTTATTAAATTGGCTAAAGGTACAAAACTCATTGGTTGTAAATGAATATTTAAAATTAAGTAGGATTTAAGGGGCAATGTCGAAAAGTATAAGACTCATCTTGTTGCTAAAGGATTTACTCAGAAGGAAGATATTGATTATAAGGAGACTTTCTCACCTGTCTTTACAAAAGACTTTCTTGACACTTGCAACTCATTTAGATTTTAGAATACATCAAATGAATGTCAAAACTGCATTCTTCAATAGTGAGGATTCAAAGCACTTAATATGTAAATTAAAGAAATCCATTTATAGTTTGAAATAGACATCTCATCAATAGTACTGAAAATTTAATCAAGTGGTTACCTCATTTGAATTTAAAGAGAACTTTGTTGATCAATGCATATATGTCAAGTTCTATAACAGCAAGTTTGTTATACTTGTCTGTTATGTTGATGCATTCAGTATTTGCTTACAAGCAATAATAAATGTATTCTACATGAAACCAAGTCATTTCTATCTAATAATTTTGAAATAAAAGACCCTGGTGAAATATCTTTTATTTTAGGCATACATATATGTTATGATCATTCAAGAGGCATATTGGATTTTCACAAAGGTTTATATGGAAAAGATGCTTGTACGATATGACATGCAAATTATGTACCTGGTGGTACATTTGTGTCTAAAGGTGATAGATTTAGTTTGCAACAATATTCACGTGTTGAATATGAAATAAAGGAGATAGAATTATTCCCTTATGTGTTACTGTGGGAAGTCTTAGTTGACTCATATATATCTAATATCCCCACTATGAACGTCAACAACAATGCATATATGAGACTTGTAATACACAAGACTTCCAACAGCAATTCCCTTATATGTCAACTGTGGCAACCATTATAACTTTAGTTAACATCAACAACAATGCCTGACTTTATGGATATAGTGTTCATAGTGGAAATCTAGGCAGGTATTTAAGGAACTCAGGATTGTCATACTGGAAAGCTATGAAAAAAGTAATGTAGTGTTTGTAAAATACTAAAGCACAGATGTTCACGTATAGGAGGTCTGATCACCTAGAGGTGATTGAATATTCTGATTCTAATTTTGATGGATGCTTAGATAATAGGAGGTTCACTTCAGACTATATTTTCATGCTTGCTAGAGAGACTATATCATGGAAAGCATCAAGCAAAAGCTGGTAGGCCATTTCTACTACGTAGAGCTGATAGCATGTTATGAAGCATCCAATCATGGGATTTGATAGCAAAACTTCAACACAATATTGTAGATCATTGATGGCATTGACAGGTCATTGAAAATCAATTGTGTAATAAAATCATAGAACATTTTGCCAAAAATAACTGCAGTTCATCGAAGTCTGAGTACATCGACATCAAATTTCTAGTGGTTAAAGAAAGAGTCTAAAGTTGTCTTATGATGATAGACCACAACAACATGGATTCCATGTTAACAGATCCTCCCACCAAGCCTAAGGTATTTCATGCGTATGTTGTGAATATGGGATCCTTCTTATGGAAGAAGTATACATCTAGTGAGAGTCTGTATTTATTTTGTCGCTTTATATTTGTTAATAAAAACAAACATTTTGTTTTGATTATCGTACGTACTTAAAGCTCAAAACATTCATAGGTATTTTTTTATTTGAAACTATGAAATAAAATTATCATGATTTACTACTGTTCCGGAAAGAGTCGTCGAGGAACGAGAGAATCCTGCGAGAGTAACACAAGCGTTAGCGGACACACCGGCCAGGGTCCGGCGGAGTCCACTCCAATGCTCAAGTTAGTAGGTTGGCCGAATGATGATGCCAAAGAAAGGAAATATGCAGAGATGAGAGATCGTCACCCCCTTACCAGAGGGATAGAACTATCTTTTATTCCTGGGTCGGCCAACTGATCGTGTCTCCTTTATGGCGGTCACGTCTTCGAGATTCAGGCCGCATCCGCCGCTTTATGTGATAGAGGGATATTCTTTTAAAATAGTTAGGGTCCTTATCCCTTTTTCTTTAGTCGCGGCGCCCGGGGCTCTCGAGGTCGGGAATCTCAGGGACTCCGCCTCCCGAGGCGAGCTCAGGGTTCTTCAGGTCCGCTGTTTCCTGGAATGTTCTCGGGGTCCTCCCCCTTGGGGAAGGGGCCCAACCCTCCCGAGATAAGAGGCCCCACCGGGTCCCGACTTCTTCATCCCTTATACCCGGCACGGGTTTTCCAACCATATCACAAGTCCCTCCCTTCAAGTCTGATTGAAGGAAATGTGGCTGACTGATCGGACTAGTACCGGGATGAAGGAGTTGGCCTTACCTAGGTATGTGATGTTGCACCCGTTCCCTTCATAAGCAGGGAGGCTTCTTTGAACTATACCCGCCTCGTCCAGAGTTATGAGGAGCTCCCCTGTTCGTTGTTTTCTTCTTTTCCCAGGGAAGCTTCTTCGTTTCCCGAAGGCTCATAATGATGCCCCTCTTTCCTGGATTAAAAAATGCCTGACCTTATGTTCCGAGGGTGGTGGGGTGTCTATGCGAGTGCCTTATTGGCATGTATTATAACGGTTGCCCTCCGCCCCCCCAGTCCCTCGAGACGTGAGTGGGTCCCGTTGAGCCTTGACGATCAGTGATTTAGATAGAGCAGTTCCTGGCTCTCCACGCGTCTCGTTCTTATTGTGCTTAGGCGCATGCCTGCCGAGGTATAAGAGGGGAAAAACAGGCGCCGACGTCCATTTCTGGTTTGGTAACTGGGAGCACTTCGTCTTCTTCTCTGCAACGCGTGAGTAATCTGTCCTCCTCTCTTTTGCCATCCGGGGTCATGGAAGGTTATCGGGTGGAATGGTACGACTCCGCCTCTTCAAGAGTGAGGCCCAAGGCTTTGCAAGCGGCTATCGAGACATACGGGGTTCCAGCTGAGATGACGATGGTCATCCCTAAGGTAGATCAGAAACCTGTGGAACCCCCCGCCGGCATGTTGACTTTCTTCTTAGGACAGATGGAGTTAGGGCTTCGATTCCCTATCCCCCCTTTCTTTGCGAACATAACCTCTTATTTTAGCATTCCGCTGCACCAGATGGCTCCTAATGCCTTTGCCCAGATGGGGGGGGGGGGGTGGCATATATCATTTTCAAGCTTTTTGGTCTTCCTCTGACTCCACTCCTTCTTCATTCTGATAGGGTCTCGAGGAGTCTTTAGCTTCGCTGTCCGTCCAGGCCATAGGTTTTTAGGGGGGTTTCCATCTTCGCACAAAGGATGGAAAGAGAAATTCTTCTTCATCCGTTTATCGTCACTGCCCTTCAGCCCTTTGTGTTGGATAGCGGACTTGCCCACTCCTCCCTCCTTGGAGAGTTTCTTTCGTAGCCCAGAGTATCATCGTGCTAGAGAGGTACTCTCGAGCATGGAGTTCAGCGGCCCAGGGCTAGTTCAAAGCAAAGAGCTCATGTACCGAGCGGGCCGTAGCCCTAAAGTAACGTAGATTAGTCCCTCCCTAGGTATGCTCATCTTTATCTTCGGCGCCCATTGGTTCTGACTGATGCCCTTTCTGTTTGGCTTATGTAGAGGAAGTAATGTATGCCAAAGCGATGAGTCAGTTCATCAGGTGGGAGGAGGCCAACAAGGCGGCCTTGAATCCTCCTCCGATTGTTCCCGATCTTCCTCCTGCCTTCGCCGAGCCCGTCGAGGGGCCCTTTGCTTCAACTCCTAGGGTTGCCTCCACCGAAGGGGTCGATGTTACTGTTACATCCCCCCCCCCCCCCCCCCGCGGCCGAAAAGTCAGTGCCCCAGCCCCGCAGGTTACCTCGGGAGCCGGTTCCCCTTCCGTGGGTGACCCTACTCCGGGCACGAGCAGCCCTGACGAGGTGAGTGCCCAATCGACTTCCTCCACTTCCCCGATAGCCGCCCAGCCACTTGGCCGACAGAAGCGCCGACTCCCCAAGGGCTCGGGCCCTTCTTGGAAGAAGCGACGTCCCGCCCGCTCCTCTTCTTTGCTCCCAGTGCCTGAGGAGACGATTATGATTGCCGAGGTAGCCTTGCCTACTTCGGCCTTGCTTTCTTCCCTCCCCGAGGTGGCCCCCTCCCACTCCGTCGCCTCCGCTGGCACTCCGACGGGTAAGGAGGCATCCAATATTCAATTTCGTATGAAACTAGATTGATTAAGGGAGAGGTTGGATGCAGCGTTAGAGGCCTCCAGGCGGTCCTCCTCCATGGTGCCCCCGGGGGAGAATCCGACCACTCGAGCGGTGCTAGAGGGGCTTTCATGTCCCGACGAGATGAGCTCCCATTCTCCTGACTCAATTGCTGAGGCTCCTGTTCTTCAGCGCCCTTCAGTTCATCCGCCCTCTCCATCGCTCGAAGAGCAGGGCGTTGTACCCTATCCTCCGGCCGGAGTAGTTGTGCGGGCCTCGGCCGGGCCGCTAGCTAGTCTTCGAAAAACCCTTCTGCAGGTGCGACTTACTATAGCATTTGCCTGTCTGTTGGTGCGGCTGCTAATCTTTTGATGCACTGTCAGGCTGCTGAGGACTGCCTGGTGATTGGCCGGGGCCTGTGTTCCGAGCCCCAAGCGGAGGCCTTACTCCAGCAAGCCTTAAAGGCGGAGGCAGTCGTGAGTCTTGAGCATTGGTCCGGGGTTCAGCAGGCCAGCCACAACAGGTCTCTCCATGAGGAGGTCTGGCAGTTGAGGAAGCTTTTGGAGGATACCGAGCAGGCCCTCGAGAATTCCCGACACCGGAAATGTCTAGCCTCTGAGAAGGCCGTGTCAGTCACCCATGATCTCCTTCAGGTGACGCAGGAGAGAGATCAACTCCAAGTACGAGAGAAGGAGCTGCAGAGCCAAATGGAGTCCCAGTTTCTGCTGGCTACTGATCGTGCCCTTGCTCTGGAGGATGACGTAGCCTAAGCTAGGGCGGATGCACGGGCGACATCTAAGCAGCTCAAGGAAGCCCTACTGGAGCAAGATGATATGTCTGTCGAATTAAGGTGGTTAAGACAGTCCGTTGAGCCTGCAGAGGCCTCTGCTGCTCGGGAGGCAGAGAGGGGCTTCAAGGCGAAGTTCCTGGGCTCGGAGGAGTTTCGCGCCATCGTAGCCGACCAAGTAATGGAGCGTTTATAGCAGAACTTTCATGGGGCCCTCGGCGAGCTAAAGAAAGAAAATTTCTGACCTCCCGGCAATGGCCCGAGAATGTAAACACCCTTCAACCTGGGTGCAAGTCTCTGCTTGAGGCCTTGAGCGGCCTACTTACGGAAAAAATGTTGTCAATCTTTTCCCTTGGCATGCGAATTCTAGTATGATGTGCTTTTTGTCTTTGGGCGTGGGCTCCACTGAACAACCATCTTTGAGGCGGATACTAGGAGTCATATCCCTGCACGAGGAATTTAGATCAGCGAAGTCTCGTTGCTAGCCCCTGCTCGCTAGGGTGCAGGGGTGTATCTCGAACCGTCTCCTCCGTTTTATTTGCAATCTCCTTGATTGGACCCATTAAGAGTCGCTGGTTCCTAGGCACATTAATGGTGTGTCAGTCGAAAAGGCGCATGCAGTTACGGCACCTGCCGCGCATTAACTGCTTGTGGAGAATCCCTGCACTATAAGTAGGGGATGGGAGGCACCAGTCTTTCTTATCCCTCCGGATTCCTCTTTCTAGTACGTGCATCTTCCATGCTTCTTGTGCGAACCCCCGGGCCGTGCCTACTGGAAGGACTAGACAGGGGTAGAAGCCTTGGTGTCCTCCCCTTTGCTAGGGAGCATGGCGGAGATGATGCCCGGGATCTCGCTGAAGATTCTGGGGGAGGTGGAACTCCCCTCTTGCCCGTGGAGTACTGAAAGGACCTTATGTGGCCCTCTAGGGGGCATGGGGGAGATGACCTCATCATGTTGTCCCTCAAGCCCCTGGTCGGTCGAGGGCGGTGTACCCCATGCACCATCGGCTTCTCGAGAAGACGAGGGCATCCTGGGGTATGTCGTTACCGGGGGACGCTGCGGGTTCGAGAATATTTCCATCTGTTTTGCCACCCCACCCCTTTGTGTTTTTTCTCGACATGTACTTGGGTGGCAACCTGGAGCTATGTCTCCTCGTGCTCCGGAGAGAAATTGCGGCGGCTCCTCCCTCCTGACCCTGTTAAGGCAATTCTTCTTTGCGTCTTTACACGCCACGGGAAGGAGTTGCGGCAGCGTCTACCCCCTCCACTTTCTTCTATTTGTCTACGACGAAGATTGAGGATGCCTTGATGGGGCCAGACTCCGCATGCGTTGCTTCAAGCATCAATCTTCATTCTGGCTTGCTTGTCAGAACTATCCGAGCTACTCATGTGTTACCTCAGGCGTCCATTTTCATCCCAGGATGTCAAGATGTATTTCTTCATGTATTTGAATATGTAAATGAATAATTACTTTTGTATACAGGTCCTGGATGTATGATTGCCTGATATTCCAATGCGTTGTGGGTTCTTTCGAAAGTGTTTTGTTTCCTACTTCGGAATCGATTAAGTTCTCCTTTGGGTCATGGTTACTCGCGTGGTGGTGTAGACCCTCGATGGGGTCCGGCTGCTCCTGGCGACATCTGATCTGCGGGACCCACGGGCTGGATATTACTGGGACGAGTGCGTAAATCCTGATCCCAATCTGAGTACCCCACGGGGTCTTAGGGTTTTGGGTTACTTGGACGAGCACGTAGGTCCCGAGCAAAGCCTAAGTACCCCGGGCGTCGGCTGGACCGCGGGGCATTAGGGTTTAGAATTACTTGGACGGGCACGTAGTTCCCGAGCCAAGCCTAAGTACCCCGGGCGTCGGCTGGACAGCGGAACATTAGGGTTTAGAATTACTTGGACGGGCGCGTAGGTCCCGAGCCAAGCCAAGTACCCCGGGAGTCGGCTGGACCGCGGGGCATTAGGGCTTAGAATTACTTGGGCGGGCGCGTAAGTTACTTCGAAAGGAAACTTTTCATTTTATTACTTGATTCGATTGCAAACAGCAAGACAGGAGCAATTGTACTAAATAAATTTCGAATCATACCAGGACACTAGGTGTTGGAACTTGGACTGCAAACAGCTCCAAGCTTAAGGCTGACCCATTAATCAAGAAATAATTTTAATATGGTTGGAGCTCATTCAACCGTTTAGTCAGGCTTGGATGTGTTCAACAACCAAAACTAAGGATTGACCTCTGACTCCAACTATATTAATCATAAACTAATTCCATAGTTTGAACATGTTGAGTTTCAAGCCGGGCATGGATGTGTCCATCAACCCAAACGAGAAACAAAACTCCGGTTCTAACTATATTAATGGAAGGTGTTCGCCTTAATATTTTGTAAGGGGTTTTGGGTCTCATCCTTTCTTTTCTAAGCACATTCATGACATATAATTATGTCATGTACTAACGATTTCCTTAATAAAATATATATGTGACTTAATTTATCAAGTCTCATTAATTGAATTAGGAACCGGATTTCCTAATTCTAATTTCATACTTTATTCAAGGAATTGTTTTGGGAAACAATTTCCTAAATTATCATAATCAATTTCGGAAATAATATGTTTAAGACTTTGATTTCTCTAAATCAAATCTTATTAAATTAAGAGACAGATTCCCTTAATTCAACCACATATTATTTTCATGAAAATCTTATTTAAGAAAACTCTATAGGAAACCATTTTCCTAATTAATTTTGGAGACAACAATATGTAAGAGCATCACCTCTTAAATCAAATAAGGAAATTATCGTTTGAGAATCACCTCAAAATTTCCAAAATTTGATTACATATTTTATTTATGAATTTATTAATTACAACAAATTATTTTCTTTGGATGGCTCCCCGAGGCTCAGATACCCAAAAAAAAATTGTTGTAAATCTAATTTGGTCCGCTCCCCGAGGCGTAACCAAATTAAACATGATAATTTTATTCAAAATAGGAAATTAAATTACAACAACTAACTTTAAATTGGACGGCTCTCCGAGGCTCAATCCAAAATAAAAAATTTTGTTAATAATTTAAAACCAATTTGAATTTAATTATCAATTAATGATCCATAAGTTTGTCTAGACTTTTTGAAAGAAAGTGCCCAAAATTACGAGATTTCATAATAGGTTTTTAGAATAATTGTAAGTTTCTGGTACAAAGAAAACTTACATATTTCCAAAATTAGAAAATTTCCAAAATAGGAAATTTCCAAAATTGGAAAGTTTCCAAAAATAGGAAGTTTTCACAATTATCATAAAATTTCAGAAACTAAGATATTTCAAAAATTTGCGGAATTTCATGAGGATTTCCAAACTTTGAAATTCCTAAATCTAAAATTTATCATAATTGGAAAGTTTCCATAATTTGATAATTTTCCAAAATTGAGATCATGACAAAGTTTTCCGCAAAACAATTATATGATTATGTCGAACACTAACCGGCTCTGATACCACTGTTGGGATCGGGTGTATGTTGACATGGATACGGGTTCGTAATTTTAAAATTTAATTACATGCAGTGGAAGATTTAACATAATTAATTTCTCAAATTATTTTAACCACGTATCTAGCATGCAACCTTATGTTGTGGAGACATGATCATACATTTAAAATTTTGCAGAAAGTAAACTAATTTACTTAATACCTCGCGTAACTCGAAGAAAGGGACGAGATTCAACCGTAGCGTCCCTTGGAAGCTCCGCCTCTATTCGCGTCCACGCCGAGTTTTCTTCGGGATGACTTCGCAAAGCCACGAGTTTTGTGCCGATAAGAACTACTTGATTCTCCAAAGGCACGACAAGAATACCAAGAGAGAGATGAAAAACTAACCACCAAACGAAGAACGGAATCAAGATTCCGGGAGGAAGGAATGAGTCGCGCCCGCTTCTTCTTCTTCTTCGGCTTCTTCTTGGTGGTGGAAGCTCACGGCAAAGGGGAAGGGCTCTAGGGCCGACGGCACTAGAAGAGGGAGAGGGAGAGAAGTAGAAGAAGAGAGGCTAGGCAAGAACCCTTGATCTCTTGGATTAATTTCCAAGCCTTGCCTTGGTATCTTTATATAGTAGCATCTTAATCGCCAAGTCTCCTCTTAACGGAATAAATTTTTCATAAGAAATTTATCTTATAAATTTTTCTATGAATTATTCTGTTATGCCAAGTTTTTTATTATAACTTAATTTATAATAAAAACAACCATGTCTCCCCTTTTATTATGAAAATAAATTTCTTTATATAAATTTCTTTATCATGGTAAATCAATCCATTATTGATTTTCTAAAATAAAATAAACCAATCCAAGGTTTATTTTAATTTCCATGAAAATCTCTTTATATAAATTTCTTTATACAAATTTCATTATCCATAATTTTATAAGACAAATCACGCGCGGTTTATTTTATAAATTTGAACCAAACAATTTGGTTCTCTCCTTTTATTGTGGTCGGCCAAACAAAGAGGGTGGGGACCCTCTTTGGCCGGCCAAACCAAAGCCTATACCTCACGAATTAAACTCATTTAATTCATCCATTAAGTCTTCAAAAGACTTAGCCATTTTATGCTTCCGATGCATCTCTGAACAATTATATGATTATGTCAAACACTAACCGGCTCTGATACCACTGTTGGGACCGGGTGCATGTTGACATGGATACGAGTTCATAATTTTAAAATTTAATTACGTGCAGCGGAAGGTTTAACATAATTAATTTCTCAAATTATTTTAACCACGTATCTAGCATGCAACCTTATGCTGTGGAGACATGATCATACATTTAAAATTTTGCAGAAAGTAAACTAATTTACTTAATACCTCGCGTAACTCGAAGAAAGGGACGAGATCCAACCGTAGCGTCCCTTGGAAGCTCCGCCTCTATTCGCGTCCACGCCGAGTTTTCTTCGGGATGACTTCGCAAAGCCACGAGTTTCGTGTTTACAAGAACTACTAGATTCTCCAAAGGCACGACAAGAATACCAAGAGAGAGATGAAAAACTAACCACCAAACGAAGAACGGAATCAAGATTCCGGGAGGAAGGAAGGAGTCGCGCCCGCTTCTTCTTCTTCTTCGGCTTCTTCTTGGTGGTGGAAGCTCACGGCAAAGGGGAAGGGCTATAGGGCCGGTGGCACTAGAAGAGGGAGAGGGAGAGAAGGAGAGGAAGAGAGGCTAGGCAAGAATCCTTGATCTCTTGGATTAATTTCCAAGCCTTGCCTTGGTATCTTTATATAGTAGCATCTTAATCGCTAAGTCTCCTCTTAACGGAATAAATTTTTCATAAGAAATTTATCTTATAAATTTTTCTATGAATTATTCCGTTATGCCAAGTTTTTTATTATAACTTAATTTATAATAAAAACAACCATGTCTCCCCTTTTATTATGGAAAGAAATTTCTTTATATAAATTTCTTTATCATGGTAAATCAATCCATTATTGATTTTCTAAAATAAAATAAACCAATCCAAGGTTTATTTTAATTTCCATGAAAATCTCTTTATATAAATTTCTTTATATAAAATTCTTTATACAAATTTCATTATCCATAATTTTATAAGACAAATCACGCACGGTTTATTTTATAAATTTGAACCAAACAATTTGGTTCTCTCCTTTTATTGTGGCCGGCCAAACAAAGAGGGTGGGGACCCTCTTTGGCCGGCCAAACCAAAGCCTATACCTCACGAATTAAACTCATTTAATTCATCCATTAAGTCTTCAAAAGACTTAGCCATTTTATGCTTCCGATGCATCTCTGAAAAATTCAGATTCGACTTATCTCTCTTGATCGGAAAATCCAATTTTCAACTCGTTTTAAATCCCTCGGATCACTCGTAGTGCGTGTGACTAAATAGGCTTTCGATTTATGTTGGTCGTCTATAATCAACCAATTATAGAACGATCATGAGTGGCACCTAGTAGTACATCATGATCCCCAATTAATCGAAAGATCAACGGTTGACCTCAGAAATAATTCTGAAACCCTTCAGCAGCTTTAATGAATTGTGCCTCATTCCCTTCACCATCTTATACCCACTTGGTTCAGGACACGGTCTATGTGTGTCAGTCCCCACTAGGCTGACTACGTCATACCTAGCCCAAGTAATGTCTTTCTCGTCCAACGGATTCTAATTACTCTCATGTATTTAAGAGATTCATACTCTGAACATGTCATGCTCTGGCCAGAGGCTTCGAGTAACAATCCGACGATAGGCCTTGGGTATACATCTCCTCGCAAGGAGTGGTGAATTCTTTGTAGGCTGTTCAAACATCTTCGAGCACTTCGGCTTATACCCAACCATCCTGGGTCCACACCTCCTTGGAAATGCTTGCATAAGATGTCAAAGTATAAGTCTTCATGACCAAGATGACTTGAACACCGCAAGTCAAAGGAACATCGCACTTAAGCTACAGTAAGAACTTCATTGACATATCTATATGTAGATCACCATATGAAGCTTTACAGCTAGTCACTCCAATGAACTAGTTCCCTTAACTAGCATTCATATTTATCTCCGGACATCCCAATGTCACCAGCCAGTGAGAATCAGCTAATTAGAGAATAACCCATGCTAGTCTCTACAGAATTGATAGTGTCCGTTTTTATCAATTCATCGACTAGGGATAATTTCAATACTTCACAATTGCACATGTAGAGATAATCACTAGTTGTGAATTCATCACAAATTCTCTCATGTTGTGAATTGTATTGCGGACATTCAGTAAATGAGTTTAAGATCTCAATCAAATACACGAACATGTATACTCAAATAGTGAATATTCATTTATTAAAGTAAATGATTACAATCATAAGGCGATTGCCTTAGGACACTTCTCTCATATTACTAACAAACTCCCACTTGGCCTAATGCCAATTGCTACGGTATCCAATACCACATGCTCTAACATGACCCTCAAACTTGCTTTGAGACAAGGCCTTAGTTAAAGGATCCGCTAAATTCCTTTCATTGGGAATTTTCTCAATTTGTATATCATTCCTACTTATAATCTCTCTGATCAGATGATAGCGGCGAAGCACGTGTTTGGATCGCTGATGAGACCTTGCTTCCTTTGCTTGTGCAATAGCTCCATTGTTGTCGCAGTAAACCAGCACTGCTTCATCAATGGTTAGAACTACACCAAGTTTCGAGACAAACTTCTTGATCCAGACTGCTTCTTTTGCTGCTTCCGAAGCCGCAATGTATTCCGCTTCCGTGGTAGAATCCGCTACAGTGTCTTGCTTGGAATTCTTCCAACTTATTGCGCCTCCATTCAAAGTAAATACGTATCCAGACTGAGATTTGGAGTCATCCTTATCTGTCTGGAAACTGGCATCTATATACCCACGTATTACCATTTCTCCTTCTCCATATATTAGGAACACATCCTTAGTTTTCTTAAGTACTTAAGGATTATCTTGACAGCCGCCTAATGATCCATTCCTGGATCAGACTGGTATCTTCTCGTGACGCTCAGAGCATATGATACATCGGGCCTAGTACATAACATAGCATACAGATAGATCCTATCGCGGATGCATAAGGAATCTTATTCATGCAAATCCTCTCGTCTTCTGTGCGCGGACACATAGACTTTGAAAGGTTGATCCCATGCCTGATGGGAAGGTATCCTTTCTTGGATTCTGACATGCTAAACCTTTTTAGCACTCGGTCTATATATGTAAACTGCGAAAGACCAAGCAACTATTTTGATCTATCTCTATAGATTCTAATCCTAAGGATATAGGTTGCTTCTCCCAAGTCTTTCATGGAGAAAGTTTTGGACAACCAAATTTTAACCAACTGTAAGACTGATATATCGTTTCCTATAAGTAATATGTCATCGACATATAATACTAGGAATACGACTGCACTCCCACTAACCTTCTTGTACACACAAGGTTCGTCAGGATTTTGTGAGAAATCAAACTCTTTGATTGTCTCATCAAAATGGATGTTCCAGCTCCTGGATGCTTGCTTCAGTCCATATATGGATCGTCGAAGCTTGCATATTTTGGTTTTATCAACCGATGTGAAACCTTCAGGTTGTATCATGTATACATCCTCAAGCAGGTTTCCATTAAGGAAAGCTATTTTCACATCCATTTGCCTTATCTCATAATCATAATGAGTTGCTATGGTCAGGAGCATCCGAATGGATTTAAGCATAGCTACTGGCGAATAGGTTTCGTCATAATCAATTCCTTGTTTCTGACGATATCCTTTTGCCACTACTCTAGCCTTAAAGGTAACAACATTACCTTCCATGTCGGTTTTTTTCTTGAAAACCCACTTGCACCCTATGGGCTTAATCCCTTCAGGTGGGTTAACCAAGTCTCATACTTGATTTTCGTACATGGAATCCATTTCCGACTTCATGGCTTCAAGCCATTTGCCCTTTTCTGAACTTTTCAGAACATCTTCATAACTGATAGGTTCGTCATCGCTTATGAGTAACACGTCGTTCGATTCACTTATGAGAAATCCGTATCTCTCTGGAATATTGCGTGTCCTATCAGACCTACGAAGAGGTGGTGTTGTTTTAGGTTCAACTGATAGCTCATCATTATGAGTTATTGGTTGTGGGTCTAGACTAAGTGTCTCTTTAATGTCTATTGGAGTTTCTTGAACTTCATCAAGTTCAATTCCACTCCCACTGTTTTCTCACTACTAGAATTTTTGCATTCAACAACACATAATCGACAACGGTTTTTTGATAAAGTGTTGTCTTATGTCAATTTAACGACAGTTTTAGTATTAACCGTTGTTGTTGTTGGTCTGTATACGTAAAAAGACAACAGTAATAACAAAATGTTGTCGTATGTATACTCAACGACAACAGTTATAAAATAACTGTTATCTATAGGCGGGATTTACAACAACTGATGTGATAAACTGTTGTCTATTATGACAATAGACAACAGTTATATTAAACTGTTGTTGTTGTATTGTTGTGCTGTTCAAGCAATAAACAAAATCAACGGTGGATATCCAACTGCAAAAAAACAACGAACTATTGAATCCTCATTCTCTTATTTTTCGATCCTTAATCATCTTTTTTCTCGTCGCACAAACCCCTAATCTTTTCTCTTCCTCGCCCACCAACCACCCAAACCCCCGACCATTTCCGCTTCTCTCACACAAACCCCTCGCAGCCACGAGTCAACGCCTCTCCCCCTTCTTCATCGCCCGAGTCCAAGGAAGCCCCGAGAGCGGCGCTTCCTTTCACCCTCGCAAGGTGAGCCCCGACTCCTCTCGCTCTCTTCTTCTTCATCGCGCAAGCAAGGAGGCGACGCCTCCTCACTTACCTTTTCTTCTTCCTCGATCACGTGCCCTAGCTACTGACGCCTAGGCAAGCAGTACCCTGCGTCAACACTGCATCTTCATCGCTAGCTACGACAGGCGAATTGCTCCTTCTCGGCTGAGTGCCACTGCCAGCGGCCCTCCTAGTGAGTTGAGATCGCTATTGATTGTTTTTGGTACCGTGAGTTGGAGCTAACCTAGTCCTCTTCCTAGGGATTTCTGGAAATTAGGGCTCTTGCATGTGGCTGGGTTTCTTCTGATCGAAACAGAAAGGGGCAGAGGAAAGCTTGGTGTGTGGGTTTTCAGGTAAGGCTTGGTTGTGATCTTCATTCTTGGATGTTTCCCTTTGGATTCCCAAACTTGTACGTGAGCTCTATTAGATTCCCAAATTGAATTAGCTAGGTTTAGTTGAGCTTTGATCATTTCTTTTATGTAGGACCCAACTAATTCCTTGATAACTTCATTCATTCACTAACTGTTGATGAGTTTGAAACTAAGAACATTGTCCAGTAGAGCATAATTTTCTGCAAACCCTATTAGTAGTTTACAAGTAGATTTATAGCATCTTATGCTCTTTGGTTTGTTATGTAAGACTTTGCTATTCAAACAAAAACTAACAATTTGTTTGTAGATATATTTTGTAACTTTATTTATTACTCTGTAAGAAATTATATTTAATGTAATGAAATTGTAACAAGTAGAGTGTTTACAAGTAGAGTGTTTACAAATAAATATTTAATGTAATTAAATTATATTTAATGTAATGAAATTGTAACTTCATTATATTCAGACAAAAACTAACAATTTGTTTGTAACAATTGATGTCTTTCATCTTTCTTCATCCTTAAATCATCGGTGAACTGAATGCTCCTTTTTTACATTCAAATATATGTAGGTTGAACCAGACACTGATGAAGTATATGCATAGATCACACTGCATCCTGAAGTAAATGTAAGTATTTCTGTATATGTGTACCTCATGATGCCTCCACAATGTATATCATTTAGAAGTTTTACGTTCTCTCCTTTTTTTAGTTTGAACATGTTCATAATCATTTCATTCTTTATATATGCTGATAATGCTATGGTAAAGTGGATTTTGAGTTTTGGATGCTAATTAGGTAGTAAAATGAAGTCTTGGTTTTCACCTTGGCGTAATCACATAATTAAATCTGACTGATTTGCTTGATTCTGTGATTCTCTTTGTTGCTACTATGATGTACTGGCAAGACTATTGATTGTTCTACTGATCTATTTTTCTTATATCTTTATGCTAATCAGCAAGATGAGCTCACTAGTCCAGATCCTCTACTATTGGATCTGCAAAATAGCAGTGTCCAGTCTTTCTGTAAGATCCTAACTACATCCGACACGAGCACTCATGGGGGATTCTCAATTCTTAGGAAGCATGCAGATGAATGCCTTCCTCCACTGGTCAGTTGGTTTTAAGAAATATGAACTGATTGTGTGACCTACTCAATATTAAGATATATGGACTGTGTATCTGACCAACCAACAGTTACCATATTTATCCAGAAAATGTTTAGAAAGTTTCAGCTTTGAATTTTCTTCAATATCTCTGTTTAGGATATGTCCCAGAATCCACCTTGCCAAGAGTTGGTTGCCAAAGATCTTCATGGAAATGAGTGGCATTTTCGTCACATCTATCGAGGTATATAACACACCAAATTGCTGATATGTTCATATAACTCAAAATCTCACCCTTTGTTGTTTGACCCCTAATAAATTTCTTTTTTATCAGGATCAAATGATTTGTTTTCATGCTTCTTTGCAATGAAAATTTAAATTTTGTTTCCTGGCCTCATAAAAAGGCGTATCTATGACATGAATTGTAAAATTAATGTTTTACTTCATAATTTGAGAATTTCATAATCTACTTTGGATATTTTAGTCGTCTGCTGTTTATACACGACAATGTTTAATATTACTCGTATAGTTGAGCTAGATAACTGTGATATTTTGCAAGTTTTTCAATCTACCAGAATTAATAAGTGTTATATGTTAATTGGAGTTCCTACTCTTCTTCCAGGGCAGCCAAGACGTCATTTGCTTACAACTGGTTGGAGTATCTTTCTTAGCTCTAAGAGATTGGTAGCTGGTGATGCATTTATTTTTCTACGGTACAAGATGTACTATCAGCCATGTTTTTTTCCCCCTTCCATTTATCTTCCATGATGGATTTTGTAGTTGTGGTTGTTTTTCTTGGATAAGTTCTCATCTTGGGAATTACTATTTAAGCGCTTTGTGTGCGTAGCAGAGGTGAGAATAATGAGCTTCGAGTCGGAGTTAGAAGACTTAAGAGCAGACTAAACAACATGGCATCATCAGTCATATCCAGTCATAGCATGCATCTTGGAGTGCTAGCTACTGCATCTCATGCTATTGCTACTGGGACTCTTTTTTCCGTTTCCTATAAACCAAGGTTAGATATAAGTACTTTTGAATTTCCTCTCGTTGTGATATTATTTTCTCTCTCAGCACATGCATGATGATGATTAGCCTGTATTTTCTAATCGTAGTTGTAGTTTTACTAATAAAAGGGTGCTTAAGCTTATAAGTTTGTCAACTTTGATTTTCTACATTGGTTTGGAGTTGGTTGTCTTCATACCTGTTTTTTTCCCGCGTGTAATGCCTACTCATATTTGTGTAGGTCGTAAATGAAAAAGAATGTAATTATCGTTTTGTTTTCAGGACAAGCCAATCAGAGTTCATTATAAGTGTCAACAAATATCTTGAATCCAAGACTTTCAAATTCACTGTTGGGATGAGATTCAAGATGAGATTTGAGGGCAATGAAACTCTAGAGAGAAGGTGCGTGTTAACTGTATATTAAGTTATTAATGAACATGAAAATTGTCCAATTTAATCTGTATCTTAAAAGGTAGCGTCTTAATATGTTAATAGGTTTAGTGGCACTATCACTGGTGTTGACATGACACCATCTACATTAAAGATGAAAGACTTTGCATTCACTTGTAATGAAGTTTACAAGTAGAGTGTTTGTTCTCTTTTTTCCAACTGCAGGGACTTGTTCGTGATCATGTTCGAAGACCATTAATCTGACCTTCCAAGCTATAATTTTTGTGATTTGAACTTCATTGTAAGTTTAGTTGGGTCAGAATTATATATAATTTGAACTCTTGTAATTTGGGTCAGAAGATACTTTAGTGGTTTCGTCTGTAGAAAGGTTTTTGGACAGAAGTTACTTTTGTGGTTTCGTCTGTAGAAAGGTTGTGGTGGATCTTTATTGTAAATATGTTGATGATGTTTGATATATATAGTTTTTGTTTCGAGGTTAAATTATTGCCTTTTAATTGAAAATATAATGGAAATATCTTTGTTGTCAAATTGGTATGAAACTATTGTGGAACAGTACAAATGCACAACAGGTTTTTTTAAAGCTAAAATGTTGTTGTAGATAAACGACAACAGTACTATATAGGTAAAACTGTTATCGAATATAATAGAAGACAACGGTGAATATGATATATGATAACAGCGAAACACCATTGTTAAAACTCATCTAAACGACAACAGTGAAAACCCTAAACGACAATAGTGATAAACTGTTGTTATTGATATATGACAACGGTTATAAAACTGTTGTCGAATATAATAAAAGACAACAGTGAAAAACTGTTGTCAAAATGTTGTCGAATGTGATATACGACAACAGTGGAAAACTGTTGTCAAACTGTTGTCGTAGACCAAACGACAATAGTGATTCACTGTTGTCGTAGACCCCCCTTTAACAACATGGCCTTTAACAACAGTGGTATTTGGCATACGACAACAGTGATTCACTGTTGTTGAATGCATTTTTTCTAGTAATGTCTTGTAAAAGAAATTCTTTTTCCAGAAATACAGCATGCCTTGAAACAAACACCTTTTGTTCCAAGGGATGATAGAATTGGTAACCCTTTGTTTCCTTAGGGTATCCAATAAATAGACATTTATCAGACTTAGCATCCAATTTGTCTGATACAGTCCGCTTCACATAAGCAGGACAACCCCATATCTTAAGGTGAGTTAAGTGAGGTTTCATATTATTCCACGTCTCATATGGAGTAGTAGAGACTACCTTGGTCGGGACTCTGTTTAGCAAGTAAACAGCTGTCTTAAGTGCATAGCCCCAAAAGGATTTTGGAAGAGTTGCATGATTCATCATGGATCTAACCATACCCATCAAGGTTCGGTTACGCCTCTCAGATACACCATTATGCTGTGCTGTATATGGCGGAGTCCATTGAGACAATATCCCATTGTCCCTAAAATAATCTTGAAACTCTTGACTTAAGTATTCACCACCCCGATCGGATCGAAGTATCTTAATACTTTTGCCAAGTTGTTTCTCTACTTCATTTCTGAACTCTTTGAATTTCTCAAAAGCTTCAGATTTGTGTTTCATCAAGAACACATACCCGAATCATGAGTGATCATCGATAAAGGTAATGAAGTAGCTATAGCCTCCTTGTGCAAGAGTTGACATTGGTCCACATACATCAGTATGTATTAGACCAAGCAATTCTCTCACTGGATTACCTTTTCCGGAAAAGGGTAATTTGGTCATCTTGCCTTTTAAGCATGATTCGTATGTATCAAATGAACCGGGTTCAAATGATTTCAGAATTCCACATCGGTGTAATTTGGTCATGCGTTTCTTACTTACATGGTCAAGACGACAATGCCACGTATAGGAGTCTATTTGATTATCTATTCGAGCACGTTTGTTGCTAACTTCGATATTGAAAACGTCACCGGATAAATCTAACATGTAGATACCATTGCACAAAGTTCCGGTCCCATAAAGAACACCATTTAAAGTTATGTAACAACAATTGTTACTAAAAGTCAAATGATAACCCTTTTCATTCAAACATGAAATAGATACAATGTTCTTTATTAACGAAGGAACAAAATAACAATTATCCAATTCTAAGACACGTCCAGTAGGGAGCTTTAGCAAATATGTTTCGATGGCAACAACAGCAATCTTTGCTCCATTTCCAACTCGCAAATTCGCTTCTCCCTTGACGAGTCTTCTTCTATTCCTTAGCCCCTGTATGTCATTATATATATGTGAGCTACACCCAGTATCAAGTACCCAGGTGTTTGAGGAAATAGAGTGACATTCAATAACGAAGATACCTGAAGAGGATGGGGCATCGGATGCCTTCTTCTTCAAGGACTCAAGATAAACCTTGCAGTTTCTTCGCCAGTGACCCTCCTTGCCACAGTGATGGCAAGTGCCTTTTGGTGTCTTTTCAGTCTTTTTGGCCTTTTTTTTCTTTCCTTTATTCTGTTCTTTGGCCTTCCTCTTAGAACCTTTCTTCGAGGAACCAACTAACAGTACCGTCTTCTGATCCTGCTTTACAGAAGGCTCTATAGTCTTCAGCAGGTTGAGCAACTCAGGAATGGTAGTCTCCAGCTTGTTCATCCGATAGTTCATCACAAATTGTGAATAACTTTTGGGCAAACAATGCAGATTTAAGTCAATACTTAGTTCATGATCCATTGCAAAATCAAGTGTGCCCAGTCGCTCAATGTACCCCAACATCTTCAACACAAACTGTAAGATAGAAGTGCCTTCCTGCATCTTAGAGGTGAAGAGGAGTCTGGAGACCTCGAACCTTTCGGATCTCGCCTGCTCGTCAAAAAGCTCATGAAGATGGAAGATGATGGTATAAGCATCCATATGCTCATGCTGCTTTTGCAGCTCAGGTACCATAGCGGCTAGCATGATGCAACTCACAAGTTCAGAATCGGTCACATGTTTCTGATAGGCCACTAACTGGTCTGAAGTTGCATTTTCTGGAGGACGGTTGGAAAGTTGATCTTCAAGGACATAAGCAAGCTTCTCTGCCTTGAGGACTATCCTCAGGTTTCGAAGCCAGTCTATGAAGTTTGGCCCAGTCAGTTTATTGGTGTCCAAAATGGAACGCAAATTCAGAGAAGACATGATCGAGTGATTATCCTAGAAATACAAATTGAGCTTATGTGAGAAGAATGATAAAGAATGCATCAACATACATTAATTAAATCCTATTTATTTTTCGAATTGAATAACCCTTTTTATCAATTCGGGAGATTGTAGGAACATCTCAAAATAGGTTGATATCCAACCATAGATAAGAACAACCATGGCTGTGGCCATCAAGTTATTCTTAGCTATGAAGGTAGGCAATTATACCGATTACATATCACATATATGTAACTATCACTTTATGCTATCAACTAATTGAATGTTTGCATAAATCATTGGGTTGTTAACTCATTAACAAGTATGCAACATTATACATAGCACCCAACTGCACCTCTCTTTACATCGACCTTGGCTGTGGCACAACAAATCGATGCTCCAAGCTTAAGGCTGACCCATTAATCAAGAAATAGTTTTAATATGGTTGGAGCTCATTCAACCGTTTAGTCAGGCTTGGATGTGTCCAACAACCAAAACTAAGGATTGACCTCTGACTCCAACTATATTAATCATAAACTAATTCCATGGTTTGAACATGTTGAGGTTCAAGCCGGGCATGGATGTGTCCATCAACCCAAACGAGAAATAAAACTCCGGTTCTAACCATATTAATGGAAGGTGTTGGCCTTAATATTTTGTAAGGGGTTTTGGGTCTCATCCTTTCTTTTCTAAGCACATTCATGACATATAATTATGTCATGTACTAACGATTTCCTTAATAAAGTATGTATGTGACTTAATTTATCAAGTCTCATTAATTGAATTAGGAACCGGATTTCCTAATTCTAATTTCATACTTTATTCAAGGAATTGTTTTGGGAAACAATTTCCTAAATTGTCATAATCAATTTCGGAAATAATATGTTTAAGACTTTGATTTCTCTAAATCAAATCTTATTAAATTAAGAGACAGATTCCCTTAATTCAACCACATATTATTTTCATGAAAATCTTATTTAAGAAAACTCTATAAGAATCCATTTTCCTAATTAATTTTGGAGACAACAATATGTAAGAGTATCACCTCTTAAATCAAATAAGGAAATTATCGTTTGAGAATCACCTCAAAATTTCCAAGATTTGATTACATATTTTATTTATGGATTTATTAATTACAACAAATTATTTTCTTTGGGTGGCTCCCCGAGGCTCAAATACCCAAAAAAAGAATTTGTTGAAAATCTAATTTGGTCCGCTCCCCGAGGCGTAACCAAATTAAACATGATAATTTTATTCAAAATAGGAAATTAAATTATAACAACTAACTTTAAATTGGACGGCTCCCCGAGGCTCAATCCAAAATAAAGAATTTTGTTAATAATTTAAAACCAATTCGAATTTAATTGTCAATTAATGATCCATAAGTTTGTCTAGACTTTCTTGAAAGAAAGTGCCCAAAATTGCGAGATTTCATAATAGGTTTTCAGAATAATTGTAAGTTTCTGGTACAAAAAACTTACATATTTCTAAAATTAGAAAATTTCCAAAATAGGAAATTTTCAAAATTGGAAAGTTTCCACAAATGGAAAGTTTTCACAATTATCATAAAATTTAAGAAACTAAGATATTTCAAAAGTTTGCGAAATTTCATGAGGATCTCCAAACTTTGAAATTCCTAAATCTAAAATTTATCATAATTGGAAAGTTTCCATAATTGGAAAATTTTTCAAAATTGAGATTATGATAAAGTTTTCCATAAAACAATTATATGATTATGTCAAACACTAACCGGCTCTGATACCACTGTTGGGATCGGGTGCATGTTGACATGGATACGGGTTCGTAATTTTAAAATTTAATTACGTGCAGCGGAAGGTTTAACATAAATAATTTCTCAAATTATTTTAACCACGTATCTAGCATGCAACCTTATGTTGTGGAGGCATGATCATACATTTAAAATTTTGCAGAAAGTAAACTAATTTACTTAATACCTCGCGTAACTCGAAGAAAGGGACGAGATCCAACCGTAGCGTCCCTTGGAAGCTCCGCCTCTATTCGCGTCCACGCCGAGTTTTCTTCGGGATGACTTCGCAAAGCCACGAGTTTCGTGCCGACAAGAACTACTAGATTCTCCAAAGGCACGACAAGAATACCAAGAGAGAGATGAAAAACTTACCACCAAACGAAGAACGGAATCAAGATTCCGGGAGGAAGGAAGGAGTCACGCTCGCTTCTTCTTCTTCTTCGGCTTCTTCTTGGTGGTGGAAGCTCACGGCAAAGGGGAAGGGCTCTAGGGCCGGCTGCACTAGAAGAGGGAGAGGGAGAGAAGGAGAGGAAGAGAGGCTAGGCAAGAATCCTTGATCTCTTGGATTAATTTTCAAGCCTTCCCTTGGTATCTTTATATAGTAGTCTCTTAATCGCCAAGTCTCCTCTTAACGGAATAAATTTTTCATAAGAAATTTATCTTATAAATTTTTCTATGAATTATTTCGTTATGCCAAGTTTTTTATTATAACTTAATTTATAATAAAAACAACCATGTCTCCCCTTTTATTATGGAAAGAAATTTCTTTATATAAATTTCTTTATCATGATAAATCAATCCATTATTGATTTTATAAAATAAAATAAAACAATCCAAGGTTTATTTTAATTTCCATGAAAATCTCTTTATATAAATTTCTTTATATAAATTTCTTTATACAAATTTCTTTATCCATAATTTTATAAGACAAACCATGCGTGGTTTATTTTATAAATTTGAACCAAACAATTTGGTTCTCCCCTTTTATTGTGGTCGGCCAAACAAAGAGGGTGGGGACCCTCTTTGGCCGGCCAAACCAAAGCCTATACCTCACGAATTAAACTCATTTAATTCGTCCATTAAGTCTTCAAAAGACTTAGCCATTTTATGCTTCCGATGCGTCTCTGAAAAATTCAGATTCGACTTATCTCTCTTGATCGGAAAATCCAATTTTCAACTCGTTTTAAATCCCTCGGATCACTCGTAGTGCGTGTGACTAAATAGGCTTTCGATTTATGTTGGCCGTCTATAATCAACCAATTATAGAACGATCATGAGTGGCACCTAGTAGTACATCATGATCTCCAATTAATCGAAAGATCAACGGTTGACCTCAGAAATAATTCTGAAACCCTTCTGCAGCTTTAATGAATCGTGCCTCATTCCCTTCACCATCTTATACCCACTTGGTTCAGGACACTGTCTATGTGTGTCAATCCCCACTAGGCTGACTACGTCACACCTAGCCCAAGTAATGTCTTTCTCGTCCAACGGATTCTAATTACTCTCATGTATTTAAGAGATTCATACTCTGAACATGTCATGCTCTTGCCAGAGGCTTCGAGTAACAATCCGACGATAGGCCTTGGACATACATCTCCTCGCAAGGAGTGGTGAATCCTTTGTAGGCTGTTCAAACATCTTCGGGCACTTCGGCTTATACCCAACCATCCTGGGTCCACACCTCCTTGGAGATGCTTGCATAAGATGTCAAAGTATAAGTCTTCATGACCAAGATGACTTGAACACCGCAAGTCAAAGGAATATTGCACTTAAGCTGCAGTAAGAACTTCATTGACATATCTATATGTAGATCACCATATGAAGCTTTACAGCTAGTCACTCCAATGAACTAGTTCCCTTAACTAGCATTCATGTTTATCTCCGGACATCCCAATGTCACCAGCCAGTGAGAATCAGCTAATTAGAGAATAACCCATGCTAGTCTCTACAGAATTGATAGTGTCCATTTTTATCAATTCATTGACTAGGGATAATTTCAATACTTCACAATTGCACATGTAGAGATAATCACTAGTTGTGAATTCATCACAAATTCTCTCATGTTGTGAATTGTATTGCGGACATTCAGTAAATGAGTTTAAGATCTCAATCAAATACACGAACATGTATACTCAAATAGTGAATATTCATTTATTAAAGTAAATGATTACAATCATAAGGTAATCGCCTTAGGACACTTCTCTCATATTACTAACACAAGCCCCGGAAAAATCGGATAGTAAGCAACCTCCTTCTCGGTGGAGTAACCTCTCCACAGCGTTTCAACAAAGATAGAGTTTTAAGCATAATGAAACACAAGAAAGATCTTACTTAGCACTTAGAACAGGCAAGAACACAAGCAGAACTTTTCCCGAGCTCCACCCAGCGCAGATCTCACGCAAGAACACCCTTCTTCATGTCTTCTCGCTGATGGACTCTCCATGCTTCTTGTTTCTTCCTCCAAGTGCTCAAGTAGAAGATGGTTGCTTCAAAGATTACAGCTGCTTGCTCAAGAACGATGGAACAACAGAGAACACAAGCACGCAGCGTTACTGATCAGAGTTGTGGAGAGTTGTTCGCCACCAAGCGCTTAAGTCCTTCCACTAGTGGCAGGTCACCACCTCACTGCAGCCTCCAGCTACTCTCCTACAACCACCAGCCACTACTGAGCTCTTCTGGACTCCCTAAGCCCCCCTCAGACCAGCCCCAGTCAGCAGCTCCAGCCAGCGCCAGCGTCCGTTGCAACCTAAGATGGAAAACGGGCAAACCTGCTCCAAGAAAAGGCCTCCATTGACTCTCCTTGAGTGTTTGAATCCTTCCCTGTCACCTGTAACTTAATCAGAGCATTAGCACAGCATATCAAGCAGAAAATCGAGTATCAGAGATTAAGCACAGAGAATCAGATACGTTCAGACGCGATCAGAGCGTCTGACAGTGCATTTTGAATTAAAGTGATCGTTCACCGGACCGATCCAGGGCTCGTGGGTCGGTCACCAGACCGATCCACCGCTTTACTGGGACTCCCAGCTTTCGCGACGACACAGGCCTGATCGATCACCAGACCGATCATAGTGAATCCTGATCGGTCACCAGACCGATCCGGATAGCCACTGACCGATCAGGCTCAAGCCTGATCGGCCCACTTCTGAGTGAACAGTAATCGCGGATATCAGATCCTAGGTCGTGGATCGGTCACCAGACCGTTCAGTAGTTGATCAGCGGGGGAACTCAATTCACTGTGTGCTCCCTGATTGGTCACCAGACCGATCAGGAGCCAAGCAGTGAGGAAACTGTCTGCTCCCTGATCGGTCACCGGACCGATCAGGAGTCAGACAGTGAGGGAACAGACTGCTCCCTGATCGGTCACCGGACCGATCAGGAGCTGGACGGTGAGGGAAGTGCCTGCTCCCTGATCGGTCACCGGGCCGATCAGGAGCCGGGCAGTGGGTTCCCAACCTCATTGTGTGCTCCCTGATCGGTCACCCGACCGATCAGTCATCGCTGGATCGGTCACCAGACCGATCCACGACGGAGCACCGTGCCAACTTCCCTGATCGGTCACCAGACCGATCCAGGGAAGGCCAAATCCCCTCTAAGTCATGAGAACAAGCCTCCGGCCCATCTCTGACTCGTACCATGCCCAGCTTCACTCACTGGGACTTCAACCTAGCCCTCCAAGCTAGGACCTGGCTTCACTCACCAGGGTTTCAGTCACCCGGCTTCACTCACCGGGACCTGGCTTCACTCACCAGGATTTCATCCAACCTACCCCTCCAGACTAGGACTTTTCACCTATCCCTCCAAGTTGGGACTTTTCACCTAACCCTCCAAGTTAGGACTTTCCACCTAGCCCTCCAAGCTAGGACTTTTCACCCAACCTTCCAAGTTAGGACTTTTCCAACACCTAGTCCTCCAAGCTAGGATTTTCCACACCTAATCCTCTATATTAGGATTTCTCCACACCTAGCCCTCCATGCTAAGATTTTCCACACCTAATCCTCCAGATTAGGATTTCTCCACAACTAGCCCTCCAAGCTAGGATTTTCCACACCTTGCCAAATCCCTAATCATGACTTAATCATAATCATAATCATTAACCTAAACTAAAATCGGTGTCAACACCAAAATAACAATCAGAGTCAGACTGCATCAACACTAGGGACTGTGGCCCTTAGCTAGGTTAAGACCTCTTCAGCGGCTAGTCCTCCAGTCCTCGGGGATTTTGCCTAGACTCAGTCCTGACCTCGCCGCTGTAGCACCTTCGTGAAACAAGCTGATCTCCTCGAACTTCCACTACTCGATCACCCACCGAGAACTTGATCTTCTGATGGTATACAGAGACCACCGCCTGGAAGGTACTGAGCGCTGGTCGACCCAAGATGGCTTTGTAGGAGGAAGGCGCATCCACAATTAGGAAAGGAGTCCGATGGGTCCTTTCGAGCCTATCGCTGCCCAGCGAGAGTGACAAGGTAATCTGCCCCAGTGGCTGTACGCGATACCCCGTGAAACCAAACAAGGGGGTCGCCAACGGGGCCAATTCATCCTCGTCTATCTACATCTGCTCCCAAGCCGCTTTGTACAGAACATTCACGGAGCTTCCTGTGTCCACGAAAATGTGTTTTACCTTATAATTGGCGATGCGGGCCACAATCACTATGGCGTCCTTGTGGGGAGCTTCTACTTCTTCGAGGTCAGATGGCCCAAAAGAGATAGTTGGGCCCGCCCCCGAGTTTCGGCTTGTCCCAATGGAGTAATTCTCCAATCATCGGGTGTACGACTTCCGAGCTCGGTTAGAGTCACCCTCGGTAGGTCCCCCGGAGATGACCCCTACATGGCCCGAAGGGGGGGGGGGCTCGCACAGGAGCTTTGCCCTTTTGGGGATCTCTTTCCAAGGAGGGAGATCTTCGGGGAGCCGATCCCCGGCTCCTGCCTCTGGATCGCGACCGAGAGCACGGCCGGACTTTGTTTTCCCCGGTCGACCGTCGTCGGGGGGAAAGGCTTCGCCGGGGCGACCTTCTGTGATGCCATGACTTGTCCATTTTCTCCGTGGTTTAGTATCTGCTTCCTCAGGGAACTTCTTTTTCAGGGTGTGACATTCTTCTGTGGAATGAGTCAAACTGCCATGAAAACTCCAGTACTTGGGAATGCCTCTGGTGGTTCGACGTCTACGGCCTCCACCAATCGACGCCTGCCGGTCCAGTGAATCTTTCCGGGTGGTAGGTCCTTTCCCCTCATCGGAGCTGGTGGCTCCTTCCTATCCAGCCGAGGGGCTGCGAGGGGTGAAGCTCTGACTGGGTCCTTGCGCCGGGCGTACTGCACTTCCTCTATGTTGATATGCTTGACTGAGCGCCCTAGCAAGTCATCGAAACTAGCGGGGGGCTTCTTCACCAAGGATCAAAAGAAGTCTCCTTCCGCGAGCCCTTGGGTGCAGACACTAACGAGTATCTCTAATGTTGCACTTGGTACATCCTGTGCCACCCGGTTGAACCTCTGGATGTACTCCTTGAGTGGTTTCTTAGGTTTTTGCTTAAGAGCGAACAGGTTTAGCGTTGTCTTCTGGTAGCGCCGGCTACTTACAAAATGGTGCAGGAAGGCTGTTTTGAACTCCGAAAAGGAATTGATAGAACCTTGGGGCAGCCTCTGAAACCACCGTTGCGCTGCACCAGATAAGGTGTTCAAAAACACCCGGCACTTTACTCAATCGGTATATTGGTGTAGAAGCGCCGCATTTTCGAACTTGCTGACATGATCTTCTGGATCTGTCTTCCCGTCATACTCTGCGATCCCCGGCCCGCGAAACTGCTTTGGGATAGGGTCTTCCACAATCTCTGACGAGAAAGGAGTGGATGGAGTCTTTTGGAAGATCTTGGGTCCATCCCTCCTTCCCAGTCCATCCTCATGCCTCTGAGCACTAGAGGCTACTGAGTGACCCTTTTCCCCCTCTACAGGGGATTCAATGCGGGGGCCTTGGGCTGCACCATCATGTCACCCCCCAGGAGTCACGGACCTTCTGGAGGGTGAGGCGGAGATCCTGGGGATCTCTTCCCTCGCGGGCCCTGCTGGCTGCAGGGCCGCCTGCTCGATTTGGTATTACTCCAAGGCCTCTTTGACGGCGTTAGCCACCCGGCGGTCAAATTCCTCTCGCGTGAGGGTGAGGGGTTGTTCCTCCAGTCCTGCCATCAGTGCTCTTTCAGGTGCTCTTTTATTTCCCACAGACGGCGCCAAATTTGTTCCGGAAAGAGTCGTCGACGAACGAGAGAATCCTGCGAGAGTAACACAAGCGTTAGGGGGCACGCCGGCCAAGGTCCGCGCGGAGTCCACTCCAACACTCAAGTTAGTAGGCTGGCCGAATGATGGTGCCTGCAAAGAAAGAAAATATGCAGAGATGAGAGATCGTCACCCCCTTACCAGAGGGATAGAACTACCTTTTATTCCTGGGTCGGCCGACTGATCGTGCCTCCTTTATGGCGGTCACGTCTTCGAGATTCAGGCTACATCCGCCACTTTCTGTGACAGAGGGATATTCTTTTGAAATAGTCCAGATCTTGATCCCTTTTTCTTTAGTCGCGGCACCCGGGGCTCTCGAGGTCAGGAATCTTGGGGACACCGCCTCCCGAGGCGAGCACAGGGTTCTTCAGGTCCGCTGTTTCCTGGAATGTTCTCGGGGTCCTCCCCCTCGAGGAAGGGGCCCGACCCTCCCGAGATAAGAGGCACCACCGGGTCCCGACTTCTTCATCCCTTATACCCGGCACGGATTTTCCAACCCTATCAACTACTGTTATTTAGCATATGATGTTTGTAAATGTAATATGGATTCCATTTGGAATCGTAAGATTTAGATCATGATTTGTCATTACAATTTAGCATAAAGTGTTTATAAATATGATTAGACCCTTTGGGTTACCATTAGAACTAGTTAAAAATTGACATATATAAATGACATTTCATGTAATTTTCATACTACATATTCATATCTTGGTCTATGTCATTAATGATACTGGTATTATGATTACTATTGAAACTTATTACAGTCATTTATATTAATGACCAGATTGTTTATAGGAATATTTTATATCTATAAAGTCAGGGATTGTTGTTGACATCAACTAAAGTTATACTCGTGTGTTGTATACAAATTCCAAAGTCAAGGACAGAGCATGCTTAAATAGTTGACTCACAACATTAGAGTAAAAAAACGGAACCAATCCCATTTTAAGACAAATCATCCCCACTCAGATCAACCACTACAACTAATACCAAATCTCATAAAAATAAAATAAATTCTAAAATCCCATAATCAAATAGCACACCAATTCCTTCATATTAATCAACATCAATCCAATATCAGATTCCTCCAAAATCAACAAGATCCATTACCTAGCTACAACCAACCCCAGCCGACGAACACTTACCTGAAATGTGCCGAAACTGTGTAACCGACGAACACTTACCTGAAATTGTGCCGAAACTGTGTTCCCCTGTGCTGAATTTGCCAAGATTGAAAAACATTGCAATTAAATCTGCACGACGTCTGTAGACAGATCTCCTCTTCTCCAGTAAGATCCAACCAATCCCGAGCTAACACAAGTAGGGAGAATAATATAGACAATCCAATCCAATCCCTCAATTTTTAGGGATTTTTGCATTTAGCTCCTCAAATTTTCTATATTTTATCATTCTCCAACTTTAATAAAAATTTGGTCCCTAAATTTCGCTACTAAACTGTAACAAATACTATCAACTAATAAACAAGAATAGTATCATACGAAAATATACAATGTGCACATCAGGTAAACAGATGAGGGTAGTGAGCTTTGATTATGACCTCGAGCTCCCATGTCGTCCCCTCATCAGAATAGTGTTACCATCCGACTTTAACCAGCTGAATTATCTTGTTCCGTAAATGACGCTCCTTGTGCCCCAATATCCGTATAGGTACCTCCTCGTAGGTTACATCCAACTGTAATGGGGTCGGTACATCCAATAAGATATGGATAGGATCTAATATATACTTCCTCAGCATAGACACGTGGAACACATCATAAATGCCAGCGAGAGATGGCGGTAGTGTCAGACGATAAGCTACCGCTCCAATCCTCTCCAAAATCTGGAAAGGTCCAATATAGCGTGGAGCTAGCTAGCTTACCTTTCAAACCGAATCTCTTCACCCCTTTCATGGTTAATACTTGTAAGAACACCTGGTTGTTCACGGAGAACTCCAAAGGTCTCAGTTTCTGATCTGCATAACTCTTTTGGCGATCTTGAGCCTCTAACATGTCTTCCGCCCCCATCTCCGATCCGGATAACTCTCCCTTCCCGTGCACTCCTCGCTCGCCATGTCTTCCTCTCGACTTCTTGTGCTTCTAAGTTACTGCACACTTAGACACAAGGCATTAAAACCTAAGAGGACTTAACTTGACTTGGTTGACCATATCAAAATTATCCCACGATACTTACAAAACTGAGCTACTGGAGTAGAGCCCCTGAGCTATTAGAGTCGGGAAGCTGAGCTAAAGAGGGATTGGAGGACTAGCTATTGGAGTCGGGCCTAGGGATGGAAACAGGTCAGGCCAGGCCAAACCAGGCTTTTGCGTTAACAGGCCAGATCTGTATAGTAACAAAATAACCTGAGCTTGGCTTGTGGCCTATTATAGGTTTTATTCTTGGCCTAAGTCTGGTCTGTTCAATAACTTGGCTTGACCTGCGACCTGTTTATAAGACCTGTAAATTAAAACACTTTATACAGGCTGAAAATCAACCTTAACAGGCCTTGCATCATACAAGCCTCAAAACATGTCTTGCATCATGCAGGCCTCAAACAGACCAGGCCAGACCTATAAATATTACATATGTATCTAATCTTAATAGGCCCAGGCCAGCCTGCTAGGCTTTAGTCTTTATATTGAGCCTGAGCCTGGCCTGATAAGAAAAATAGACTTTGAAACAAGCCTGAATATTATCCTAATTCTAAACAGGGTAGGGCAGGCCAGGCTAAACACAGGTCAGGCCACAGGTCACCTAACCTATTTCCATCCCTAGTCGGGCCCCTGAGCTATCGGAGTCAGGAAGCCAAGCCAAGGAGGGATCGGGGGATTGAGTTGTTGAAGTTGGACCCCTAAGCTATCGGAGTCAGAAAGTTGAGCTGAGGAGGGATTAGCTGACCAAGCTCTTGGAGTCAGGACCTTGAGCCGTCGGAGTCAGGAAGCTGAACTAAGGAGGGATTGAGGTACCGAGCTATTGGAGCGAGACCCCTGAACTATCGAAGTTGAAAAGTTGAGCTGAGAAGGGATTGAAAGACCGAGCTATTAGAGTCAGGCCCTTGAGTTGTAGAGTTGGTGACCATAGACGGATTTATATTAGGGCAGTACTAGGCTAGCTATAACCCATCCTAAATATATGATTAATTACTAATAGTGCAATTATTACATTGAAATGAGCATCATTTATTTATTTTACATAATAACCTGTATATTAAATAACATCAAATCAAATGGAACAAATCAAATTATAAAATAAATTATGAAAAAAGTTATAAATATTTTTTTTTTCTTTACTGAATCCATAAAACAAATGACATTGTCATTAGTTTTTTCTAACTAAATGTTCTTTTAAATTATTCCTTAAATAATCTATCGATTATTAAAATAATCAAATTATATAATAATTTTATTACATAAATAATAATAATATAAATATATAATTTGGATGGATAAATTTATTTTTTTTATCGATATCCTACATAATAATAGACTTTATAATTAATTAATTATATTTATCAGATTTGACATGACATTAATATGAACGTCAAGACGTGAATGAATGCAATTGAATACACTTACCTGTATACTAGTGGACTCGTTATATTTCTCCATCCTATGTCTTGATATTAATATCATACAAAATTTTTTTCACATAATGTAATTAGTTCAATTTTATAAGCTTAATATATTGTACTAGATTTAGTCAAGGATATAAATATAAATTTTATTATAAAAGAATTTTGTATTTCAACATAATTTCTTTAAACACATAAAATGACCTTTATTTATATATATATAATTTTTATTATTGTTTAATAACAATATACAATTTATTATATTAAATTTAAGTCTTCTCAACTCTAAGTTTTTTTTCATCTTTGTTGTGGCTATTAACCTAGATATTAGACCAAGCTGCACATCACATATGAATTTTCATAACTCCATGTCACTTTATTTTTTTAATTTATTACGTCGATCGATAAATTTTTTTTTTAGAGAAATGATAGGGAATGTGAATTATTCAGCGTGAACACAGCGTGAATGACGTGGCGTGCCACGCCGTTCATGCCACGCGGGCACAGATTTCGACGTGTTTTCCCCCGACGCCGAAACTCCCCCCTCCCCCACCCCCGACGCCGAAACCTTTTCCCGGCTTGGAGTCGAACGCCGACCTTCGTCGGAGTCAAACGCCGCGGTTTCGTCGGAGTCGAACGCCGCGGTTTCGTCGGAGTCGAACGCCGACTTCGTCTCGCCTTGGAGAAACAGTCCCGATGCCCTAGGTTTCTTCTTGTGAGTGCTTCCGGCGTTGTCGCCGCAGTAGTCGAAACTTTTTGTTCTCGATTTCGGCGTTCATGCTGCTCCCGACGATGTCGACGCCGAAGAGCCTAAATCTGAGAGCAACCGGCGGAGCGCCGCCACTTGCCATACTTCGATGAAGAGACGCTTATCTGGGTTGGCCGACCGGTGGAACGACACCACGTCGTCGGCCGCCAGCCCTTTCTCCTTCACGAACAAGCTCCACCCCTGGTCAGCACGTAGCTCTGGCTTATAGAACATTGTGTTTTCTCCTAACCGCATGAATTCTAGAAAACTAAATAAGAACTCGAAGAGAAAATATAATGTATATAAAAGCATGGATCTATTGTTTCATCGGATCATGGCATAACGAAATAATAGGTGTAAACCGAAAGACAAGGAACCTGATTGAAGAGCCATTGTCCTTGTCGTAGCGTCGTCGGCTTGATCCCTGTGGAAGAAGATGCAATTGAAAGAAGAAGGAGAATCTTCCAAGAGGCTTAGGTTTGACGGCGCCGTAAAGTTTCTTGTCAATGGGGAACAAGAAACTAGGTCATGAAGATCACCTAAACCCTTGGGGATCTCCCCTTTATATAGCAATCCAATCTGTTATCAGCCCATAGATAATAATAGACTGGTCTAAAGAGTTTTATACATTGAACCCGCATCCAATAATCCAAAACCCAATAAACATAAGTTAGATCACTTTAAGAGCTCAAATTGTATTTACTTGTACAACTTACAAATAAGCCCACCTAATAGAGATAATAATAATATCCAACACTGGCTACTGTTCCAGTATGAGTACCTGAACCGCCACAGCTTCCCGTTGTTGTCCTCGAAGCTCAGCAGTGCGCCGACGTCTTCCCTCAGCGGGAAGTACTTCTCCGCGTGTTGCTTGGGGATCACCAGCCGATTTAGCTTCCCAACGTCGCTTGGCGTCGCGGCCTTGTCGAACAGATGCTGCCGCTCTTCCGCTGACGGTGCCGGTGTCGCCGCGGGTCTCTTTGCGTCATCTGTAGTGGTGGCCGCCCGCTTGCTCTGCTATAGCTCGTCGCTGTACGTGTGCTTCCGGAGCATGTCGACGACCTCGGCCTTGGAGCGGTCTCGGATGAACGCCAGCTCCGCCTCCTCCACCAGGGGCTCGAAGTTGGTGACGCCGTCACGGCCACGGAACCGCTGCGCCGCCACGTCGTAGGCCCGCGCCGCGGCGGCCTCGCCGTCGAACGTGTCGAGCCACACATGGCAGTGCTTCTCGTAGATCTGCGCGCCCCACCGCCCGTTGGGCTACGGCACCACGCCCTTGTACCGTGATGACGACAGCTTCCCCTGGATTCCGCCTCGGTGCCGCCTCCACCCACCTCCGGATCGATCACGTCGCTCGCTCCACTATCGACGCGCCGAAGGCCCTCAGACCTCTTCCTGAGGGCCTCTCCTCCGGCGTCTTCGACGGAGCTCATCTCCATTTGGAACGTCGGCAAGGTGTTTACGGAAATGCGGACGAGAAAAAAAGGCAGTCCACTTTGAAATGCGCCCACATGGCATGAACGACGTGTTCATGCTACGTTGACACCGAATAATTCACGTTCGCTATCATTTCTCTCTTTTTTTTTTTTATTGAGTCGAGCAGACACCTTTTGAATTAGTCGGTTGATAAAATAAAATTTTGAATTATTAAAAAATAAAAATTATTTAAATCAAAAAAGAAAAGGTACAAAATTGATCTAACCGTCGGATTCTGCGGGAGCCGCCCTCTCTTCGACGCGGCTCGACCGCACTCCGCCGAATGAGATTGAGTCCACAATGATCTACTACCACCGAAATGTGAAATCACCATCATACCCCTTAACTTTTTTTTATACCAGCTGACGGCCCTTCCCCAAGCCTTCTGTTTCCTTGCTTCCTTCGACCCCAAATCCCAATCGCCGCCCGTCCTTCGCCACTTCGCCCCAATCTCCACGGAGACCTCTCTAGGGTACGTACACCCCACTGCTCCTGCTCGACAGACGGTCATCGCGACCGTGTCAATCGCCTCGGTGAGTATCCCGACTATACTCGCCTTCTTTTTTCTGCCTCTCTATATGCCTCTGACCTACGTCCTCTCCTGTCCCCTATTCGTTATCCCCGCCGTTGCGTCTTCTTTTTCTGATCGATCATTGGGATTCATCTTTTCCGTTGTCTTGCTTGTGCAGCGTGTTCTTAATTTTATATTGATCACCTTTCAACGCATAATTGGATTTTGGAATATTTTGGTTCTATTTATTGGAGGCGATGTATCTAAAATTTGAAACTTGGATGCCGTGGATTGGGTAGTCAAGGTTTTCATCAGCCAAACATGCTCGAAGATGCAACTTCTATTGCCGATTATTACCAGCACTTGCAATTCCAGAAAAAGTTCTGGTGGGATGAATTGGATGTTTTAATTTCCATCAATAACGATAGTGACTAATAATAAAATGACTGACATAATACGGAGGTAAACACAGAGTTCAAGAAAAAAAAACGGAGGTAAACAAAAGTCTAGTTTTGAGTTGAAGATTGAACCATTCTGGTGATAATGGCTGTTTTTATAGCCCCTTCGATACAATTGACGTCCTTTCCACATTAAACCTTTATAATATATATACATAATTTGAAACTCTTAAAGGACTGAAGGGCAGATCAAGAGTAGGATATGAAACATTTTTACTCCTTTTGATTATGATTTTTTGATCTTTGGATCCATGAAGTCAGTTGGGAAAATTTTCTTTTATATAATGCAAGTATCCCTTTAAGATAACTATTGAATCTAGGGCAGTATCCTTGATTTATGGGTGGATTTTTTTTATCATCTTCACCATATGAGTTCATGTTAGATGATCATATATGGTGTATCTAAATTAAGGAAATCATTTCATTCTAGTTCATGTTAGATGTACAATTATGAGCTTCTTGTATATGAGTTTTTAACCAGTTGATTTTATATTATTTTCTTCTGTTAAAGAACTTGTTTGGCATTTTTTTTCTAAACTCTTTTTCTTCTCCATATTTATGGTTTTCGATTTTCTGATCTTTTACTATATGTTGCTTACACTGCACATTATTCACATCACAACCTCATTTTCTCATTCAGATGATAATTCTGTGATATGGACCGGAAAGTTTTGCTCGTCCTGGGTATGAATGAATGATGTTCAATTTGGAAAAGGGTTCAATTGCTCCTGCTAGATGGAAATGGCCACAGACGACAGAATTACCACTTACTACTAAATTGCTGAGTGATGTGTCACCCGAGATAGAATTATCTGATTATAGAAAATTACCAAGTTCAGCACCTGAGCCCCCAGTTGGGTTTCTAAATGGTGAACACCTAGATGCAGAACTGATCGTCGATTTAGATCTATTTTTTGAAAGGCTCTACAGTTACTACTGTCAGAAGGGGCTTTGGTGTATCATCGTCAAGTGGATGGTTGAACTTTTATATGTAATTTTCATGGTAGGGTTTATTGCCTTTTTCTTACTTTATGTTGATTGGGATGCCTTACGCAAAGTAAAGTGTGGAGTTGAGGCAGTTGAGTTGGGAGAAAAACCTTGCGATCTTCCTAAGGAAGTCATTAAGCAACATCCTTTAGTTCCTTTTACGTTTAGTAAAGCAATTATTATTGGCTCCATGGTCATATTGACTCTCTATGGGCTTTTCAATTTTTTGAAATTCTTTGTACAACTGAAGAATATTGTCAAAATTCGCCACTTCTATTATAACAGGTATTAATGCAACTGTCAATATACTATTTACTATTTAGCTCAAAAATTTCAGGAGAAACCTAAGTAATAATTTCCTTTCAGACTCAATGTTACAGATCATGAACTTCAGACAACACCTTGGCCTACCATTCTGGAAAAGGTTGTTCAACTACAGAAATCTCAACAACTATGCTTGGTAAAGGATCTTTCTGCTCATGATGTGGTAATGAGAATAATGCGCAAGGAGAATTATTTGATTGCGATGCTTAATAAAGGTGTTCTAGCATTTTCCATTTCCTCATGGGTTCCTGGAGCTGGTCCAACTATCAAATCTAGAATCACTGGAAAGAAAAACCATTTGATACTTCCAAAAACTCTTGAATGGACCTTAAATTGGTGCATATTCCAAAGCATGTTTGACAGGTATGTGTTGAGGAAGTTATCTAGTTGCACATTATTTGTTGAGAGGAGGTTGGCAATGTTATCACATTTATGCTGATGTTTTATGCAAATTGATACAAACCAATATAACATGAACTATCCATTGCTCTTTAAGAATTACTAGAATGTCCTTGAATTTGCAGAAGATATTTGAACAGTGACGTAATAATATCGACATGTTATAATATCAATATAACATGTAGATTGTGCTTGAAGTAGTTTCAATAAGTTAAATTTGGCAGAGTGAACCAAAGTTCATTCAGATTTAGTCACTAGGTAGTTTATTCCCCTACCAATAATGTGTAAGGTTTCTCTCACATAAATACCTAGTATCTTTTCAGCACTATTAGAGTATTAATTTTAGTATTTGCTATATATTGGATATGCATCATGCTTTGCAAGTTTTATATTGAATGCCATCATGCTTTGCTATATATTGAAAGTTTTTTAGTTGACCATATAATTACTTTGGATAAAGGGGAGCCTTGGTGCAATGATAAAGTTGAAGTCGTGTGACCTGAGGTCACAGGTTCGAGTCACGGAAATAACCTCTTGCAATGCAGGATAAGGTTGCATATCATAGACCCAATATGGTCCGATCCTTCTCCAGAACCCACTAGAATTTCGTGCACCGGGCATCACATTTTATATAATTACTTTGGCTTGATTAAACGGTGTTTCAAAAATGTTACTGTAATTTGTATGTGACAATGAACAATTTTGTTCCTTTCATGCCATAACACGATGGAGTTGGTGTACATTTAGTTTATGATCCTGAAGGAAGTTAGTCAAAGCCTGGATCCTAGAAAATCTACTGTAATAAACCATTCTTCTTGCTATGGGCTAGATACACAGGTGATATGCTGTCCATGGATTGAAATCTCGTGCCGGTGCCGTCCGAAACTGCCGAAACCTACCGTTCCGACACGGGACCGGCACCGGCACGGGAGGCGGATCAATTTCGCGTGCATCACGCGTGCCAGAAGGAAGAAGGAAGGAAGAAGAGAGAAGGGAGAAGAAGGAAGAAGAATGGGGATGAAAACCTAGGTTTTAGGTTTAGTTACTGTCGGAGGCGGAGGAGAGGCGGCGAGGCGGAGGCGGAGGAGAGGTGCGACGGTGAGGTGGCGGGCCTGGCGGCGGCGATGGTTTCGTTGAGGCAGTGGTGGCGGGCGCGGGTTGATGCAGCGGCGGCGATGACGGGCGCGGGCGAGCGAGCGCGGAGGCGAGGTGAGGCGGAGGACGAGGAATTGAGAGGAAAACGAGATTTTCTTAAAATCTTAAATTATATATAAAATATTCAATTTTTAATTAATTATTATATAAAATATAATATATTACATAAATTAATAATAATTAAATAAACTGGAAATTAATTACTATAATTATAGTATATAATTTTATAATTTTTATTTAAATTATAAAAAACAAAGTACAAAATAATATGTAATTATATAATTTAAAGTACTTTTAAAATTAAATTTTAAATTATTTTAATAAATTAAAAATAGATTAAAATTTTATAAAAATATTTAAAATAATTCTAAAAAATAATTGTTAAAAAATTAGAAAATTTTTAAATTTTAAAATAAATTTAATTTACAATAATTAAATAAATTTTGATATTTTTATCATTTTAAATATATATTATTTAAATTTATAATCAATTAAATGAATAAATAATTAGTTTATATAATTATTATATATATAATAGCATTTTGTATTAATTTATATATTTATTATAGATAATATTTTTTTATCTTAGAATAAATTTGAAATTTGGATTCATAAATATTACGATATTAAACTTTTTTTACTTTTAGGATTTTTACTCCATAACATATAAAGTTTTGGCATTAGTAACTTAGTAAGGTAACATATTATGATGTGTCAATTTTAATTCGAGTTATTGATAATCAATTTTTTTTAAAGAAAATTATATTTAATTTTTTATAACGAGATTAAGTTGTTCAATAATTGAGAATTTATATAAAATCAATATATAATTTATTCTTAAATTATATAAAATAAATATATTTATCTAATAATTATTATATATAAATAAAAAAATACCGAAACCATACCGGCACGGCACGATACGATACCGAAACCGTATCGTTCTGGTCTGAAACCGAAACCTCGGCACGGGTCGAGATTTTAAACCTTGATGCTGTCATTGCTATAAGTGATTCCCCACCTCCTACCCCATAAAAATAGATTTTTGTGTGCAATATGATTATTATTTACACAAATTTTGATGGCAACTTCTTATTATCATGGATTTATTTTTTATTTGTTTGCAGTAAATTTTGTCTTCGAAGGGATTTTGTAACCAACCCTTCATCATTGAGAAAAAGACTCGTTTGTCTTGGGATTGGAATGTTTCTCATATCACCATGCCTTTTAATCTTCTTGCTAGTGCACCTTTTTCTAAGACATGCTGAACAGTTATACCATCATCCAAGCACAGCATCATCTCGTAGGTGGTCTAATTTATCGAAATGGATTTTCAGGGAGTTCAATGAGGTACAAATATTCCTTCTTACAAGATTAAATTAAGATTTAGTTTAACTTTCCCACGTCCTTGAGAAAAAAATAGATTAGTATAACAATAGAATAAACTCCTACAATACCCATGTGCACTCTAATCCAAGTCTATCACCTGAACCTTACCTCAGTAACCATGCTAAGAAACTCTCCCTTGACAACCTCAATGCAAGAAAAGAGTTAAGAGAAATGTTGAGATGAAACAAATCTGATCACATTATATCTACTAATGAATCACAATTGAATGCAATTGCTTAATCATAATGAACTAACATGACCACCAAATGCATATTTACACCCCGAATGTAGGCTATTATAGTCCCTGAGTGCTTGAACCATTATATGAACTACCTATTAGATGACATGACATGACATCTAGTAATCAAGAGAGCACATATATGGAAGTTCTTCCCCTTGCACTCTATCTTACTGTTTGGATTGATAGCTCATGTTTGCCTAAACAGTGGGTATTTCTGACAAACAACCACATACTGCAAAGAAATTGCACTCGAAGCTTCACACTCGTCAACTGCTAGTCAAAAGCAAAAAAGTATATGGATTGCTCTTTATTATGAGTCACGTACATACCAGATTCAGTCTTTTATATATCATCAATAAGCTTGTAGGTTATCTAGTTCATTAGGCCATTTCATCCTTCGTGATATCAAACAAATATCTCATTTCTACCATGACCCCTAATCATATGTCTACAACTATTGATATTAAAGGAGCTACCCAATACAACAGAGAAGGGGTAGGATCTTACCTCACGGATATTGTTGGTCATTGGGTCATCTAGTTAAGCAATCAAATCTGAACTTTTGCTTCTCTAATACAAAATTTGAACTGAATCCACTGTTGCACCAGAAGAAAAAAAAAACAGGAATGGAGCTTTTACCAGCTCAAATTTTTGACTTGACCAGAAATGTAATCTGCTGGGGTAAGTTGATTGACTTGGCTGGCTTTTGGAAAAAAGCAGAGGACCTATGAATGTCATCAAAAACCGTGCCACTTTTATTAATGACTATCTAAAGTCAAGAATTAAAATTTTGATAAGAAAATTTATCAATTTGCACGATAAATTTAATATTTATCATATTTTTTATTGGCTGGTACCACTTGTATGTCCTTGAGCAGACTGTACAATTAAATCTAAAGTCTACAATGATGTGTTTATTAGTTCTCAGTAGGGATGGAATCTTTTATCACTCTTAATATAATTAGATGGCTCAAATCATGTTTGAATTTCCTTCATCATACTGAACCATAGATTTCTTGAAGTTCAAAACTCTCAATCTAAAATAGAACACCAGAAAACTTGTTTGCATCATATGCTACAGTACTCACATGAGTTTCATTAACAATCTTGTAATGTTCTCATTTTTCATTGCAATGGCTGTTTGAATAACTTTTCAGGTGGATCATTTGTTTATGCAACGATTAAACAACAGTGTGATAGACGCCTCAAATTATTTAAAGCAATTTCCATTCCCTCTAATTTCCATATTAGCCAAATTTGTGTCTTTTGTTTCTGGTGGCTTCACTGCAATTCTAATTATAATTGCATTCTTGGATGAGCCTCTACTTGAAGCTCAAGTAAGTTATCTATCTTGTGCATTTAACTATGAATTTCAAGTTAACGATGCAAGTTTTATTTGTGCCTAAATATGATTTCAGATATTTGGTCGCAATTTACTTTGGTATGCTGCTGTTTTTGGAACTGTGACTGCCATAAGTCGAGCTGTTGTAACAGATGAACTTCAAGTTCACGATCCAGAAGGTGCAATGTCTATCGTCATCCAAAACACACATTATATGCCCAAAAAGTGGCGTGGTAGAGAAAATAGTGGTGTTGTTCGTGCAGAATTTGAAACCCTGTTTCAGGTATCATACTTGTGCACCACACCCTAATTTCTTTAACTATAATCTTTGGTAATTCCTTTTACACCAATTAAAAATTTGGCAATACTAATGGCTCTGTTATTTTCAAAATTATAATTGGCCATGAACAATTGTTCTAAATGCCAAAAAATGTTATTTTTGTCATTTATTATTTTCTTTCTTAAATAATATGCAAAATTTGAAATGCAAACATGCACGACTTCCATGACTCAAACATTTTGCATTAGGGGTTAATTTCTGTAGTTTTTTCTCTTTTCGCACAACTTCATTTAAAGTTAACCTTGAAACCTACAAAAAAAAAGATGTGTTATATACAAGTCTAATTAGATATTGACCTACACATTATTTAATTTGGAGTGTATTCTAGATCTATGCCTGCTAACCTTGTTCTGCTGAGGCTAAACTTGGTACAAATTAATTCATTATTGAGCATTTGATAGTGATTTATATGATTTAAAGTATGTATCTCTCAAATATTGATGCTGATTTTCTTTCATTGTTCATTATAACAGGGCAATAAATTTTCGTTCATTGTTCATTATAACAGGGCAATAAATTTTCGTTCATTGTCCACTATAACAGTGCAACAAATTCTCATTCATTGTTCATTATAACAGGTTGAATTTTTTTTAGCATGTATTTTCTGTGTTCTGCAATTGCTGCAGCACAAAGAAATTCTTCTTTAGGCTACATCACCATTTTGTTCAGTAACTGCCTGTGGCAACTACGATCAAACTGATATATACTATTAGTTTCTCTTACATGAATTTGTTTCCAAGTTATATTAGTAGCAATTGCTTGTTATTAAATTATAGTGACATTTGTATAAGTGATAATTTTGAAAGATCTAATCAATGGAACATGGCAACCATATATAGAATAAGTTATATAAATCATGATAAATACACACTTTCAAACAAAAACTAACGTTTTTAAGGCATTATAAGAATAGGTTTCCAAAATTCTTTAAACCTTGATATGTAACATTGTTATTTAACCTAAAAGGTAATGGCATCAATAGTGAACCATCTTGTTTGCTATAGTAGATGAAGGGATGGGTCATGAGTGACTTCTGTTGTTGATTGCACCACCAGACTTTTGACTTTTAATTGTTTGACAATGTCATTTGGTTCAAACTCAATAACTTGGCTTGGATTGCGTGAGGCAATATGCATTAAAATGATATGCGGTCTCCATCTACTTTGTGGCTCGTATAATTTCTCATCTGAGCATATTAAGAACACATACATAATGATAGTGTATGTTCTATGTGCTGTGGCGAATTACTGCATGTGCATGTCATACATGGACCAGTTTACAAATAATGATGAGTATAGAACACTTCAATTTCTTTAAATCTCGGTTACTTTAAGTTTTGATTGTAGCATTGAAAATTTTGCTTAATTGATCTTTTCTAGTGCAGTACACTGGAATGATGCTACTGGAAGAGATGGCATCCATTTTCGTTACTCCTTATTTGCTCATATTTGTTGTTCCTAAGGTAAAACTTGGTGTTATATTCCTGAACTTGCATTATAAGTTTGTACACAATTTAATACATATATGTACCAATACACAGCATGTTGATGACATTTTGCGATTTATTTCAAAATTCACGGTGTATGTCGATGGAGTTGGCGATGTCTGCAGGTCAATCATTGTACTGCTGTCTATTTTTTTTCATGATAGGCTATTGCACTTGCTAATGAACTTAATTCTCTTTTATTTACATGCAGTTTTAGTTTGTTTGACTTTCGAAACCATGGAAATAAGAAGTATGCTTCACCTTCTAATGCAGAGCGAGATAAGAGTTCTCAGGGTAAAACAGAAAAATCATTTTTGAGGTACGTTTTTGCTGAGGCTGACTTGTTATCTAACACGTCCTTTCCAAGAACTGGTTATCAGTACGTCTTCCCTGAGGCCATGACTTGTTATCTAATATGCCCTTTCCAAGAACTGGTTATCATGTGGGACAACATTAAACTACCATCTACTCAAGGTTACTTCTATTCAACTTCATTCCATATCCATTTATCGTAAAAACAACTATGGTCAAGAGGATCAGTTTGTTGCAATGAAGTCATTTGCTGGACTAGCAAGTTACATATACAAAGTTGATTTATATGTAGTTTTATCAATACCCTTTTTTGTGCATTCTCAAAACAGGAGCCATTACCTTGATACAATTCCATTAGTCTATGTTTTTCCCACTGTTCTAAGCTACAATGTCAGCTGCTTGACTAGGTCATTGATGGAAACTGAGTTCTTTGTTCGTTATGTTTTTATGATAAGCATGGATAGACAGACATTTTCCTCATTAATCAAGCCCTTTCAAGGCCAAACATGACTGGCAACCTTTCACTCTTTGTTTGCTAATTATCAGTGGTTGAAAAAAGCCAGCATTCATGACAGACCTCGAGTATCTTCACTTGCTACAATCATTCACTACTTTTTGAACCTTATTCTGAAGAAAAGATTTTCTTTGGAATTATCCAAGGTTTTTCATCCCTTTCTGATATGTTTGGATTCTAATAGACAAGCCGGGGCTTTTTATAGTTAAGTTTAATTATATGATGTGATTTCTTCAAATTAATATCACAATTTCAATTATTATTATTATTTTTGCATAGATGAGTAATTAGTATTCAGAATTTTTTATTTTTTTACCTACATTTGGTTCATGCTCTTCTGCAGCTTCCAGAGCACCTATCCGTACTGGGAACCCGACGCATATGGTCAACAATTCCTGTCCAATCTTCACAAATTTAAGGAAAGACAGACCCACATCAGCTACCCCCATACCAATCAGGCCAGCTCTTCCTATCAGCCATGGAACTTTAGGTCCAGATGGAATGACAAGCATGAACAAACACACCGATTCTTCTCGAGGGAAGTGCATCACAACCTTGATTATTTTTCATTAACAAATCCTAATCGAAGGACTCACCCTTATATCCTTGATTGGTATCACACAACCGTCTCGCTCGACCCAGCTATCAATTCAACTGACTTCCATCCATCTTCCAGCGAAGTGATAGCCGAGCCTTCAGAACCTATGTGGTCACCGTTGAATAAACAGTTAAGTGAAATCGAAGACGGTACAGCCTGGCAATCTCGATTCTCAGATAGAATTCACAGTCACTTGGAGGCCTCCACATCCAAACCTCTATTCAGGGAGGAGGATCTTCACCATCCAGTTGTGGAGCATCACAATATCGGTCATTGGTGGAATCGACCTGGTTCTCAGTTATCTGTCCCGCAGGCAAGCTTTATGGAGCCCCCAACCTTCGGTGAGCAGCATCTGAACTTCCACCACGATGATGCTTCCGAGAGAAGCGAGGAGCAGCAAGGAGAGTCAGAAGCTGATGCCAACAATGAGTGGAAAACCCCAAACTCTATGTTCAGAACCACGTACGTCGACGACTCTGATAACGACGAGGCATTCAATCTTCATTTTACCGACGACAAGGGCAAAAGTTGCGTTCGGCAGACCACTAATCATAACAGTATGCCGAAAATCATTCCTGTGAGAATACTACCAAGCAGCAATGATCCAATATGGTTCAGAGAACGTTGAGAGCTGGCTGCTCTGGAAGTCATATAGAAATGCTATTCTTTTGTAAATATAATATTCGTTGGTGGGAATACTATAACTCTATTACAAACTGTTTAATTAGCCCTGGAGGGGTGCTTGGCAAACTACGGTGGATCACAGTGCAGCTATTACATGTGCTGTATCATCAACTATTTACATTTCCCTAATAAAATGACTAACTACAGGCCTTATTTGTGGCTCGGGTATTAGGGTTTAGGGCAACAAGCCTTAATCCGACCTGATGTGTCAAAGTGGAGCTCGGGCTGGGTCAGCTTGGGTTTGACAGTTGCTGCCCTTGTTCAACGTTGCTCCTAAGTACTACTAATAATGTCAAGATAACATAATAGTTTCTTTGAAAGGATCATTTTGACTCGAGATCTCAGCCGAATCGAGCACAATCGATCAATAATCTTAAATGAAAAATTCCAGTCAATTACAACAGCAATATGAACTTTGCTGTCCGTTTACTTGATCTACAATCACAATAAAATTACACGAGTTGTATGTATGTATGTATATACACTGTTCGATGTCCTAGCTATTTTCCTTTTCTTAGATATGTAACTTAAGGAAAGTAATGTTAATTACATTGATTATTTTTCTTTCAGTGGCTAAACAGAGTGCATTTAATCTATCAAGTTAGCCACCCATTTTCTCTTGTCATCTACGCCCGCAAGGTGCAGCATGAAGTCACCATCAGAGTAGACTCCTGTTCATTAACCACATCAAAACACAACTGCTAATTAATCAATTAAAAGAGAATTCCACTTTGTCTATATAAGTTGACCAAAACACTATAAATTGAATGAAAAGTTGAACCAACCGTTCCAAGTAGCTTGAGGGGAGGTGAGAAGACGGAGCATGGATTTGAGAGTGGGAATCCAAGGATATGAATTGAAGAGGCATTGCATGGGCGATATGGCCACATGGACTCGCAACTCTTCTTCGGATAAACCGTAGATGAGATGCTTGAGGGCGTCGTTGTCTCCGCTCTTGGTGGATCCAAATTGGATGAAGGAGGTTTCGTTCCACCATATCTGCAAGAACCTCTTGCTCCACTCTGATCGTCGCACAAAGAAGACTCCTGATATTCAATATTGAATTGTCATTCTTTTATTTCGTATTGACGAGAACTTCGTACACTAGACGACACATTTATATGAAAATGCATTAAAGACGGATTAAATACCTGCATTGACCCCATTGGTATCCTCAGTGACCACTAGGTCAGGAGCCTTGTCGAAATCAATGTGCCCAATAGCCGCACGAAGAATTCTCTCCTAAGATTCAAAAATAAAATAAAATAAAATTCATACTAATTGAGAAAGTTTTTATATCACCTCCTCTTAAATATAAAATTATTTATATCTCCCTTCTCCTAAGAGCTATCTCCCATGTAAGATTTATGATTTGTAAAATCAAAAAATCTGAATAAAAAATCTTGAACTATTATAAAAGTCAAGTTTGAGGTTTATAATTTAAGGGCAGCAATGAAAACTCAAATATATTCTTTTGTCTTAAAATTGATATAATAGGTATGAACTCATACAACTCATGCGGATCGCAAAAAAGCTCATTTAAAGCTCTAATTTAAAGATGCTTCGATAAATTTTTATATTTTTGATGTGGTTTACTGGGATCATAAAAAAAACTCATTTAGAACTCTAACCATCGGAGATATCCGAAAACATTCATATTGATATTAATATATGAATATTATAACACTCAAATGGTATTATAACTACTATGGGTATAATACTCATATATTAACCTCATTTAATTTTTAAGCATGGTTAATGAGTAGATTTTATAAAAAATAAATTTTAAATAAAAAAATAAAGATGAATGAGAGGACAATGATTTAAATAATGAGTGTTAATGTTAATATATGATATTTTTTTAATAGATGACATATATTAATATTCAAATAAACTAATACTGATGGCCTAAATATAATATATTAGTAATTAATCTTTTTAATTTTATTTATTTACTTATTTTGAGTTTCTCTAATTAAAATGATAAGGATATTGTCTATGGCAACAATGTCAAATAAATTCCTCAAAAATTGTACCGTAATTTAATTAAAATTTATTTATTATGCTTCTCGTTTTAAGTAAATTACTGGTTCATATAATTGATTTACACAATAAAATCTAAAAAAAAATAAGGAGGAGAAAGAAAAGAGACTTACAAGAGATATCAAAGGGTTCATCACCATCGTGTCCTGAAATCAAGACCACCAATTAGTTCACGATGTTAGCAACGAATTCGAATCGGAAGTCAACGGAGGCGGAGCAAGCTCACGGCGTCGTTCCAGAAGACCCAGTCGTAGTGCGGGAGCAGCGATTGGACGGCCAGGATCTTGCTCCAGCTAGGCGGGCGGTCAGGATCCACCAAGGCCCTGGCGTCCACGTACCGGTACCCCATCCCGGCGGCGTACGCCCGCTTGTTCCCCGCCACCGCCTCCCCCACCCCGCGGAACGACCGGAGCCGCCCGCCTCCCTCCGCCTCGTCGGAGAAGCTCACCATCGCGATGCTCGGCCGCCTCCGCTGTTGCTGCTGCTGCTGCGCCGCCGCCGCCGCAGCCTCCTCGTCGCCTACATACCCCTCCGGTGAGCACCGTCGGCCGAAGGAATTGGCGCGGCGGAGGACGCCGGCAGCGGCCGCACGGGCGAAGGCGAGAGCGAGGAGAAGGGAGGCGGCGGAGACGAGGAGGAGGAGGAGCGGCGGCAGGCGGCGGTGCAGCGGCCGGGGCTTCTGCCACCGGAACGACGACGACGACGTCGGCGGCCGCATAGCCATCTCTAAGCGGACGGGCGCTGAATATCTGGCTCCGTGGCTAATGGGGCTTCTTAATAAGTTTCCTCAGTCTTCACGCAAACTTGAAATAATTAATTAATAATTTATTTTTTGGAAAAAAGAAAAAAGAAATGAACCATCGTGACGGACGCCCAGACGTCATGGTCAAAACAAACTAGCCGCCGACTCTGATTTTTTTTTTTTTGTTATTCTTTTCTTCGATGGCTGTTTAAAATTGACTCGGAATGTTTCTGGTAGACTCTCAGGAAGAACCAGAAAGAACTTCCGTAATTTGTGGGGGAAAATATGTGAAAATTTGGATTCTCTTTGGGTTTGTCTGTTTTTTGTTTTTATATTTTGAGATAATATGATTTTCTAAAAATGATATTTGATTTGTAGTTTTCACTTTTGTTTTATGGAAAAAGAGATGTTATTTTTTAAAAAAACTAAAAATATTTTAAAATAATTTTTTATGAATTTATCGATTTCTGTGGTAAATTTCGCCGTTAATTTAGTACATAAGCCACTCATATCAAAAATTTTGATTGGCTAGTGACAGCCCCCGAAGTTATGATATCAGTAGATGATTAATATTATTTTAGATATTATGGTTCGATCTATATTACAATATTTTATAGGAATTTTTCTTCTAAATAATACATGAAATTTTCATGAAACGGTCATCCCAAACTTATCTGTTACTACTGGCATAGGGATTCAAAATTACTGAACTGAGGGCTAATATAATCGATATCATAAATTATTAATTTAAAAATATAAATAAGCAAAAAATATGAATATTAATTTTCTAAAATATAAAATAGTGATATTTAATATTTAATACATCCAAAAGTCTGAAAAAAATATTATCACTATCATGCTCTTCAATTCTTCATAAAATCAAACTAATTAATTATTATATTATTATTTATTTTTAATTAATTCTTATTTAATATAGATCATCATAAAATATGTTAAAAAATTTCTTCCATCTCCAGTGTTATTTTAACTCTTCTTCCCAACCAAAAAATTTATTCAATGAATTTCATAATTATTTAACTTTTAATTATTTCTAACCAGAAAAATCATAACACAAATCCAATAAAAATTATAATATCAATAATTTTCGAATATCACAATCAATAATTTTTTCCAATATTATCATAATTTAAATAATCACAACTAAATATTGAATATAATTTTAAAATTATTAGATTTTACTTTAAAATCGTACCATTTCAAAACTTACAAATCGAACTAAAATAAATAGGTAAAATTCTCATCCGAGATAGCACACAAATCAACCAATCAAGTTGAAATCGAGCTTCAAAATTCTCAGAATCGCAACTAAATCGTGTGAGCAAAACTTTTAACAAATGGCAGTCGAAAAATCCAAACTAAGGATCTGAAATTGAGTTGAAAACTCTTCAAAAGTGAAGCAAAATCGATTTGAATCATATGGTTACACTGATTTTGTCCAAATTATGGTCATGGATCGGAAATCTTTGTAGGATTCAAATACTCACAACTGACTCATGTCTTGCTCAAATAATCCTATTCAAGCCATACATCGATGTAATAGGACCTAGATTAGGTTAAGTTAGAGTTTCCGACGATAATCGCTCATAAATTGAAAGGGGAGGAGGCCTATGAGTATGATCCATAGATTTATGACGAAAACTGAAAAAATAAAATTAAAAATAATTATTTTTTAAAAAAATTAGGTGGGACTGGAACCCACCGTAACCGAGGATGAATGGTGGCTCCACCCCAGAGCCCTTGCATCATTATTCAAATGCAAGATTCTAGAAAAGATAGACACCCTCGCAATTCTGCCATTCATTTACCCTTTTAAATATTGCATTTATATTGCGGTTGAAGTTTCAAGGGAAAACAAAAAGAGGGTAATATAAACAAAAATAGGTGATATACACTAGAGTCCATCAAAATAATGGAGATACGTCGACTTCAATGATATGTACCATTTCAGAGCATGTTGATTTTTCAATATGCGTTAAAAAAAAAAAAAAAAAAAAAAAATAGTCATTACATATTTTATATAGTCATAAATATTTTTAATGTTTTTTGCATTAAAATGAGTTGTCCTCATAAATAGGAAATCTAGCATCCAACCCTATTCATCTCTCCTAATAAATATATGTGTCAAAAATTAATAAAGTTATATTCATCTTTCTTACACATTAGTCATAATATCCGAGCTCGTAATCTTTATAATTTATCTCTCCGTGTTGATTCTAGATGAGTTAGCGAGGGTAAATGAATCATCTTTTATCACCTCTTAATAAATATATCCTCCGGATAAACGGATGAATCGCTTTTAAAATCAATGTTCAATTATACTATTTTTAGGCAAAATATGTAATTTTATTGACAATCAAATGTAACACTTATGCTTATAACTGATGCTAAGGAAAAAAAATTCTTTATGCACACTCAAAATACTAAATTCTTATCTAAAATTAATTAGTTAAGAAAGTGTAATATTAATTAAAAGTTAAAATTATTCTAATTTAATTAAAAATCAACTAATATTATTATAACAATTATATATGAACCAAAATAAAAAAGGGCATTCCTGTTCATCAAAGTACGTTACTTTCTTCATTTGTTATCAAATATGTGTCATCCCGTCTTAGTTCAGAAGGATAGAGATCCAAGTCACTTTGGAACCTATTCGGATGGAAGGTATTCTCCCGAATAGGGTAATGGGTTTTTGATCATCCCAAAGCTCGATCAGACGGAATGTTAGGTCACCCTAAGGCCCGCGGGGCAGAATGAGCGTCTATTTAGATGAGCGGTGCTATTCTCCCGGTCAAAATAATGTATCCCTAGAGCATCCCAAACTCGGCTGGTTGAGATGCCAGGTCATCCTGAACCAGGTCAGGTAGAATGGGTGTTGTTCAGTTCGACCAAGATAACATGCTCGAGATAGAACAAGGTCTGTTATTGGGAATCCAAATCATGACTTACCCAAGATACAACTCCCGCTCGGGAGCTATCAGTCCCAAGCGAGAGCTATCAGTCCCGAGCAGGTATTTACCCTGTGTCTACAACTACTCTAGTACGGCTTCATGGAGGGCTTTCTTAAAACCACCCGCTTCCATAAAATCACCTCCATAAAAGTTGCTTATTAGCGAACGATTGGTGTTTAAGGCGTTAAAGACAAGAAGGTGAAGAGGTTAAATAAACCGTAATCATAAGTAGGCAAAAACCCATAATTGCTATTAAGTTGTAGATAGGGACAGACGTAACGATCTTGGGGTTATCAATGCAGAAGATAAAAGGTCATTCGAGATGATATAAGGAGGGATTGTGCACATGGAAAATCAAATTCTCTAAGACGTAACTACTTTATTACTTTCTCTAATTAAATCCTCGATTCTGACTTGAGCATCAGAGTGGTATCACCAGGGAAACTCTAAAGGATTATGTGTAACCTTTTAATCGGGTGGCTTAAGATGTTCCCTTTGTCGCCTCTGAAATTCTCACGAGTGCTTTCTCCCAAGGGCTGGTAGAAGGGATTTCTTCATTGGTACAAAGCCCCCAATAATTTTGACGACTTGCTGGGAAGGTCGGTCAAATATGTGAATGTGAAAAAAGTCCAACTCACTAGGAAAAAGGATATGGGGCTATCCAGTTCACCTCTCCCCAATTTAAACCGAAGAGCTCCACCTCCTCCCCTGGGCTAAGGAGAATTGCCTGGGTTATCATTTGCAAGCAGATCATCAAGGAGAGAAGGCAATCCAAACGGTGGAAGTTTTGGCATCGAAAGGGCGGGAGTTCGCCTAGGGGGTCCAGAAGAATAAGAAACATTTTTGCATGTACCACCAGTCAGCAAGCCATTTGACGGAGGAGTGCTATACTCTTAATAATCACTCTTGGAAGGCCTCTGAAAAAAAGGCAGACACGCCAAAGTATTCTCCTAAGCCCTACTACAATGCATCCCAAGAGAACCAATCTGGCAAGGTCGGGTATCAGTCGGAAATGCATACTCCTTCACATCCCGAGCGACAACGGACTCCTACACCCACCAGGGGCATGGAAAAGGACAAAGGTAAAGGGCCCGCTTGGGGTCCACCGAAAGGAACTGTGGGCATGATTTCTGGCGGTTTGACAAATGGAGATTCCAATCGGGTGCGAAAGTCTCATACTCACAGATTGGAGACTTACTGATCGGGATCAACAGGGAGCTAAGAGCTGGCCCTTCCATATTCTCTGGGTCGGAAGATTTGTAGAAAGGCTACCCATGAATATGCTCTGATAATTAAAGTGTTGATAGCAAATTATAATGTGAAAAAAGTTTTTGTTGATACAGGTAGCTCGGTCAATATTATTTTTAAGGCGGCTCTAGATAAGATGTAAATAAACGTGAGGAATTACAATCAATAGCCACCCCGCTATTCGACTTTATGGGACATCCACTCCAACTAGTTGGACAGATATATCTTCCTTTGTCTTTGGGAGATGAACGTCTAGAAAGAACTAGGTGTATGTCGTTTATGGTGGTTAGCACAGTTTCTTCTTACAACGTTATACTTGGTCGATCACGTTGCATTCCTTCCGAGCAGTGATATCCACGTTCTATCAGTAAATCAAGTTCTTGGTGGGTGATTAGGTCGAGAAAGTTCAAGGTAACTAACTGGTCTCTCGAAAATATTATATGGATATCATCTGGACGGACTCCCGCAAAAATAGAAGGATCTAGGAGACTCTACAAATCACTCTGGATGCCTCCCTCCCTAGCGAAGAAAGGAAGGAGAAGTCATACTGCCAGAGAAGCAAGAAGAGCTGCAAATTCACCCTGACCAGAGAGATGGAGTCACGCAGATCACTATGAATTTTTGTCCTAGGGTAAAAAGGAAACTAGTAGAGTGTCTGATCGCTATTATGAAGTTTTTGCCTGGTCAGTTAGGGAAATTGTTGGAGTACCTCCAAAAGTGATGACTTATCATCTCAATACGCCACTTGATGCCTGACCGGTTAAGCAGAGGAGGCAACACTTTGGGGTGGAACAAAATCTGATAATCCGGGATGAAGTCATAAAGCTCTTGGAGGCTAGACATATTCGTGAGGTACAATTCCCAACCTGGTTGGCGAATATCATTTTAGTTCCCAAACAAGATAGAAAGTGGAGGGTATGCATTGATTTTCGAGACTTGAACAAAACCTGCCTAAAAGATTACTACCCTCTACCTCAAATTGATTAGATGGTTGATTCCACCTATGGATGTGAATTCATCTACATATTGGATGCTTTATTAAAGATATCATCAAGTCCCTCTAGCTCGGGAAGATCAAAAGAAGGTTATTTCGTCATATCAGATGGAAGATACTGCTATAATGTTATGTCGTTTAGGTTGAAGAATGTAAGGGTTACTTACCAAAAGATGATGGATAAGGTGTTTCGGAAGCAGATTAGGCGGAACATTGTAGTATATGTTGACGACATACTCATAAAGACCTGGCGGGAAGAAAACCTGATAGCCGATTTAGAAGAAACATTCGGTATTTTGATGGCTCATGGTCTCAAATTAAATCCAAACAAATGCCTATTTGGAGTAAAGAGCGAGTGATTTCTCGGATATATGGTTATTGAGCGAGGCATTAAGGCCAACCCAAAGAAAATGGAGGCAATCCAAGATATATCCCTTCCTCGGGATCTTTGAGAAGTGCAAAGGCTAGTTGGATGGATTATCGCTCTCTCCTGATTTATTTCCAGGTCAATTGACAGAGCCTTGTCATTTTTTAAACTTTTGCACAAAGCCTCTAAGTTCGAATAGGATAAAAAATGTGACCGGGCTTTCATTGAGCTTTAGGAGTATCTGGCTGGCCTTCCCATTTTATACAAACCGATAGTTGGCGAAAAGTTATTACTATATTTGTTTGTAGCCGAATAGGCGGTGGGATCAACTCTACTGCGAGAGGAAGGTACCACCTAATATCTTATCTACTTCTTTAGTCATTTGTTAAAAGATGCATAAAGTTAGTATACTACTCTAGAAAAGCTGGCGTAGGGACTAGTCTTGACAGCTCGACAGTTACGACCTTATTTTCTGTCACACTCCATCATTATTTTTACAAATAGCCAGCTAGGGTGAGTGCTGACTAATCCTGAAGCATCAGGGTGGTTAATCAAGTGAACTACCAAGGTAAGTGAGCATGATCTTTGATATCAACCCGATCTGCCATTAAAGATCAAGGTTTGGCTAATTTCATGGCTGAAGCTACTAGCCCAGATGTAGAGGAGACTTGGAAAATATATGTGGATAACTCCTCCACTCAAAGAATTAGTGGTGGGGGAATACTGTTGGTTTCTCCCATAGAGGATATATTATAGCTGTCTGCCTAGTTAAGTTTCCTTGCCTCCAACAACGAAGTTGAGTACAAGACCTTATTGGCCGGGCTGCAGGCAGCTAAACGGGTCACGTATGTCAATGCAGTTAGGGTCATCGTGCTCATAGTTGGTGACTCAACAGATTGAAGGGGACTTCGAGATACGGAACGACCAACTAAAGCATTACGTAGAGGCATTCGAGCGACTGAAAAAGATTTCCAAGATGTTACGTTGTAGAAAATCTCCTGATCAAACAACACAAAGGCTGACGAACTAGCCTTGGCTACTTGGACACTGGAAGACCCCATCTGTCAGGAGGTCTTGGTTGCACAGATCAATATGGGGGCCACTCGGGAGGATAGTACAGATTGGAGAGCTCCTTTCATCCTCTTCCTTAAAAGGAGATCTAAAGTGACCCAAGTTAGGCTCGATTACTGAAAAAGAGAGATGCTCAGTACATATTAGTTACTGATCATTTATATCGAAGGGCATTCTCTCAACCTCTCTTGAAGTGTCTTGGATTAATGGATATATATTATGTTATGCAAGAAATTCATGAAGACATCTGCGGTAATCATATCAAAGGTGGGCGATGTCAAGGAAAGTATAATTGGCTGGATATTTTGGCCCACTTGCAAGAAGATACAGCCAAATTTATAGCTGTTTGTGAGCATTGTCAGAAACATCAGCATTCTCGCATCACCCTATGGAATTTCTCAAGACGTCTACTGTCTCTTGTCCCTTTAACCAGTGGAGGATGGATATAGTGAGTCCCTTCCCAACCGGGTCGCAACAAAAGAAGTTCTACTGGTAATTGTGGATTACTTGTCTAAGTTAGTTGAGACATAGCCTCTCGCTCAGATAACGGAGGAGGTAGTAATGAAGGTCTTATAGAAAAATATTATTTGCCGGTATGGAATCCCGCACAAATTGGTATATGATAATGGGCGACAATAGAGGGAAGAAAGCTCAAAAAGTGGTGTGAAGGGTTTAGTATCCAATAGGATTTCACTTCAATAGCTTATCCCTAGAGTAATTGTCGGGCTAAGGTGGTCAACCTGGAAATTATCAGAGGTCTCAAGATCAAATTAAATCATGTGGGAGTGTGTCAGTGATCATGCGGTCGGCAAGAGGGTGACGAATTGTCCTTGCAAAAAAAAATTCTAAAGGCGATCGTGCAGTCAGCAAGAGGGGTGAATTACCCCTGAAAAGAAAAAAAATCTATTTTTTGTTTTTTCTAAACAAAGATGAAAGTTAGTTCAAACAAAAAATATTAATAGATAGAAAATAAAACAAAAAAGAAAGAGGCAAATAGATTTACTTGGTTTGCAACCAAGGAGGTTGCTAATCCAAGGCAAAGTAAAGTGCAAATCTCCTGAATAATTCCTTCGGGCGGAGAAGCCTTCTACATGATGTAAAGCTCAGAAAAATAATGGAAAACAGAAGAGAATTCGTCACTGTAATTGATGATCTGGAACTAAGCTCTGGGAGCCTATTTATAGCCTCGAAAACTTTTATCCGAATGCTGACGTGACACAATAGGGGCGCCCGAGTGTTTGAGGGCGCCTGACATGTGACCTTAAAGTTTATCCACTCGAAACGTTCGCAAACGGCTCTTTTGGAATAATATCTCTTTTGGGGCACCTGTATGCTCTGGGGCGCCGAGGAATAAGGGCGACCGAGAGCACACGGGCGCCCGAGTGACTTTGGTCAGCACTTTGCTGACCAGTTATCTAGCAGGTCTTCATGAGTGATCTCGGGCCTTCCAGATGTTGATGCAGTTTGGTCCTGATTGTTGTTTTGGTGTTGACAACGATTTTAGTTTAGGTTGATGATTATGATGATTATGATTAAGTCCTGATCGAGGATTAGGCATGATATGGAGAATCCTAGTCTGGAGGGCTAGGTGTTGGAAAAATCCTAACCTGGAGGGTTAGGTGTGAAGAATCCTAGTCTGGAGGGCTAGGTGTTGGAAAAATCATAACCTGGAGGGTTAGGTGTGAAAAATCCTAGCTTGGAGGGCTAGGTGTTGGAAAAGTCCTAATTCGGAAGGGTTGGGTGAAAAGTCCTAGCTTGGAGGGCTAGGTGAAAAGTCCTAACTTGGAGGGTTAGGTGCAAATTCCCATCCTGGAGAATTAGGTGAAAAGTCCTGGCTTGGAAGGTCAAGTGCCTAGCTTGGAGGGCTAGGTTGGATGAAGTTCTAACTTGGAAGGGTTGGGTGAAAAGTCCTAGCTTGGAGGGCTAGGTGAAAAGTCCTAGCTTGGAGGGCTAGGTGAAAAGTCCTAACTTGGAGGGTTAGGTGCAAATTCCCAACTTGGAGAGTTAGATTGAAAAATCTTTAGCTTGGAGGGCTAGGGTGGATGGAAACTTAGCTTGGAGGGCTAAGTTTGAGTCCCTGGATCGGTCTGGTGACCGATCAGGGAATCTGGCACGCTGCTCCATCGTGGATCGGTCAGGTGACCGATCCAGCAATGACTGATCGGTCTGGTGACCGATCAGGGAGCACAAAGTGAGGTTGGGAGCCTACTGTACTGCTCCTGATCGATCCGGTGACCGATCAGGGAGTGCGTGTTTCACCCACTGCTTGGCTCCTGATCGGTCTGGTGACCGATCAGGGAGCAAACAGTGAGGTTGAGTTCCCCTGCTGATCTGCACCTGATCGGTCTGGTGACCGATCAGGATCACTGTGCAGATCGTTCTGGAGAACGATCCAGCTTCGCCGGTTTCTCACTAAGATCGATCAGGACGGTGCCTGATAGGTCTGGTGATGATCTGATCGGACTGGAGACCGATCAGGAGAACGCCTGATCGGTCAGTTGACCGATCAAAAGGCTTAGGCTGGGAAACTCAGAAATTGCCCGATATAAGGGGTGGATCGGTCTGGTGATCGATCGACAACCTGGGATCGGTCTGGTGATCGATCCAGGAGAGTCCCAAAGAAATCGCGATTTCTAATCGAGCGTTGGGGATCGATCAGGACGGAGCCTGATCAGTCTGGACCCAGCCTGATCGGTCTGGTGACCGATCAAGAGTCGCTCCGATCGGTCGGGTGACAGATCACTTTAATTCAAATTGCACTGTCAGACGCTCTGATCGCATCTGACCATATCCGATTCGCTGCTGTTTGCCTCTGATATTTGATTTACTGTGTGATATACTGCTCTAACAGTCTGATTAAGCTGCAGGTGACAGGGGAGGATTCAAACACTCAAGGAGAAGTCAATGGAGGCTTTCCTTGGAGCAGGTTTGTCTGTTTCTCATCTCAGGTTGCAACGGCTGGAGCTGCAGGACTGAAGCCGCTGACTGAAGCTTGGCTGAGGGAGCTCAGGAAGTTCAGTAAGGGTTCAGTGGTAGCTGGCGTTGGCAGTGAGGCAGTTGGAGGCTGCTGGAGATGAGGTCACTTGATGCTTAGTGGAGAAACAAAAGGGACGGAAGATAGCTTCAGTGAAGCAGAGTTCTACAGCTTGTGTTTTTGAGTTCTTGCCGCACTTGTGTTCTCCACATCAAGCTTGCACGTTCTGAAGTTTCATCCTCTTGAGCAAGCTGTTGAAAACTTGAAGCAACCTTCCCTTACTTGAGTGCTTGAAGGAGAGAACAAGGAGCTGGGAGTCCGACAGCGGGAAGACACGAGGAAGGGTTTCTTGCGTGAGATCGCCGCTGGGTGGAGCTCAGGAAAGCTTGCTGTGTTCTTGTCCTTGCTAAGTGTTTGAGTAAGATCTTTCTTGTTGTTTCTTTGTGCTTAAACTTAAATCCGTGATTGAAACACAGTGGAGAGATTTCTCCACCAAGAAGGAGGTTGTTTCTTATCCGGTGATAACCGGGGCTTGATCTGCCGACGATCAAGGGATCGCCCACCTTAAGGGCACGCCAAGGAGTAGGGGCAAGTTATCCCCGAACCTTATAAATTCTCCTTGTTAGCGATCTTGCTAATCTCCATTGGGACAATATCCCATTATCCCTAAGATAATCTTGAAACTCTTGACTTAAGTATTCACCACCCCGATCGGATCGAAGTATCTTAATACTTTTGCCAAGCTGTTTCTCTACTTCATTTCTGAACTCTTTGAATTTCTCAAAAGCTTTAGATTTGTGTTTCATCAAGAACACATACCCGAATCGTGAGTGATCATCGATAAAGGTGATGAAGTAGCTATAACCTCCTTATACAAGAGTTGACATTGGTCCACATACATCAGTATGTATTAGACCAAGCAATTCTCCCACTGGATTACCTTTTCCAGAAAAGGGTAATTTGGCCATCTTGCCTTTTAAGCATGATTCGCATGTATCAAATGAACCGGGTTCAAATGATTCCAAAATTCCACATCGGTGTAATTTAGTCATGCGTTTCTTACTTACATGGCCAAGACGACAATGCCACGTGTAGGAGTCTATTCGATTATCTATTCGAGCACGTTTGTTGCTAACTTCGATATTGAAAACGTCACCGGATAAATCTAACATGTAGATACCATTGCACAAAGTTCCATTCCCATAAAGAACGTCATTTAAAGTTATGTAACAACAATTGTTACTAAAAGTTAAATGATAACCCTTTTCATTCAAACATGAAATAGATATAATGTTCTTTATTAACGAAGGAACAAAATAACAATTATCCAATTCTAAGACAAGTCCTGTAGGGAGCTTTAGCAAATATGTTCCGATGGCAACAGTAGCAATCTTTGCTCCGTTTCCAACTCGCAAATTCGCTTCTCCCTTGACGAGTCTTCTTTTATTCCTTAGCCCCTGTATGTCATTACATATATGTGAGCTGCACCCAGTATCAAGTACCCAGGTGTTTGAGGAAATAGAGTGACATTCAATAACGAAGATACTTGAAGAGGATGGGGCATCGGATGTCTTCTCTTTCAAGGACTCAAGATAAACCTTGCAGTTTCTTCGCTAGTGACCCTCCTTGCCACAATGATGGCAAGTGCCTTTTGGTGTCTTTTCAGTCTTTTTGGCCTTTTTCTTCTTTCCTTTGTTCTGTTCTTTGGCCTTCCTCTTAGAACCTTTCTTCGAGGAACCAACTAACAGTACCGTCTTCTGATCCTACTTCACAGAAGGCTCTACAGTCTTCAGCAGGCTGAGCAACTCAGGAAACTGGTCTGGAGTTGCGTTTTCAGGAGGACGGTTGGGAAGTTGATCTTCAAGGACATAAGCAAGCTTGTCTGCTTTGAGGACTATCCTCAGGTTTCGAAGCCAGTCTATGAAGTTTGGCCCAGTCAGTTTATTGGTGTCCAAAATGGAACGCAAATTCAGAGAAGACATGATCGAGTGATTATCCTAGAAATATAAATTGAGCTTATGTGAGAAGAATGATTAAGAATGTATCAACATACATTAATAAAATCCTATTTATTTTCAAATTGAATAACCCTTTTTATCAATTCGAGAGATCGTAGGAACATCTCCAAATAGGTTGATATCCAACCATAGATAAGAACAACCATGGATGTGGCCATCAAGTTATTCTTAGCTATGAAGGTAGGTAGATATACCGATTACATATCACATATATGTAACTATCACTTTATGCTATCAACTAATTGAATGTTTGCATAAATCATTGGGTTGTTAACTCATTAACAAGTATGCAACATTATACATAGCACCCAACTGCACCTCTCTTTACATCGACCTTGGCTGTGGCACAACAAATCGATGCTCCAAGCTTAAGGCTGACCCATTAATCAAGAAATAGTTTTAATATGGTTGGAGCTCATTCAACCGTTTAGTCAAGCTTGGATGTGTCCAACAACCAAAACTAAGGATTGATCTCTGACTCCAACTATATTATTCATAAACTAATTCCATGGTTTGAACATGTTGAGGTTCAAGCCGGGCATGGATGTGTCCATCAACCCAAATGAGAAACAAAACTCCGGTTCTAACCATATTAATGGAAGGTGTTAGCCTTAATATTTTGTAAGGGGTTTTAGGTCTCATCCTTTCTTTTCTAAGCACATTCATGACATATAATTATGTCATGACTAACGATTTCCTTAATAAAGTATGTATGTGACTTAATTTATCAAGTCTCATTAATTGAATTAGGAACCGGATTTCCTAATTCTAATTTCATACTTTATTCAAGGAATTGTTTTGGGAAACAATTTCCTAAATTGTCATAATCAATTTCGGAAATAATATGTTTAAGACTTTGATTTCTCTAAATCAAATCTTATTAAATTAAGAGACAATTCCCTTAATTCAACCACATATTATTTTCATGAAAATCTCTTTTAAGAAAACTCTATAGGAAACCATTTTCCTAATTAATTTTGGAGACAACAATATGTAAGAGCATCACCTCTTAAATCATATTTTATTCATGGGTTTAATTAATTACAATAAATTGTTTTCTAAGGGTGGCTCCCCGAGGCTCAGATACCCAAAGAAAAGAAATTTGTCGTAAATTCAATTTGGTCCGCTTCTGAAGCGCAACCAAATTAAACATGACAATTTCATTCAAAATTGGGAAATTAAATTACAACAACTAACTTTAAATTGGATGGCTCCCCGAGGCTCAATCCAAAATAAAGAATTTTGTTGATAATTTAAAACCAATTTGAATTTAATTGTCAATTAATTATCCATAAATTTGTCTAGACTTTCTTGAAAGAAAGTGCCCAAAATTGCGAGATTTCATAATAGGTTTTCAGAATAATTGTAAGTTTCTGGTACAAAGAAAACTTACATATTTCCAAAATTGGAAAATTTCCAAAATAGGAAATTTCCAAAATTGGAAAGTTTCCAAAGATGGGAAGTTTTCTCAATTATCATAAAATTTCAGAAACTAGGATATTTCAAACGTTTGCGAAATTTCATGAGGATTTCCAAACTTTGAAATTCCTAAATCTAAAATTAATAATAATTGGAAAATTTCCATAATTGAAAATTTTTCCAAAATTGAGATTATGACAAAGTTTTCCGCAAAACAATTATATGATTATGTCGAACACTAACCGGCTCTGATACCACTGTTGGGACCGGGTGCATGTTGACAAGGATACGGGTTCGTAAATTTTAAAATATTTACGTGCAGCGGAAGAATTAGTATTAAATAATTTCTCAAATTATTTTTAACCACGTATCTAGTATGCGACCTTATGATGTGTGGACATGATCATAAATTAAAATTTTGCAGAAAGTAAACTAATTTACTCAATACCTCGCGTAACTCGAAGTAAGGGACGAGATCCAACCGTAGCGTCCCTTGGAAGCTCCGCCTCTATTCGCGTCCACGCCGAGTTCTCTTCGGGATGACTTCGCAAAGCCACGAGTTTTGTGCCGACGAGAACTACTAGATTCTCTAAAGGCACAACTAGAATATCAAGAGAGAGAGATAGAAACTAACCACCAAATAACGGAATCAAGATTCCGTGAAGGGAAGAAGGAGTCGCGACCCGCTTCGTCTTGGTGGTGGCTCACGGCAAGGAAGGAGGCGCCGGCCCTAGAGGGAGAAAGGGGGCGCCGGCCCTAGAGAGAGAAGGGGCGCCGGCCCTAGAGAGAGATAGGGTGGGCGCCGGCCCTTGAGAGAGAGAGGGAGAGAATGAGAGAGAGAGAGAGCTTCTTAATCTCTTGATTAATTGGAATTCAAGGCTTGCCTTTGGTTCCTTTATATAGTAGCCTCTCCATTGCCAAGTCTCCCTTTTAACGGAATAAATTTACATAAGAAATTTATCTTATAAATTTTCTTATGAATTATTCTGTTATGCCAAGTTTTATTATAACTAAATTTATAATAAAACAAACACATCTCCGAATTTATTATGGAATAAATTTTTACAAGAAATTTACTATATAAATTTTTCTTATCATGGAAAAATCAATTCACAATTGATTTTATAAAATAAAATAAACCATTTAAAGTTTATTTTAATCTCCATGAAAATAAATTTATTTATATAAATTTCTTTATATAAATTTATTTATCCATAATTTTATAAAACAAATCGAGCTTGATTTATTTTATAATTTAAACCAAATAAATTGGTTTCTCTCCTTTGTTGTGGCCGGCCAAACTAAAGAGGGTGGGGACCCTCATTGGCCGGCCAAACCGAGCCGCCTCCTCGTGAATTAAACTCATTTAATTCGCCCTATAAGCCTTCAAAAGACTTAGCCATTTTAAGCTTCTGATGCGCCTCTGATAAATTCAGATTCGACTTATTTCTCTTGATCGGAAAATCCAATTTTCAACTCGTTTTAAATCCCTCGGATTACTCGTTGTGCGTGTGACTAAATAGACTTTCGATTTATGTTGGCCGTCTATAATTAACCAATTATAGAACGATCATGAGTGGCACCTAGTAGTACATCATGACCCCCAATTAATCGAAAGATCAACGGTTGACCTCAGAAAGAATTCTGAAACCCTTCAGCAGCTCTAATGAATCGTGCCTCATTCCCTTCACCATCTTATACCCACTTGGTTCAGGACATAGTCTGTGTGTGTCAGTGTTAAATCCGACATTTTTATTCTACTCCAGAAAATTTTTCAGAAAACCCCCTAGGGTGTACGGGCTCTTAGACAGAATTTGTAAGGAGTTAAATGGAATAAAACTAAACCTTAAAGGGGCTGTTCGCGAAAATGTTCAAATATAGGGGTGTTTTTGTAATTAGACGAAACTGGGTTGGGCTAAAATGAAAAAGGCCGAGTATAAAAGGTTGATTAGGGCTCGGGCTTGTGCTTGTGTCTTCCTCCCCTCGCGAAGCCGCAGGCGCCGAACCCCCTCCTTCCTCTTCCCCTCTCGCGTGACCTAGCCACAAGAGAAGCCCCTCGGTTCTCTTCTCTCCGGCGAACCACACTCTCAGCACCGGTCGGAGACGGAGCTCCCATTTCCGAGATACCTAGCCAGATTGTGAGTAGAGGCTAGGGATTTTGTTGCGGGCGATTTGAGGGCGGCAATAGACAATCGACCGGCGATTCCCTCACGCTGTCGGAGCACCACCGAAGGTAAGCTAGGGTTGTCAGCCTGGGTTCTTTGAGTTGAGGTATTCAGATTAGGTTTTCCCCCTACTGAATCGAGCTATGCTCTCCAGCTGAGGACCATCTGGTGAGTTGGGCCGGCGGTGAATCAGAGCGGAGGCTTGGCAGATCAAATTTAGAGTTGATTCCGAAACAAACAAGGACTGCCGCACCAAGGTGAGTATCAGATTCGATTCTGAACGAGATTGATCAGCTTGATGCTAGGTTTTGTGTTTGATTGGGCTTGTTTTTGGTTTTGCCATGGATCGGATGTGGTTCCTTGTGTTTTCACGTTCCATGTGATGCTTTAATGTAATTGGAGCTTGATTGGAATTTTTGCAGCAACCCTCTCCTCTTGGTAGTTATCGGCAGGTGAGTGAGGCCTGTGCCCATTCACTGGGTTTATTGGAAATAGCTGCCGTGAAGCTGTGCCAGGGCAGGTAAGATTGAATTGGTTGTGTTGTGATGGGGGAATACCTCAAATTGAATGTGTAGGGTTGTCTTGTTGCTATAGGTCGGAGTGTGACCCCGGTTCTGATTCCACGCAGCTGAGGAAGAAGTGATTGGAGGTAAGAGATGTTTCCTCTATCTACTACTGTTCATTGTTCTGTGAAAGGGAGTTGCTTCTTAGCTGCCCTGTTATTCTTTTGGCAGTTAGTTGTGGCTATTTTTGTTCATTTGGAACAATAAGTAATTATCTGATTGATTTCAGAAATTTGATGGGGATTGAGGTTAGGTTTAATAATAGATTTAAACCTAATAACTTAGCCGTGATAAATTTGAGTTCAAAGTAAACCTAAAATGAATGTAATCCTAATTATGCGAGATAATTAGGAATCTAATCATTTAATTAGGAAATTAAATGAAACGGGATAATTAGGACAATCCTAATTAATTAAGACAGCTCGTTTAGCTATAGATTTTATATTAATGTAGCTAAACCATATGCCTTTGATACAGGGCATTGATTGAATTTATCATTGATTATCAGACGGGAGGTTCTTTCGGATACGAGCATCTCACGATTGAGGCGGGTACCCTTTGACTTATCTCTTTTGATATTGTCATGTGATTATGCATAGACTGTTATAGATAGCAGTAAGATTATACGCTATCCCTGTTTAGTATGCCTGTTCTGGATACTTGTTGGTTATCCTTGTTTATTATACCCGTTCTGGATACTTGTTGTTTATCCCTGAGTTATTATACCTGTTCTGGATACATGTGGTTTATCCCTGAGTTGTTATGTTGTAGTTTCATACAGTCTCAGGTATTGTCATATCTATATGTATGCTTAGAGATCGTGTTGTATCTCCTGCCTTTGACCTTGAGGGATCTGTAGTTTCCAGTCAGTATACCTTGTAGGTTACCTGTATTTCCTGTTATAGGATTTCAGATTGAGACTTAGTATACTGAGGACTTGGGGAGGGAGGTATGTGTATCTATCATACACCATCCTTGCATTGTTGCATGCCGGCGATCAGCGACTCCCTTGTGGTTGAGCCTAATCGTCTTCCGGCACATGATATGCACACACGGCCACTCATGGGTTAGTGGATACCGCTGGGTGTGTGCATTTGCTCTGTAGTGCTCCGCTCGTCCGCTCAGGGGTAGTGGTTTCGGAGCGTGGTAGCAAGCAGGGATCCCTTCTCTACCCATAGACCAGAGAAGATGAGAGAGATATCTCCCCCATATATACATGGGGCGGAGCGATAGCTCCACCAGCATCCTGTCCACTCGGTCACTCAGTAGCAGTGATGGCAGAGTGCGGACAGTGTCACGGCTCTACCCACTCGGCCGACACAGTATCGCCTGTCTCGGTGGCTTGACTGGAGTTAGGGGGTGACCATGGCATTGCACCATGTGCATATTTTGCATCGTGCATTGTTTGCTGCACTTATTTGCTGCACTTGTTTGACATTGCATATTCTGGAGACTTGTTACCTGTGCTTATATATCTATTGGTATTCCACTGGTATTTCTTACCCTCTGTACAGGTTAGATGGATTCAGGTATGTACCTACCCAGTATTTTCAGTTCCAGTCTTTCCCTACTGTTGATATGAGACTGTATTAGCTGAACCCTTATTGTTGGTATAACTTTCTATGCATATCTGTTGGGTATTCGCTGAGCTATGGACTCACCCCGTTGTCATACATTTTATTTCAGGTTGATGCCTGCCAGGAGATCCCTAGCAGCCAGTCCCCAGCTCCAGAGGAGCTCTGCTTGGTTCCATTTTTCGTTGTTTTCCTTATGGACCCTGTAGTATTTCCTATGCTTCCGTTACTATGTTTTTGGAACATGTATTCATGTTTGATTCGATGGTATTGTACTTTTGAGTCCTATGTTGGACTTCGTGGGATTTTGGCTTTGTTCCTGCCCCCTGGCAGCTCAGGTGAGTTCGTATTTTGGTTTTACGACGGTTATAGTTATATACCTGTTATATCTGCATAGATTGGAGGCCTGAGGCCATTTAACTGCGTGGTTGTGCAAATATATATATTGTGTGGTATATTTATCTATGTGTTTATGTAAATTGTCCGCCGGACAGGGGAGGTGCTGTCCGATTTTCTATTGGAACAGCGGCTCCTGGGTCTCGGGGCGTGACAGTCAGTCCCCACTAGGCTGACTACGTCACACCTAGCCCAAGTAACGTTCTCTCGTCCTTTGGATTTCTAATTACTCTCATGTATTTAAGAGACTCATACTCTAAACATGACATGCTCTGGCCAGAGGCTTTGAGTAACAATCCGACGATAGGCCTGGGTATACATCTCCTCGCAAGGAGTGGTGAATCCTTTGTAGGCTGTTCAAACATCTTCGGGCACTTCGGCTTATACCCAACCATCCTGGGTCCACACCTCCTTGGAGATGCTTGCTTAAGATGTTAAAGTATAAGTCTCCATGACCAAGATGACTTGAACACCGCAAGTCAAAGGAACATCGCACTTATGCTGCAGTAAGAACTTCACTGACATGTCTATATATAGACTACCATGTGAAGTTTTACAGTCAGTCACTCCAATGAACTAGTTCCCTTAACTAGCATTCATGTTTATCTCCGGATATCCCAATGTCACCAGCCAGTGAGAATCAGCTGATTAGAGAATAACCTATGCTAGTCTCAACAGAATTGATAGTGTCCGTATTTATCAATTCATCGACTAGGGATATTTTCAATACTTCACAATTGCACATGTAGAGATTATCACTAGTTGTGATTCCATCACAAATTCTCTCATGCTGTGAATTGTATTGCGGACATTCAGTAAATGAGTTTAAGATCCCAATCAAATACACAAACATGTATACTCAAATAGTGAATTTTCATTTATTAAAATAAATGTTTACAATCATAAGGCGATTGCCTTAGGACACTTCTCTCATATTACTAACACATACTTGGTTCGCGGTGAAGGAGGGATTCACCCCTCCTAAGGATGACGAAGGCAAAGAGCTTGAGTCGTGGAGGTGGACTGTTGAACAAACTTGGAAGAGTGAAGCCGACGCGAAGGCGGTTGTCACTCTACAATGTGGCATGAACAAAGACCAACTCATCAAGGTTGGTCCTTTCACAAGTGCAAAGGACTTGTGGAACAAACTCATTGTGCTCCATGAAGGCACCCGAGACTCTAGAATTGCAAAGAGGGACTTGTTCCTCAATCAACTTCAAAATCTCTCCATAAAGGAGAATGAGTCGGTAAGTGAGCTTCATAGCCGGTTCAAGGAAGTCCTCAATGGACTTCATTCAATTGATGAAAAGGTCGAGAATCGCGACCTTGTAAGGTATGTCTTGAAAGAATTTCCAAGGAATGCTTTGTGGTCATCCATGGTGGATGCCTACAAAGTATCCAAGGATCTATCCATTGTTAAGTTAGATGACTTATTTTGTGAGATGGAATTACATGAAATGGCTAACAAAGGCCCCAAGGAGAAGGGGATTGCCTTAGTTGCAGGGGACCGAACCACCAAGAAGAAGAAGGAGAAGAAGAAGGAGAAGGAGGTCTCCTCATCTTCATCCTCTTCCGAATCCGAGTCCGATTCCGAGGAAGATGGCAGCGGCTCTTCTTCCTCCGAGATGGCGAACCTTGTGCGAAGAATGATGCGAAGGGATAGACGCTTCAAGGGTAGAGGTAACTCTAGTGAAGTTAAACTTGATAAGACTAATGCCTCTTGCTTTGAGTGTGGTAGGAAAGGGCATTTCAAGAATGAATGTCCAAAGCTAAAGAAGAAGGAGGAGAGGTCCAAAAAGAAAGAAGAAAAATCCAAGAAGAAGAAGAAGGCATTGAAGGCCACTTGGGATGAGTCATCCTCAAGCTCATCCGATGAAGAGAAGGAGGTGAAGAGCACAAGGAACATGACACTCATGGCTCTTGGAGAGGAAAGCAGTGATGAATCTTCAAGTTCCTCAAACGCGGCTTCATTATCTTCGGATGATGAGGAGGTAACTTCTCCCGAGCTTGAAAAGTGTTATAGAGCAATTACATGTTTAACTAGTATGCTTAAGAAATCAAAGAATAAGGTTAAAACATTGCAATTAGAAATTGATCAATTGAAAGCTTCTAGGGATGATAACATTGATGATTTGCATGTTGAATTGCTAGAAGATGAAATTAAATCTTTGAAACATGAGATTGTAAATTTGAAATCCTCTAAGGTTGAGGAAGTAAATGATTTGCATGATAACTTGTTAGTAGAAGAGAACAAATCATTGAAGAGTGAAGTTGAGAAGCTCAAGAGTATTCTTGGGAAATTCTCAACTAGCTCTAAGACCCTAGACATGATCCTAAATGCCCAAAGGGTAGTTTACAATAGGGCCGATATTGGTTACCGTCCTAAAGAACCCTCATTTGTGTCTTTGATGTCTAGGACTGACATGAGACAATCTAGGACACCCAAGACTCAAAAGAAAGTTGTCAAGGCATGGGTGCCTAAGTCATGTTTAGTTGATGCTTTAGGTCCCAAGGTTTGGGTACCTAAAACTTCTATTTTTTGAATTGTGTAGGTTATGATTGAGGGGGAGCATCTATCAACTTGGTTCGTTGATAGTGGATGCTCCAAACACATGACCGGGGATAAATCATTGTTTACCACACTTCACAAGAAAAGTAGAGGTAATGTATCATTTGGTAACAATGGTAGTCTTAAGGTCATAGGAATAGGAGACATTCAAATATCCGAATGTCTTAGAATTTCAAATGTCCTTCTAGTCAAGGGGATGAAATTTAATCTCCTAAGTGTCAGTCAATTGTGTGACACGGGTTACACAATTGACTTCCAACCAAGTCAATGTCTAGTTAGACACAATGACACCTTGGACACGGTACTAGTAGGAACAATAGTAGATAATATTTATTAAGTTTCATTTAAAAGTGCTACTAATGTTTCTGCTAAGTGTTTCATGTCAAAAGAAGAAGAGACCACCCTTTGGCACCGGAGGCTAGCACATGTGAACATGAAGAACATCCGGAAGTTGGCCAACAAGGGACTAGTCCGTGGCTTACCGAGCATCAAGTATAAAAAAGACAAACTTTGTGATGCATGTCAAATGGGTAAGCAAACAAAATCTGCACATAAAGGTAAAAGCGCTGTAAGTACTTCCAATGCATTAGATTTACTTCATATGGATCTATTTGATTGTAGTACCATCATATCATTGAATGTAAGTAGATATTGCTTTGTGATCATTGATGATTTCACTAGATATACATGAACTTACTTTTTAAAATATAAGGACCAAACCTTAGATATTTTCATTTCTTTTTGTAGAAGAGTTGAAAATGAAAAATCATCAACCATTAAGACAATTAGAAGTGATCATGGAGGTGAATTTCAAAATCAAAGGTTTTTAGAATTCTGTCAAGATAGAGGTTATAAGCATGAGTTCTCTACTCCTAGAATACCACAACAAAATGGTGTTGTAGAGAGGAAGAACCGTGTGCTTCAAGAGGCTACATGAAGCATGCTTAATGAGTACTCACTCCTGAGTTACTTGTGGGCTGAAGCTGTAAATACAGCTTGCTATGTGCAAAACTGGGTCCTCATTCATAGGTTTTTAGGAAAGACTCCTCATGAACTTTGGTTTGGGAAACCACCTACGGTTAAACACCTCAGGGTGATTGGTTGTAAGGTGTTCATCCTAAACACCAAGGACCACCTTGGGAAGTTCACGGCAAAGGCTGATGAAGGGATACTAGTCGGGTATTCTCTCGTTAGCAAAGCCTATCGAGTCTACAATAAGAAGTCTAGATTAGTTGAAGAATCTTCTGATGTGGTTTTTGAAGAAGTTCCAAAATCAAGTAACCAATCAGAAAATGTAGAAGGAGTCCAACTTGAACTTAGGAGACTAAGTTTGAATGAAACTTCAAGTGTTGTTAATGGTGATGAATCCGATGACGGTGAACCTAGACAACCCATTGATCAGCCGGATCCTGAGGCTGAACTTGTGTCTGGTGAACCCATTCAAGAAGCACCACCAACTCCTAGGCAAACTAGATTAGCTTCTAGTCATCCCCAAGACCAAATTGTTGGAGACATCCATCATGGGGTTAGAACTAGATCATTCTTCCGGAATGAGGCTAATGAAGTTGCCCTAATTTCAGAAATTAAACCTAGAAAAATTGATGAAGCATTAAATGATCCCGATTGGATCATTGCAATGCAAGATGAGCTAGGTCAATTTGAGAGAAGTCAAGTTTTGGACTTAGTCCCTCGATCCAAGAAGACCACCATTATTGGAACCAAATGGGTCTTCAAGAACAAATTGAAACATAAGGGAGAAATAATTAGAAACAAGGCACGCTTGGTAGCCAAGGGCTATAGTCAAGTTGAAGGCCTTGATTATGATGAAACTTATGCTCCCGTGGCACGATTAGAGTCCATCTGATTGATGCTTGCATTTGCAGCTCATCGTGGCTTCAAGTTATATCAAATGGATGTCAAATCGGCCTTTCTAAATGGTTTGATTAGAGAAGAAGTCTATGTTGAACAACCTCCGGGGTTTGAGAGTACCGAATTTCCAAACCACGTGTTCAAGCTCAAAAAGGCACTTTATGGCCTTAAACAAGCACCCCGGGCTTGGTATGAGCGGTTGTCGACATTCTTGATTGAGAAGGGCTTCGTTAGAGGCCAAATAGACCCTACACTATTTCTACGAAGGGATAGTGACAATATATTTGTAGCCCAAGTATATGTCGATGACATAATTTGTGGCTCAAATAATAAGGGCTATTTAAATGAGTTCATTGGATACATGGAGAGTGAGTTTGAAATGAGTCTAGTGGGAGAGTTGACTTTCTTCCTTAGACTTGAAATCAAGCAAACTCGCGATGGTATCCATGTGCACCAATCAAAGTATACACAAGAAATGCTTCGAAAATTCAATATGAGTGATTCAAAAGAGGTAACCACTCCCATGGCGACAAACACAAGATTAGACAATGATGAGAGTGGTAAACCCATTGATTTAACTCAATATCGAAGTATGATAGGTAGTTTGCTATACCTTACAGCTAGTCGACCTGATATACTATTTGTTGTAGGTATGTGCGCTAGGTATCAAGTTTGTGCCAAGGAATCTCATTTAATTGCTGTTAAGCGAATTTTGAGATATCTCAAGGGCACAATTGGTGTAGGTCTTTGGTACCCCCGTACCGAATCTTTTGATTTGATTGGCTACACGGATTCCGACTACGCTGGATGTAAGTTGGACCGGAAGAGCACAAGTGGGGGTTGCCAATTCTTAGGTTCATCCTTAGTAAGTTGGTCAAGTCGGAAGCAACATTGCGTTGCTCTCTCCACGACCGAGGCAGAATATATCGCCATGGGAGAGAATGTATCACAATTGTTGTGGATGATACATACTTTAGAGGACTATGGATTGAGTTACAAGGGTGTGCAAGTGTTATGTGATAACATTAACACAATTAACTTAACCAAGAATCCAGTCCATCATTCTAGGACCAAACACATTGAAGTAAGACACCACTTTATTAGGGATCATGTAGCTAGGGGAGATATTGTACTCTCTCATGTAAAGTTCAAATCAAACTTAGCCGACATTTTCACTAAACCACTCCCCGAAAATGAATTTAGTTTTCTAAGACGGGAGTTGGGAATGTGTCGCACTTCATAGTTTTTCTATTTGCATTCAAACCCTTCATGATTATTTCGAAATTGTTGGGAAACAATTGGGTAACTTTGGGAACATCTCACATAAACTATAAGGTTTACCAAAACGTTTTTGCTTGCTAGAAATGGGGTGAGATGTTAGGATCAACTAAATTTCTCAAAATGTCAATGCATCCCTTGAGAAATTAAGTTGACGAGATAATAATCACTGTGGTGACCAAGTATGGGGAAAACCATTGCATAACATATGTGTATATGGCTCCATGATCATACTTGGACATTCCAATCAAGGAAACTTGATTGGAACATTGGATTTGATACAAACTTAGTTGAAATTGAGTGAATGATTGTTGATTGACACTACAAGAATTTTTGCAATCAACAACGCCCAATCGACAACGTTTTTTAAAAAAAAACGTTGTCTTTTTTTGTTTTACAACCTTTTTAGTGAAAAGCGTTGTCTATGTGTTTTACTTTTTAATAACGACAACGTTTTATAATGATGCGATGTGCTTAGTGTTGTGGTTTCGGATGAAAGACAACGCTGTTACAAAAGCGTTTTTTAAAAGCGTTGTCGTATTTCCCGCTAAAATAAAAAACACATCCCCTCCCTCCACCTCGTTCATTGCCAACCCTCGGCGGCTCGCGAAAAATTTCTCCGCGCTTCTTTTCTCTGCGAAATATCTCCCTCCACCTCCGTCCACCTCCCTCATTGCCACCTCCCTCGTCCTCTCCTCTCCACGAAATCGACATTGTGTACGATCTGGTGAACATACATCTTCTCCTAGCTCACCACCAAGAAGTATCCTCCACGAGCTCTTCGTCCGTCGAGTGGAAACTGAACCCCAGCGGCAGCATCACGACGCTCGCCACTACCCTCTCCATCTCTCTCTCTCGCAGTCGCCGACGTTCTGACTCTGTGGCGGTCAGATTTCAAGCTTCTGCGGACCAGAGGATTCACGCCGCCCCCTAGAGACGTCATCAAGGAGATAAGAGAGATCGAGGGTGGGACGCACGCGGACCTTCAAATCTCTCTGCTCCCCTTCGCGATGTTCTCCTTCTCCTCCGCATCTCCCTCCCCTTCCAGCATTTCTAAGCTCCCCAATCCCCTCTTCACTTCCTCCACCTCCATTTCCCGAGCCGCCTCCCTCATCCGCCGCACAAGACTCCGAGCCGAAGCCGGATCTGACGGCGTAGACACCACCGCCACTACAAGCGGCCAGGAAAACCCTCCAGAAACGCCGACAAGCATCGGAGGCGGAAATCAAGCTTCCATCCCCTCCGTCGTCCCAATCAGCGACAAGGACATCAAAAAGGTATCTTTTGCGGTCGATTTCTCCATTTCCCCCCTCTTTGCTGATCTCGCGGCTTCGATTCCATGTCTGCAGGTTGTTCAGAAGACGGCGGCGACCTTCGCGCCTAGGGCTTCCACCGCGACCAAGAACGAGAAGGAAACTCTCAACTATCTGTTTCTTCTCATTCCGCTTCTGAACATCGCGATCCCCTTTCTCTGGAAGTCGTTTGCTGTGGTGTGGTCTGCGGATACTGTTGCCTTCTTTGCTATGTATGCCTGGAAGGTAACACTTCCCCATCTTTCAAATATCCTTTTTCCTGATATCTAGAATATTTAACCATTCGTCAATCCACAGCTCGGTTGGCTTCAGAGATCGGAGTGAGGGAACACAATGGACCGATTAAACTGGAATTGCACACATACAGTTTCATGATTTTGGAGTATGGTTAAATGAATTTAATGGAACTACAATGTCAGCTTCTTCGCACAGCAATACTCTGTGCATAGCCATTTGGGAATCCAGGTACTGGGGTGAACTAGTTTTGTTTGTGACTCACAAGGATGTAAATTTTCTCGTCTGCCGTATCTACTTTTCCTACAGCTTCAGCGTTGCAATCTTTTCCTTGTTTGGCAGTCTCATTTTGTCTAGATAGATGGTTTAGATTTTTGGGTAACAATTTTGTCTAAGAATACTACATAAATTTAAATTTGTTAAAATTAAAATATGGGTAGTTGATTACATAACGTTACATGATGCTACTGGTCATATAAAATTGCGTTATCTTTTTTATCCAACAAACTAGTGATACCTGTGAGCTTTTATTTTCTTGTCTGGGAATTCCTTGGACTTCAAAATTAGAATATTAAATACTTGTCTTTGATCGATTATCCTTGTATACTATTTGGTCAATGTACTAGTGAATTTTTTGGTTTTATTATGCTTCTTTTTTTATTGGATTATTTGAAGCTTCTTTTTCACTTTAAATTTGGCATCATCAACTCTTGCATCTGAATTGTTTGTAGAATTCATATGCATTCTTATTTAAGATCCGTGCTTACTTTGGATTTGTTCATATGCAGAATTCATATATCTACCGGAGTTTCTTGTCTAATGGTCTCAATATTTGTTGGACTACATTATCATCTCGTATATGCTATATGATGCTTCTACATTATCATCTCGTATACACTATATGATGCTTCTTTAGTTTTGGTAACCTGTGTTCTGACTCTTCTGAGCCTCTTAGGCTCTTTCTTTTTTCCAGATGCAGTTTCTTGATTAACGATACTCTCCCTGTTGTTTGAAGTTCTCTTAAGTTAGTTATTTTTAAAATTGTTGATTTTTTTCATGTCAATTTCCAGAGTAAGCTTTGCTTTTCCAGTTCAGCAAGTGGTACAGTTGCTGAAGGAGACAACAAAACAGAAGAAAAGTAAGTCCTTGAAGATTTGACGTTTTTTTTTTCATTTTTTTTAACTCTTTGAACTTTGCAAATGGTTCATGGTTGATAATTGTTTTCTCGTTTTCTCTGTGAAAGTCAGCTATTCAGAATCAGACCCTTTATAATATTTAAAATCCATGTTTTTCTTGTTAAGTTCTTGGAACTAATGTTGAGACCAAATATTCAGTGTGTTTTTTTAATCTGTAATTTTTATCAATTTTCTTTTTAACAAGTCAAAACTATTGATCCAATGCCAATGATTCTTCCTTAGGACCCACGATGGTTTTGTGAATGCATCTTAATAATTTAACTTGCACATAATTGTAGCTCCGGCCTCTCAAACTGTTTCATTCTTGACAAAATCTTCTCTTCTTTGGTGAACAGGACATCAGAACATGGAATTTCTGGTAGGGAACCTTCTGAAACTCATTTTCTTTCCTTGTTTGATTGTGTCATTTAGTTCTAATACATCAAATGTTTGCTACTTTGCTTTAAGTTGTCATTTAGTTCTAATACATCAAATGTTTTATTTTCTTTCCTTGTTTGTCTGCAATGTTGTTTTAACTTGGTTCATAACTTCGTGTTTAAATTATTGTTTATGGTTATTTAGCATTTTTTCCATCTAGCTGTGAACATTAGAAACTTTTCCCTGAAATATGCAGGTACAATGTTGCAGTGAAGTGTGCAACAATAACACCTGGTATGCCAATGCCTCCCACTACCCAGTCTTATGAAATATGTATTCTGTTTTTGCATCAAGTGATTTTTTTGCTTCAGTTTTTGAGCCTTAATATAATTAAATTTTTGTACTTTTTTCATCAGAATAAAAATTTGATTTTTGAAACATATACCTTCATACTTGTTTATGTTGCAAATTTATTCAAAAACCAGCACCTGGTAATCAATCTTTATCTTTAAGACTGGACCGTGAGTGAATTGATTGAAGTTTGTCTCTACGTTTTCACTACACCATTTGGTTCATCCAAATTGACTATAAGTTTTCCAGAAATTATAAAAAATAGAAATATGAGGAAATTGACTTGGTGGCATATGGAACTTTTGTTTTGACAGATTTGTATCATTTTGATCCGTTCTTCACCATGCTCGGCCAGTTCATTATTTGACTGCAATGTTGTTGAACTCATTAGTCCAATGCAGTTTCTTAAAAGGCTGTTGCTAAGATATTTAAAGCATTAGGGGTTTGTTACACTGTTTAAAATATAAGTTGGAAGGTGGCACTGTAATTCTTCACCATGTCCACAGGGTGTTGGATCGAGAAATGCGAGAGAGGGGGGGTGAATGTCGCAATTCGTTCGGATTTAAAAAGAGTAAGTGCGCAGCGGAATAAAACAGAGCAAAAACAACGCTAACACGGTCGTTTTACTTGGTTCGGAGCCTGGGTCGACTCCTACTCCAAGGCCCACGGTCGTTGACCGTTTTCTGCGGGCAATTCTATAAGTTCGTAAAAGTTTACAGGAAAGATAATAACAAGAACAGTTTAGTAAACTTTAAATACAGCTCTTCGTTACCGACGTCCGGTGTAGATCGAAGTTTCGGAGCAGCGGGACGTCGTCAGCTCGAGTTGGAAGATTTCTGGAGCGTGTCGCGGAAGCAGAAGAGCGCAGAAGTGTCGCAGTAATTGATGATTTGAAGAAGGAGGTCGAGGGCCCTTTATATAGGGCCTGGGGGCGCCCTGGTCGACGGGGGCGCCCCCCCACGTGGTAGCAGATCCACACAAAGCGCAGTCAACCACTTATCCCTTGAACCTCGGGATAAGGTCTTGACTGGGGCGCCCTGTACGCTGGGGGCGCCCTGGTTGACTCAGCCAACTCTTATCCGCAGCGCTGAGTCTTCTTTGGTAAATCTGGCTGGGGGCGCCCGGGACAGCGGGGGCGCCCTGTGCATGTAGCGCAGACGCGACAGAGTTGATTTGCAATGGGGGCGCCCGGGACAGCGGGGGCGCCCTGTGTATGTACTGTCGAAGTCTTTCTTGTCTTGTTGTGTTTTGTGGTCACCATGGGGGCGCCCGGGACACTTCGGGCGCCCTGGTCAGCGGTTGCCTCACTCCTTTGAGGCATTCTGAGCTGCAGACACTCGTTCCTTCGGTCCTGCATCCAGGGTTAGTCCAAAACACAATAAAACAATACAATAATAGGTTATACAGCCTCAGCTGTCTTGGTTCTGACTTTGGTCTCCAAAATGGAGCCCTAGGTCGAACCGACGCCTAATGTTCCCTCAAGGGGAACGCGTCCTCACCTACTCCTCTCGGGAGAATTTACCTGGTGCCAACCGGATCCTCCAGTTGGACTTTTGCCCGGCAGCCCTTCACCAGGTCTTGAGTTTCGCCCAGCAGCCCTTCGCCAGGACTTGGTTTTTGCCCATTAGCCCTTCGCCAGGTCTTGAGTTTCGCCCAGCAGCCCTTCGCCAGGACTTGGTTTTCGCCTAGCAGCCCTTCGCCAGGACTTGGTTTTCGCCCAGCAGCCCTTCACCAGGACTTGGTTTTCGTCTGACAGCCCATCGTCAGGTGCCTAGCATCCCTTCGCTAGGACTTGGTTTTCGCCCAGCAACCCTTCGCCAGGACTTGGTTTCCTGACAGCCCATCGTCAGGTGCCTAGCATCCCTTCGCTAGGACTTGTTTCCTGCACTCTCAAGCAGCATTGTTAGACAACAAATAACCCTTAACTTTGAATCCTTTGCCAATATCAAAACAAGGTTCAATCTGGTGCTTCCTGCACCAACACAGGGGACTGAGAATCATTATTGAACTTTGATTAAACATGTTATTTGCTATTTTAGAACTTAACAAAATGATTTATTCTTTTCATATTTTATGACACCATAAAACTGATGGGTTCCTCATGGCTATTTTAGTTACAGGAATGCAGTATGGGATAACTATTTTCATGTAAAATGAATTCAAACTTCTGAAATGTTCAAAGAATAAATTTTTATTGAGTTATTTTCTTAAATAAGATAACAATTGTGACTAGAGTTGTTAAAATAACACAACTTAAGCCAAAAATGTCATGGTCTCTTATTGATCAAGGTGCTAACTGGCTGCTTGTGTAAAACAAGGCATTTGATTCTAAGTCCAATTATATTGTTATCATGTATTTTTATAATTCAATAAAACTAAATTCTAACATTAAAATTCGAAATTCTTAAAATAACAGTATCATGTGCTCGCATAATAAGGAGTGCCGGTTAATTGCTAGTCAACTAGGCATTCTAAGTTTGTATGATATTTATGGATTTGGCAATGTCAAAGCTTTAGGTGCCTTCGTCTCTCCTTAATTTTGAACTTTTCCCTTTGTATAACTTCTTCTAAGACTAGATTGTTTGTGAAGTTGACACAAAATGGAGAATTTGTGAATTGACTCAAAGAACTTAATTATCACCCCACCCTAATATTTACCACATTTGGTAGGTGGATTTCTGTTTTTTGGTGGCTTGCTTGGATTTGTTTTCTCCAGAAACCCTACAGGCTTGATATTTGGTAGTGCTATCTCAGCTCTGAGTATATTTAGTCTAATGGTTTGGAGCGCTGGAGGATCCAGCATACCATTCATTTTGGGTCAAACAGGTATTCCTCAGTCTTTCTATCAAAACAAGGAAGGCATTCAAACATAATATTTCATGTATCTGCTCGTAATTGGTGGTTCAGTAAAATGAAAAATGGCTTACTTTTACACTTTTCCTGTGGCTCAAATTCACAAATTGGACATTGTTGGCATTTGCCAATGGTTGAAATGGAGAAAAGCTTCTGGAATTGTGTGGAATTGTATGTTCCCTAGACTAAACATAAATTTTATAAGACTAGTATGGGATGATTTTTGATAAAGATCAGAACGTGCAGGTGGAAAACAAGAAGTATGAAAAGTTAATATAGCAAGATGTGAGAGTACTAAAATGGACGTCTGAAAAAGATATAAAAGAGGAGCACTTAGGTGATAGCTCCAGTAGATGTACAATAGAGAAAATAGGTAAATATGGTGTTGAGTATGGACATTTCAAAGGCAATAAAAATATTTGTACTTCCATCTGGGAGTGCGTATGGACATTTCAAAGAACATAAAAGGATTTCATAGCTGTACAAATCAAATTAACTAAAGCTAAAGAGGGAAGGGATTTAGACTGATTGAAAATATCTAGTTGACATAACTAGGAGAGGCAATTTAAGAGATTCCAATATTGCTTGTAACGTAGCCTTATATAGTGTTCAAAGAAGTGATACATATTTATGTAGCTCCAAATGGTCGTGATTAACACAGTTTGATGCTGATGATGCCTAACTTGGCTTTTTCTTTAGTTCTTTTTTTTATTGTGTTGTGAAAATATATTTCCGTGGGGCCGGGCTGGTTGCCCGAGGTTCAACATTACCCAATCTCGTAATTTTTTTTATTAGGTTTACACTGTATGGCCTGTTAATGTATCATCCTTATAATGATTTCTCTCATTTATGTCTTAGTAAATGAACCTATGTTATTTTTCTTATCAGTATACAACATTTGACAACTAAAGTTTATAGTTTGTGGCCTCATTAGGTATCATCCCTATGATGATTCGTCTCATTTCACTCCAAGTAAACAAGCTATAAAAACATAACTTTATCACAGTTACCTACTAATCCTAATATAATGGGAAGCCATGTGATCACTTTTGGTGCATTTGGTTTAAGGAATAAAATTTTTTGTTGTGGGAGAAATATAAACCTAAAAATAGTTATTTTTTTTTCAAAATTTAGGCCTTGGGACGTGGCCCAAATGCAAACAAATATTAATGAATTAAGTCTTAGTAATATGTTGCTCTCACTATTTTTATTTCAACTGAGAAAAATAATGTGAGGTCCGGTCTTGAGATTCATGATTCTCCTTTTTCTTATTTTTGTCGCAATTTTCTGCTTATTATATGATAATCATGATAATTTCTCAACTTGTCTGTATATAGAAAAGAATGAAATCGAAATATAGATGGAATAAAATGAAATAGAGCCACTTTGAGTATCATAATGACTTAGGCATGGAAATAACCCACTACCTACAAGTTCTAGCTTATAGGGACAACTGTAGGGATAGTCTCCGTATATTAAATTCTCTACAAAATAATATTTCATCATCCCGATTCACATGGCCAAATGCAAAACTGATAGGCAGCCAGAAATGCTTGGACACTAGCACAGTTTGTCTGCTGGATGTGCCACTGGATTTTCCTTCTTTGTGTTATAATGTTAAAGTCCTTCCACTTGTAATACACAATCGTAAATCTCTTCATGTATTAATTTTCTTTCTATTGCGGCAGCAATTTTTGTTGCGTTTCTCTGGAGGCATTTGCAGTCGTACGTACTCCTTGGCAAGTATATCAAATTTCTCGTCTATAAGAATTCAAACTATTTGCTAACAACTGATTATTTTATAATTGTTGCAGTCAAAGAAGCTCTTACCTGCAGTATTCTACATAGCATTAAGGTATATTCTTCTCCATTGATGAACAAAATTAGCCGCTCGCATCCTTATATATTACTCATCACTACTTCAATGTTTTGCAGCGCTGCAATGGTCGAGTTAACAAGCAGATCGAGTTAAAGCAGATCGAGTTAACAAGCAACCCCAAAGAACAACTTGTGAATGATGAAGTTTTATAGAACTTGTGAATTGAGATATTTTTTGTATTTAATATGGAATACAAACACTTTTGTAAATAATGCACTGTATTATAAGTGAATTTTGTAAACTATTATCAGTGTAAATTGTGAATATTATCAATTGTGAATAAAAATGCTTGTAAATTGTGAATATTGTAAATTGTGAATATTATCAATTATGAATAAAAATGTTTATAAATTGTGAATATTATAAATTGTGAAAAACACTGTCTATTAAAAAGACAACGTTTTTTAAGTAACAATACACAACACGATTTTTGCGTTGTCTTTGTGCCAAACCACAACGCTTTTTCTGCGTTGTCTTTGATACCCGACTTTTAACAACAGCGTCAATAACAACGCTTTTTAAAAACCAATAGACAACGCGAAAAAAGCGTTGTCTTTGCTCCAAACCACAACGCGGAAAAAGCGTTGTCGTAGATATACTTTCTACAACGGCTTCATCAACATCGCTTTTTAAGCATTAACGACAACGCGGAAAAAGCGTTGTTGTTTAACTTTTTTCTTGTAGTGTGAGTTTGATTCCATTTGGATGGATCAAAGTGATTGTTGAACCTATAAGGACTTTTGATTCTTGTTCAGGGATCAATTCTAGTCATGAGATCATGTCCAAGTTCGATAAACTTCACCAGATCTCGTTGGAAAGTTTCAGAAATTCTAAAACTGAACATTTCAGTTAGTATCAGGGAGTATCAGGAATTCTGATCGGTCACCGGACCGATCAGGCATAGGGCTGATCGGTCCCCGGACTGATCTGACTCCTTCCTGTGGTGATCGGTCCACAGACCGATCAGCGAGGCAAGTCGTGACCTTCCGGAATTTTGACCAAGTGTTCTGAGCTAGCCTGGATCGGTCCCCGGACCGATCTGGCACCCTATGGTGATCGGTCCACAGACCGATCAGGGAGCTCAGAGGTTTCTCTCCGAGCCTACTGTTCATGTCCTGATCGGACAGCCGACCGATCAGGAGCTCTCCTGATCGGTCACCCGACCGATCAGGCTCTGGTCAGTCCGATCAGGCTATATCATGATTGGTCTGGGCACGATCAGATCGAATGGTGATCCGTTCAGACGCATTAAATTCTGGTTGGTGGACCGATCCACCAACCAAATAACTTCGCGAAACACTTCCATCTCCCGAACCCTAGCACCGAAAACCCTTCTTGCGCGACCCTGTGTGAGCGAGAGTGTTCCGGCGTCTCCCTCTTTCTCGTGCGTGTGAGCTCTTACCTAGAGCATCTCTCTATTCCCTGCGAGTTCCCTACCTACCTCGAATTCTCTGCGTACGAGGGCTTCTCTTGTGCAGACTCCTTCCTCTCAACCTGCAGAAACCAACTTCTTCCTCTCTTGCACAAGCTCCTCTAATGGCACCAAAGTAAGTTCTTGTCTTGATTTCTTCCTTCAAATCAGTCTATAGTGTTTGTTTGTGAAGCTAACCATGTTTTGGTTCTTGTTCTTGCTGTTGTACCGTGACCCTATTGCACTTGCCGTGAACCTTCTTTCCATACTTTATCATATGAACAAATCTATCGTTCATCTCATTTTCTATCTCTGATTGGGTGTTATCTTATATGATCAATTCTTGATTTGGTCTATGTTCACCTTGCCAAATTGATTCAATCATGATTGTACAATCAATTCAACTCCTTAGGAGATCTTCCAAGGGCAAGGAAGCTGCTGAGGGCAGCTCGAGGGGGAAAGCCCCTTCCTCCTCTGCCCCTTCCAGAAGGCCACAGCCGTCTTCTAGCTCCCGGTTCTCAAATGCGGCCTGTGAACATGCCTTTCAAGCAAGGACCTTCAAACTATTACCCTGTCGATCCATTGATGTTCTCTTCCTAACTGAGTACTGCCCCTCTGTCATGGAGATTGTCACTTACTACAATCTAGGTTTTCTTCTTTCCTTGGAACGGACCATAAATTACGACCTAGTCTCTGAATTCTACAACAACCTACAACAAGGTCCTCAAGGGGGTTTCAAGTTCACTACCCGAGTCGGCAAAATGAACCTTGATTTTTCGTATGAGATCTTAGCAGAGTTCTTAGGTGGTCGACGATCATCTAACCTCTATTCGATCTATCCAGAGCTCCCTGATCCTCTGCTGGCCCCATTTTCAGATGTTACCCCCGACTCTATCTATCAGCACTTCTTTGGTCATCCTCGCCCCGCCGGGCTTGACGAATTGGGTCCAGTTTTTCCTACTTTTGCAGCCCTACGACTTGCTCCAGCTGACTACGTCCTTTTCAAGATAATCACAAATTGCATCTTACCCATCACTTCAAAGCCTTTGGCCAAGATCCGACCCTACCACTGCATTATGCTCTACGGCATGCATCGCCGGATGGACTTTGATATCATGGAGAGCATTTTTCAGTCTATCCTATCCTACCGTGAGCCTAGCCGTCGCACGGTTTATATGCCTTTTGGTCATATCATCATTGATTGGCTTATGTCGGTTGGTGTTGATGTCGCCAAAGGCAGGACCATGCCCATGGTTAAGCAAGATTATCGTTTGGGCCGGCGGGCTTTTACGAAGTCTGGTATTATCATTCGTGAGCGTGATGGGGTCTTGGTGTGGAAGGATGGATGCGGACTTGGTGATCTTCCTGGAGCAGCATTGCATTTTCAGGCACCACACGAGGCTCCTCCTGCTGACGTCGAGTATGACGACTAGCCGGAGCCTGATCTGCGCTGGCATCAGAGCTGGATCAGACGCTACAGGAGGTTATTCAGTTGGGGGCGACAGATCGCGAGGAGTTTTGGTCGGGCTTTCGCTCCCTCGATTGCCGACTGACCAGGATCGAGACCGAGGTCTTGGGAACCCGTGCACTCCAGCAGACATGGTATGATGAGTGGCGCAGCCACACATTTCCAGGAGGTGCACCTTCTTCGAGTACTGCACCAGGGTCCTTTGCTCCTACTGATACCACAATGGATGATCTCGTGGACGATGACGACCCTCCCGCTGATGTTTGAGCTTGGATGTCTCTTACCTTTCTCTGTGGTCTGTATGGATGATTTATGTGACTTTTGGGCTGTATGCCCTGCGACTTGACTATTGTGGCCTTGTGCCACACGTATCTTGCCCTTGATGCATGTGTCCTGCATCTTGCTACTTTTCTGGATGTTTATGCTTTGACTTGTCTAACTTTACCTCACATGCTTATCTAATCTTAGTATGTCTATTGTTGATGCCATGATTGTTTATATGAGTTTTATCTGCATGTTTGCTACATTGTCTTGATCATGCTGTCAATGCCATGTCTAGTTGATACATATGACTGTCATGACATGTTTTGTGAGTTGTTACTTCATGTTCGTATGATGCATGTGATTGCTATATCTTGCTCTATCTTTTTCACATGTGTTCATATGGTTATTCAACAACCTATCGCATCTTTGTTGATTTGGGATACCCCTAGGGTTGAGGGGGAGTTTGTTTTAATCTTAACAGCCCCTCTAGCCCCTTTTCGGTGTTCGACAAAGGGGGAGAGTGTGGATTGGTTAAGTTTAGAATGATCATGTTGTAGGGGGAGGATCTGGATTCCCCTATGATTCTAAATTTGGAAAACTTGATTAAGAATCCCTAAACTTAAAATCGGATTGTCAAACAACAAAAAGGGGGAGATTGTTGATGCAGTCTGGCCCTGATTGTTGTTTTGGTGTTGACAACGATTTTAGTTTAGGTTGATGATTATGATGATTATGATTAAGTCCTGATCGAGGATTAGACATGATATGGAGAATCCTAGTCTGGAGGGCTAGGTGTTGGAAAAATCCTAACCTGGAGGGTTAGGTGTGAAGAATCCTAGTCTGGAGGGCTAGGTGTTGGAAAAATCCTAACCTGGAGGGTTAGGTGTGAAAAATCCTAACTTGGAGGGCTAGGTGTTGGAAAAGTCCTAATTCAGAAGGGTTGGGTGAAAAGTCCTAGCTTGGAGGGCTAGGTGAAAAGTCCTAACTTGGAGGGTTAGGTGCAAATTCCCATCCTGGAGAATTAGGTGAAAAGTCCTGGCTTGGAAGGTCAGGTGCCTAGCTTGGAGGGCTAGGTTGGATGAAGTTCTAACTTGGAAGGGTTGGGTGAAAAGTCCTAGCTTGGAGGGCTAGGTGAAAAGTCCTAGCTTGGAGGGCTAGGTGAAAAGTCCTAACTTGGAGGGTTAGGTGCAAATTCCCAACTTGGAGAGTTAGATTGAAAAATCCTTAGCTTGGAGGGCTAGGGTAGATGGAAACTTAGCTTGGAGGGCTAAGTTTGAGTCCCTGGATCGGTCTGGTGACCGATCAGGGAATCTGGCATGCTACTCCATCGTGGATCGGTCAGGTGATCGATCCAGCAATGACTGATCGGTCTGGTGACCGATCAGGGAGCACACAGTGAGGTTGGGAACCTACTGTACTGCTCCTGATCGATCCGGTGACTGATCAGGGAGTGCGTGTTTCACCCACTTCTTGGCTCCTGATTGGTCTGGTGACCGATCAGGGAGCAAATAGTGAGGTTGAGTTTCCCTGCTGATCTACACCTGATCGGTCTGGTGACCGATCAGGATCACTGTGCAAATCGTTCTGGAGAACGATCCAGCTTCGCGGGTTTCTCACTAAGATCGATCAGGACGGTGCCTGATCGGTCTGATGATGATCTGATCGGACTGGAGACCGATCAGGAGAACCCCTGATCGGTTAGTTGACCGATCAGAAGGCTTAGGCTGGGAAACTCAGAAATCGCCCGATATAAGGGGTGGATCGGTCTGGTGATCGATCCGTAACCTGGGATCGGTCTGGTGATCGATCCAGGAGAGTCCCAAAGAAATCACAATTTCTAATCAAGCGTTGGGGATCGATCAGGACGGAGCCTGATCGGTCTAGACCCAGCCTGATCGGTTTGGTGACCGATCAGGAGTCGCTCCGATCGGTCGGGTGACCGATCACTTCAATTCAAATTGCCCTGTCAGACGCTCTGATCGCGTCTGACCATATCCGATTCGCTGCTGTTTGCCTCTGATATTTGATTTACTGTGTGATATACTGCTCTAACAGTCTGATTAAGCTGTAGGTGACAGGGGAGGATTCAAACACTCAAGGAGAAGTCAATGGAGGCTTTCCTTGGAGCAGGTTTGTCCGTTTCTCATCTCAGGTTGCAACGGCTGGAGCTGCAGGACTGAAGCCGCTGACTGAAGCTTGGCTGAGGGAGCTCAGGAAGTTCAGTAAGGGTTCAGTGGTAGCTGGCGTTGGCAGTGAGGCAGTTGGAGGCTGCTGGAGATGAGGTCACTTGATGCTTAGTTGAGAAACAAAAGGGACGGAAGATAGCTTCAGTGAAGCAGAGTTCTACAGCTTATGTTTTTGAGTTCTTGCCGCACTTGTGTTCTCCACATCAAGCTTGCACGTTCTGAAGTTTCATCCTCTTGAGCAAGCTGCTGAAAACTTGAAGCAACCTTCCCTTACTTGAGCGCTTGAAGGAGAGAACAAGGAGCTGGGAGTCCGACAGCGGGAAGACACGAGGAAGAGTTTCTTGCGTGAGATCGCCGCTGGGTGGAGCTTAGGAAAGCTTGCTGTGTTCTTGTCCTTGCTAAGTGTTTGAGTAAGATCTTTCTTGTTGTTTCTTTGTGCTTAAACTTAAATCCATGATTGAAACACTGTGGAGAGGTTTCTCCACCGAGAAGGAGGTTGTTTCTTATCTGGTGATAACCGGGGCTTGATCTGCCGACGATCAAGGGATCGCCCACCTTAAGGGCACGCCAAGGAGTAGAGGCAAGTTATCCCCGAACCTTGTAAATTCTCCTTGTTAGCGATCTTGCTAATCTTGCTAGTTAGTTTTCTGTTTTAGTTTCTGCACATTCTGTTTTTCATACTTCCGCTGTGCTACTAACAACTCCAAGTGCAGAAACTCGCTAAGTTCTTGAAGTCAAAGTGATTGGCTATATTCACCCCCCCTCTCTAGCCATCCCGTTTCCAACACCAGAGTCGGGTTCACCTGAAACCTCCTCCGGCCTTCTCCTCGAGTGTGTTTCCGCTCGGATTCTCGTCTCTCGGACGTTGCGCACGTCCTTCTCGCTCCATCAGCTTACTCTTCTGTAGACTTTGGTGTCCCTCGGATGCATTGAGCCCGTCGGCTTCCTTCCCGTGCCATCCTTCTCGTCCGCTGCGTCTTCCGCCTGACTTCTTGCACTCCTAAACTCCTGCATAGTTAGACACAAGAATCAAAACTCAACAAGACTTAACTTGACTCGGTTGACCACATCAAAATCGACTTGGGGTACTTACAATCTCTCCCTTTTTGATATGCATTAACCCAAGTTACGTTAGGGTAAACGAACAAAAAAATAAGAAAAATGTATGACAATGTAAGCACACAAAAAAAATGAAATTAAGCCTACCCCCTTAACTTAATCATATTTCTCCTCCTTTGATCACATCAAAAACTTAAAACATGTTAAAGAAAATACTAACACTTACAAGAATTTATAAAAACTTAATCCAACATCCAAAATTTTCGAAACTTTTTTGAGAAGATTTTTAACACAATAAATAGTTTCCTAAAAATTTAATATTTCAAATTTTATTCGAAATTTAATTTTTAAAATGTAAAGTCTAATTTTGGAAAATAATTGTCAAAAATTTATTTTTATTCAAAAATTTATCAAATTTTATTAACTTAGAATTTTCATAGAATTATCTCCAAAAAAATTGTCAAAGTGAAAATAATTTTCTAACTTTTTGAAAATCAATTTTGATTTCAATGTTAATAATTTGGATAAATAATTTTAAATTTTAATTTCAACATTAAATACATTTAAAAATTTTTCTCAAGGCTTAGAGGATAACCAACAGATTCCAAAAAATTGGATTCAATAAAATTAATTTTTTAAAGTATTTTTAAAATTTAAAAATATATTTTCGAATGAAAAATCATAATAAATCCGTTATTTGTTAAAAATTCTGAAAAATTTCCTGTAGATAGACCAATGTAGACTCTATCAACAAAAAAATATTAAACTAATTTTTCTGCAAATAGTTATCTTAACAAGAATTTAATAAAATTACAACTAAAGTTTTTAATTAAAAAAATGATAAATAATATCTAACAATTCAATACTGATTTTAGGATCCAATATAAATTTTTGCCAACAGGATTAACCAAGAATTTAGATGGAATTAAGTCCTAGGAACTCTTTCAGTTTGACCTTTGTGAAATTTAAGATATCAATTAAGTTTTCTAAAATATTTAAGTTTTAAATTTTGAAAATAATTTGAGCATGCATAATTGTTTTTCAATTTTTCAATTTGAACTTTTAAATTTTTATTTTCAAATTTTAACTTAACAAACATTTATAGTGGGCAAGCAAATGCTAGTTGTTTTTTCATGTCTATATTTTTATTTTTTAATTTACAAATAGACTTCAATATAGCCTTTATACCTGCATAGAGTTGATCATGAGGTAGAAAGCATACCTCACTTACCATATCTCTTTTGAAGTCCAAAGCTCCCCCTTTATCGCTGCTATCTTTTGACGTTGCTCCCCCTTCATCGATGCTCTCTTCTTCTGGGTGTGAAGCCATCAACACAAGTCCAGCGTGTTCCTCAAGATCTGAATCTTCTTAGGAGGACCTGTCCCATGTTGCCTTTAGGTTGTGGATTTTTGACTTTGTTGCCTCTTTTCCTTTGTTCTTCAATTTGGAACAGTTTTCCTTGACGGGTCCCTCTTCGTTGCTTTGATAGCATTTTATCTTTCTCTCAGGGTGTCATTTGGCCTGCAACTCATAAACTTATTAGATTAAAAAAATTTCTTGAATATCCTTACCATATATGCTGCTTCCTCTTCATCAGTTGAAGACATTTCATCATGTTGGGTCTTCTTTGAGTGAAGGGCAATGTTGTCTATTTTTCTTACATTTCTTTCACATCGAGACTCGTGAAGTTCTAAAGTATAGAATAACTTTTCTAAAGTACTTACCTCTAAGTTTTGGGAGATATAATATGAGTCTATTATAGACGATCACTCCGGAGTTCTTAGAAATGCATTTAAAGCATACATTTGAGCATCTCGGTTAGTTACCGTTTTCTTAAGATTCGTGAGTCCGGTGATTAATTCTTTTATCCTTGCATTCTGTTGTGCCATCGTCTCTCCTTCTTCCTTCCGAAGGTTGGTGAGTTTGTTTTGAAGGATATCTCGTCGTGCCAGCTTTACTTCCAAGGTTCCTTCATGCAACTCCAGGAATTTCCCAGAGCTATTTTGCTGACTAGTAGGTCTCGATTCGGTTGACTTCTTGTGATGGTAGTGTTGGTGCAGAAAGCACCCAAGTCGAACTTGAGTTTTGATAATGGCAAAAGGGTTCAAAAGTTAAGTCTCAATTGTTATCTAACATGTTACTCAAGTGTGCAGGAAAAGTCCTAGCGAAGGACTGCTAGGCACTGGCGAAGGAATGCCAGGGTAAAAAAGTCCTAGCGAAGGACTGCTAGGCACTGGCGAAGGAATGCCAGGGTACTGAAGCCCTAGCAAAGGACTGCTAGGCACCAGGCGAAGGACAGCTTGGGACTGAAGACCTAGCGAAGGACTGCTAGGCACCGGGCGAAGGACACCTTGGTATCCAAGACCTGGCGAAGGACCGCTAGGTAAAAGTCCAACCGGAGGAGCCGGTTGGCATCAGGTAAATTCTCCCGAGAGGAGTAGGTGAGGACGCGTTCCCCGTCGAGGGAACAGTAGGCGTCGGTTCGACCTAGGGCTCCATTTGGGAGGCCCAAAGTCAGAACCAAGACAGCTAAGGCTGTATAAACTAACATCTTATTTCTTTATGGTGTTTTGAACTAACCCTGGATGCAGGACCGAAGGAACGAGTGTCTGCAGCTCAGAAAGCCTCAAAGGAGTGAGGCAGTAGCTGACCAGGGCGCCCGGAGTGTCCCGGGCGCCCCCAAGGTGAACACAAAACACATGAAGCAAAGGCAGGCTTCGACAGCTCACGAGCGGGGCGCTCCCGTGCTCCCGGGCGCCCCCATGCTCCCGGGCGCCCCCAGCGTCCCGGGCACCCCCAGCGTCTCGAGCGCCCCCAGTTGAAGCTAACGAAGCAGAACCCAGCGAAGCCAACGGATAAGAGGAGACCCGGTCAACTCGGGCGCCCCCAGCGTTGCGGGCGCCCTCGTCAAAGCCTGATCCCGAGTTTTAAGGGATCAGAGCTGACCGAGACGGAAGCGGATCGGCTGACACGTGGGGGGGGCGCCCCCGTCGTTCCGGGCGCCCCAGGGGCTATAAAAGGGCCCTCGACCCCAAGGCTTCACACAACACTTCTTCCAACGCCAACTTGCTCTTCGACTCAAAGCGCTCTGCTCCGGGAACCTTCCACTCACGACTCAAGCGCCTACGACGTCCATCTGCACCGAAGTATAAACTACACCGGACGTCGGTAACGAAGAGCTATTTTCTTTCAGTTTACTATACTACAATTGTACAACTCTTGTAAACTGTTTTTGCGCACTTATAGAATTGCCCGCAGAAAACGGTCAACGACCGTGGGCCTTGGAGTAGGAGTCGACCTAGGCTCTGAACCAAGTAAAACTACCTGTGTTCGCGATTGTTTTTATTCCGCTGCGTACTTGCTCTAGTTTTTATCCAAAAAGCGTTTAACGATATTCACCCTCCCTCTATCGTTTCTCTCGATCCAACAAGTGGTATCAGAGCGGGGAAGTTCAAATTTGGTGCAACCACCAGTTTGAAAATTTTTCGGATTTTTTTTTTAAAAATTTTTTTTCTTTTAATATTTTTTTCGTTCGGATTTCTTCTAATATTTTTTTCGTTCGAATTTCTTCTCGTTGATCGAGGTTGGTGCAACACCACTCGACAAATATTTTTTCCTTTATCCCGCACTACTAATCCAAGACCAAGTCTTGGGATATTCCTTTTTTTTGATCTAGTTTACATTTCAGATAAAATGGCCATGCAAGAAGGCTTCAGCACCGCAAGACCACCTCTCTTCAGTGGAGAAGACTTCTCCTACTGGAAGAGCAGAATGGAGGTCCACCTGAAAACTCAGGTGGACATGTGGATAATTATCCAGTCCGGACTGGAGATTCTGAGAAATGCTGAAGGAGTACCTCAAAGCTACACAGAGTGGGACACCGCTCTGAAACGGAAAATTGAAGCGGATGCAAAGGTAACCCAGACCCTTCAATGCGGCTTAACAAAAGAGGAGCTGAACCGGGTGGGCCCTTTCAACAGTGCCAAGGAGCTGTGGGGAAAACTGATCGAGCTGCATGAAGGAACATCAGACACTCGGATCAGCAAGAGAGATCTGCTCCTGAACAAGCTGTATACCATCAAAATGGCCGACAACGAAACAGCAGCTCAGCTTCACGCCCGAATTCAAGAACTAATGAACGATCTACACACCATTGGTCACAAGGTAGAAAACCGTGACCTAATAAGGTATGCTTTAAATGCTTTCCCGAGAAACACCTTGTGGGCATCTATGGTAGATGCATACAAGGTTTCAAGGGATCTTTCGAAAATAAAATTAGATGAATTGTTCTCTAAATTAGAATTGCATGAACAGACTAACTGCAATCTGGCTGAGAAAGGTATTGCTTTTATTGCAGGTAAAACTGGAAGGACAACTAAGAAGAAGCCTCAACCTGAACCCGAGTCTAACTCAGACTCAGACTCAGACTCAGACTCAGAAGACGAAGAAGGAGATCGACCTAAGCTGGTCCGACTGGCCCGAAACTACTACAAAGAATTGAAGAACCAAACCAACAAACGGAAAGTCAGCCGAAGAAGGGATGAACCAGCTGAACCCGCAAACGAAAAGAACAATCCCAACGTGACCTGCTACGAGTGCAAGAAGAAGGGTCACTACAAGACGGAGTGTCCGAACCTAAAGGAAACCAAGAAGAATAGAAGGAAGAAGGCACTTCAAGCAACGTGGGATGAGTCCTCCTCCTCCGACGAAGAAGAGGTCCCACAGTCGAACCTACTAGCACTAACCGCCTCAGAAGAAGTCAAGACCGAGTCAGAATCAGAACAGGACGACGACAGACTGACCTTTTCAGAGGATGACGAAATCAAGGTAAGTGGATTTACTAGAAGTCAATTAAATGAATTAATCTCTTATCTTTCTCGAGATTTGGCGAAAGCTAAACTCCGAGTCAAATCCCTTCGACAGGAAGTAAAACTCCTAAAAGAGGGAGCTGATTCTAAACCCCTAACTGAGAAGGTTCAAGAAGGAACCTCTAATCAAGTTGAAAAACTTGAGAAAGAGAATTCCTCCCTGAAAACTCAGGTTAAGGATCTTAGATCAGCTTTAGAACGATTCACTTCTGGTTCCAAGGGTCTTGACATGATTCTTGGAAAATAGAAATCGTTTCTAAATCGATCCGGACTAGGCTATAGAACCAAATCTAGACAAAGATCCTATTTTGCTGTACTGAATCAGTCCAGAAATAAAGTTCAGGCATGGGTACCTAAACTGTACCTGAACAAACTAACTGGATCAAATCAGTATTGGATCCCCAAGGACAAATTCACATCTTGCCTAACTATTAACGTGACTTTAGTCTAGGGGAAGCCAAATTAAAAACTATATTTATTGTTAGATAGAATTTAATATTTAATTGCAAATTGCTTGGTTGATTGTTTATTTAATTTCTGCAATTTACCATGCTTAGACTTAGGAATGGTTAGTGTAAGGACTGAACAAACTTAACTGAAATTTGAACAACATAGTATTGGGTGGCGGTGAGATGATGGTACGTTAGGGAAACCAATTCTAATAAGGTCAAGTATACTTGGTCTCTTTAGACTGGTGAAACTAGCCGAAGCTACCGATCCAAGACCCAAACTAGTTAGACCAGAATTTTTCAAAGATTAATTTTGAAAATGAAATTTCATTAAAAGGCTTTGTCAAGGAAAGGATTGATGATCCAATAAGGCTACGGCCAAAGAAGGCCTAGTGCCTCGCCAAGACCTGGAATCCAATTTTTGAAATTCAAATTCAAATTACTCCTTGTCAAATTCAAATCTAACACAAATTTTCAGTTACTTGTAGATTTAAATATTCTTTTCAAAATAAATTCAATTGTTTTCAAAATTATTTATGTGTTTCAAAATAAATAATAATTTTTCAAAATAATTTTACTTATCAAAACCTGTCTCACAAAACCTGTAAGGCCAACGTGATTGAAAACCCTAGATTGGGTGAGACAGTAAAATTAAACTCAATTGTAATTCCTTTAATACCTATATTGTGGTTTAATCATGTAGTTCAGAATGTAGTCAAACCATGGTCAACGCAGTCAAACCATGGTCAACGTGGTCAAACCATGGTTAACATAGTCAAATCATAGTCAAAGCAGTCAAACCATAGTCAAAGTAGTCAAACCATGGTCAAACCAACTAAACCATGGTCAAACAATGACAAGACATCAAATTTGTCACTTCCTATACACTCCGGGCGCCCGTGACTCCTCAGGCGCCCCCCCATGACTTTATCTTCTCTCAAGGCAAAAAGCTGCCTTTAATCCCTTGGTCAGGGCGCCCGGAACCACGCGGGCGCCCCCATCGCAGTCAATGCAGCAAAAGCTGCAAATCAGCCTGACCAGGGCGCCCGGGCCATTCCGGGCGCCCCTAACCAGCCCCAGTCTCTGCCATAGCAGAGATCACTGTCCCGGGCGCCCGGGAGCTCCCGGGTGCCCCCAATAACCTACCTATAAAAAGGCATCCGAACCCCCTCTTCTTCCCACACCAAAAACCATCCTCCTTCCTCCCTTCCTTCCTTCCAAGAAGATCAAGTGACACTTGTGCTTCCTCAATCTCAACCATGCCTCCCCGGTATGATTTGTTTTATGCATTTAGAATTACTTTCCTAATTCCTTTTGCATTTAGAATTATTTTCTTAATTCATTTCTTATAAATGCATGTCTCTCAACTTGGAAAACGTCGAGCAAACCAAACAAACCCCGGTACCGAATCGAGTCCCGACCCTAGGTTCCCGACTCTAGAACTATGTAATAAGTTCGCTCGAACAACCTACAAGCCTATTAAAACAAGCTATCTTAATAGACATTTCTTTACCCAATCATGTCCCTTAGCCATGAATATTATAAACTTCTATCAATTAGATAATCTAGTATTCTGCACTCATATCATTAACATATCCTTATGTGCAGAATTTTATAATAACATAGTTCGACAAAACGATCTCATGTTTGTCACTACTGTTCAAGGGATACCCTTGTCGATCACTCCTACCTTGCTAAACCGATTCCTTGGACTACGACCCTCCCAGTCCACCTTTTGTTGCTATCCACCTAGGAATCCTCCATTTGATCCTCCCTACTCTCACATTACTTTAGACACTCTTCACTCCTATTTCTATAGGGAAGCTAGACTCCCCGCAGATAGACGATTCTAGTCTGTTGACCTTCAGGCACAGGACTACGCCCTGTACAGAGTCCTGGTCCGCTGTATCTTACCACTCTCCACTAGAGATGTCGCGACCATGCGACCTTTTCATGCCTTCCTTCTGTATGCCTTGATCCATCACCTTGACATTGACATTGGGCTACACATGTTTCATACTATTCTGCATGCGTCCAGTGTTACGACCCAGGGACGAGTGCGCACTCCATTTTGCCACATCATCACCTCCCTCCTTCATCACCACGGTCGTGACATTACCGTGGGTGAAATAACCGTGATGACCGATTTTGATGAGATAGGATTTAGGAACTTCTCTTTAGCTGGTCTAAAGGTATCGGCCACCGGGGTTTTGAGTTGGAGACGACAGCAAGCCGGGGCTCCGATCGACTCAGACGAGGAGGTAGACGTTGACGTTGCTGATCTCGCAGCAGAGATGCGGGACCATATAGATCAGCCTCCACCACCGACCATCGACCAGCGCTTCACACAGATGCAGACGGAGATCCACAGTCTCCGAGAGGAGGTCGAGGCCTATCACATCGAGCAGATGGACGCTCGTAGAGCCGATCGAGAGGTGGCCGATGCACGATACATTGAGATGATGTCGCTTCTCAGAGCATGGCAGCCAGGCTCCTCTGATCATCCCGGTCCCTCGTCCTAGATTTGATTAGCATTGTACTAGTAACTAGTTGACTGCCCCTACTCAGTAGGGTTGACTCATGCCTGACTTGTATGACTGTGATGACTACTTGTTTATCTTGACTACTTGATTATCATTAGGATTGTGCTCAAAGAATAGGTTAACTCTACTTTTGATTTTCTTACTGCTTTTACTGATTTAAAAATCAGTTTCTAAAAGAATTTGAAAAACTGTTTTACTTAATTTCAAAATCAGTTTTTTTGTCTTGCAAATTTTTCGACTTAGTTTTATTTCAAAACTACCCCCTTTCAAAACTAGGGCTTTTTCGAAAATGGACTTAGCCTAGGCCCTAACCCTAGAACTGCATGCACCTATAGATTTAGAAGTCAGCATCTCACAAGCACCTTAGGGTACTTTTGATTGATAACTTAGAAAGGGTTGAGATGCTTAGGTCTTTGCCTTAATTCAAGATGCTTTAAGTCAGTGCATCTGCAGTAATTGGGGCACTAAATACAACTTACACAGTAATCAAGTTAAGTGTCAAGTTTAGAAAATCTAACTTGAACAGAATACTTAACTTGACTAACCCTAGCANGACAACGTGGGGGGGGGGGTGCCCCCGACGTTCCGGGCGCCCCAGGGGCTATAAAAGGGCCCTCGACCCCAAGGCTTTAGACAACACTTCTTCCAACGCCAACTTGCTCTTCGACTCAAAGCGCTCTGCTCCGGGAACCTTCCACTCACGACTCAAGCGCCTATGACGTCCATCTGCACCGAAGTATAAACTACACCGGACGTCGGTAACGAAGAGCTATTTTCTTTCAGTTTACTATACTACAATTGTACAACTCTTGTAAACTATTTTTGCGCACTTATAGAATTGCTCGCAGAAAACGGTCAACAACCGTGGGCCTTGGAGTTGGAGTCGACCTAGGCTCCGAACCAAGTAAAACTATCTATGTTCGCGATTGTTTTTATTCTGCTGCGTACTTGCTCTAGTTTTTATCCGAAAAGCATTTAACGATATTCACCCCCTCTATCGTTTCTCTCGATCCAACAAGTGGTATTAGAGCGGGGAAGTTCAAATTTGGTGCAACCACCAGTTTGAAAAATTTTCAGATTTTTTTAAAATTTTTTTTTCTTTTAATATTTTTTTTCGTTCGAATTTCTTCTAATATTTTTTTTCGTTCGAATTTCTTCTCGTTGATTGAGGTTGGTGCAACACCACTCGACAAATAATTTTTCCTTTATCCCGCACTACTAATCCAAGACCATGTCTTGGGATATTTCTTTTTTTTTTTGTCTAGTTTACATTTCAGATAAAATGACCATGCAAGAAGGCTTCAGCACCGCAAGACCACCTCTCTTCAGTGGAGAAGACTTCTCCTACTGGAAGAGCAGAATGGAGGTCCACCTGAAAACTCAGGTGGACATGTGGATAATCATCCAGTCCGGACTGGAGATTCCGAGAAATGCTGAAGGAGTACCTCAAAGCTACACAGAGTGGGACACCGCTCTGAAACGGAAAATTGAAGCGGATGCAAAGGCAACCCAGACCCTTCAATGCGGCTTAACAAAAGAGGAGCTGAACCGGGTGGGCCCTTTAAGCAGTGCCAAGGAGTTGTGGGGAAAACTGATCGAGCTGCATGAAGGGATATCAGACACTCGGATCAGCAAGAGAGATCTGCTCCTGAACAAGCTGTATACCATCAAAATGGCCGACAACGAAACGACAGCTCAGCTTTACACTCGAATTCAAGAACTAATGAACGGTCTACACACCATTGGTCACAAGGTAGAAAACCGTGACCTAATAATGTATGCTTTAAATGCTTTCCCGAGAAACACCTTGTGGGCATCTATGGTAGATGCATACAAGGTTTCAAGGGATCTTTCGAAAATAAAATTAGATGAATTGTTCTCTGAATTAGAATTGCATGAACAGACTAACTGCAATCTGGCCGAGAAAGGTATTGCCTTTATTGCAGGTAAAACTGGAAGGACAACTAAGAAGAAGCCTCAACCTGAACCCAAGTCTAACTCAGACTCAGACTCAGAAGACGAAGAAGGAGATCGACCTAAGCTGGTCCGACTGGCCCGAAACTACTACAAAGAATTGAAGAACCAAACCAACAAACGGAAAGTCAGCCAAAGAAGGGATGAACCAGCTGAACCCGCAAACGAAAAGAACAAGCCCAACGTGACCTGCTACGAGTGCAAGAAGAAGGGTCACTACAAGACGGAGTGTCCGAACCTAAAGGAAACCAAGAAGAATAGAAGGAAGAAGGCACTTCAAGCAACGTGGGACGAGTCCTCCTCCTCCGAAGAAGAAGAGGTCCCACAGTCGAACCTACTAGCACTAACCGCCTCAGAAGAAGTCGAGACCGAGTCAGAATCAGAACAGGACGATGACAGACTGACCTTTTCAGAGGATGGTGAAATCAAGGTAAGTGGATTTACTAGAAGTCAATTAAATGAATTAATCTCTTATCTTTCTCGAGATTTGGCGAAAGCCACACTCCGAGTCGAATCCCTTCGACAGGAAGTAAAACTCCTGAAAGAAGGAGCTGATTCTAAACCCCTAACTGAGAAGGTTCAAGAAGGAACCTCTAATCAAGTTGAAAAACTTGAGAAAGAGAATTCCTCCCTGAAAACTCAGGTTAAGGATCTTAGATCAACTTTAGAACGATTCACTTCTGGTTCCAAGGGTCTTGACATGATTCTTGGAAAATAGAAATCGGTTCTAAATCGATCCATACTAGGCTATAGAACCAAATCTAGACAAAGATCCTATTTTGCTGTACTGAATCAGTCCAGAAATAAAGTTCAGGCATGAGTACCTAAACTGTACCTGAACAAACTAACTGGATCAAATCAGTATTGGATCCCCAAGGACAAGATTCACATCTTGCCTAACCATTACCGTGGCTTTAGTCCAGGGGGAGCCAAATTAAAAACTATATTTATTGTTAGATAGAATTTAATTCTTGATTGCAAATTGCTTGGTTGATTGTTTATTTAATTTTTGCAATTTACCATGCTTAGACTTAGGAATGGTTAGTGTAAGGACTGAACAAACTTAACTGAAATTTGAACAACATAGTATTGGGTGGCAGTGAGATGATAGTACGTTAGGGAAACCAATTCTAATAAGGTCAAGTATACTTGGTCTCTTTAGACTGGTGAAACTAGTCGAAGCTACTGATCCAAGACCCAAACTAGTTAGACCAGAATTTTTCAAAGATTAATTTTGAAAATAAAATTTCATTAAAAGGCTTTGTCAAGGAAAGGGTTGATGATCCAATAAGGCTACGACCAAAGAAGGCCTAGTGCCTCGCCAAGACCTGGAAGCCAATTTTTGAAATTCAAATTCAAATTATTCTTTGTCAAATTCAAATCTAACACAAATTTTCAGTTACTTGTAGATTTAAACATTCGTTTCAAAATAAATTCAATTGTTTTCAAAAATTAATTTAAGGTTTTCAAAATAATTTTACTTATCAAAACCTGTCTCACAAAACCTATAAGGCTAACGTGATTGAAAACCCTAAGATTGGGTGAGACAGTAAAATTAAACTCAATTGTAATTCCTTTAATACCTATATTATGGTTTAATCCTGTAGTTCAGAATGTAGTCAAACCATGGTCAACGCAGTCAAACCATGGTCAACATGGTCAAACCATGGTTAACATAGTCAAACCATAGTCAATGCAGTCAAACCATAGTCAAAGCAGTCAAACCATGGTCAAACCAACTAAACCATGGTCAAACAATGACAAGACATCAAATTTGTCACTTCCTATACACCGGGCGCCCGTGACTCCTCGGGTGCCCCCCCATGACTTTATCTTCTCTCAAGGCAAAAAGCTGCCTTTAATCCCTTGGTCAGGGTGGCCGGAACCACGTGGGCGCCCCCATCGCAGTCAATGCAGCAAAAGCTGCAAAATCAGCCTGACCAGGGCGCCCGAGCCATTCCGGGCGCCCCTAACCAGCCCCAGTCTCTGCCATGGCAGAGACCACTGTCTCGGGCGCCCGGGAGCTCCCGGGCGTCCCCAATAACCTGTCTATAAAAAGGCATCCGAACCCCCTCTTCTTCCCACACCAAAAACCATCCTCCTTCCTCCCTTCCTTCCTTCCAAGAAGATCAAGTGACACTTGTGCTTCCTCAATCTCAACCATGCCTCCCCGGTATGATTTGTTTTATGCATTTAGAATTACTTTCCTAATTCCTTTTGCATTTAGAATTATTTTCTTAATTCATTTCTTATAAATGCATGTCTCTCAACTTAGAAAACACCGAGCAAACCAAATGAACCCCGGTACCGAACCGAGTCCCGACCCTAGGTTCCCGACTCTAGAACTGTGTAATAAGTTCGCTCGAACAACCTACAAGCCTATTAAAACAAGCTATCTTAATAGACATTTCTTTACCCAATCATGTCCCTTAGCCATGAATGTTATAAACTTCTATCAATTAGATAATCTAGTATTCTGCACTCATTCCATTAACATATCCTTATGTGCAGAATTTTATAATAACATAGTTCGACAAACGATCTCATGTTTGTCACTACTGTTCAAGGGATACCCTTGTCGATCACTCCTACCTTGCTAAACCGATTCCTTGGACTACGACCCTCCCAGTCCACCTTTTGTTGCTATCCACCTAGGAATCCTCCATTTGATCCTCCCTACTCTCACATTACTTTAGACACTCTTCACTCCTATTTCTATAGGGAAGCTAGATTCCCTGCAGATAGACGATTCCAGTCCGTTGACCTTCAGGCACAGGACTACGCCCTGTACAGAGTCCTGGTCCGCTGTATCTTACCACTCTCCACTAGAGATGAGATGTCGCGACCATGCGACCTTTTCATGCCTTCCTTCTGTATGCCTTGATCCATCACCTTGACATTGACATTGGGCTACACATGTTTCATACTATTCTGCATGCGTCCAGTGTTACGACCCAGGGACGAGTGCGCACTCCATTCTGCCTCATCATCACCTCCCTCCTTCATCACCACGGTCGTGACATTACCGTGGGTGAGATAACCGCGATGACCGATTTTGATGAGATAGGATTTAGGAACTTCTCTTTAGCTGGTCTAGAGGTATCGGCCACCGGGGTTTTGAGTTGGAGACGACAGCAAGCCGGGGCTCCGATTGACTCAGACGAGGAGGTAGACGTTGACGTTGCTGATTTCGCAGCAGAGATGCGGGACCATATAGATCAGCCTCCACCACCGACCATCGACCAGCGCTTCACACAGATGCAGACGGAGATCCACCGTCTTCGAGAGGAGGTCGAGACCTATCACATCGAGCAGATGGACGCTCATAGAGCCGATCGAGAGGTGGCCGATGCACGATACATTGAGATGATGTCGCTTCTCAGAGCATGGCAGCCAGGCTCCTCTGATCATCCCGGTCCCTCGTCCTAGATTTGATTAGCATTGTACTAGTAACTAGTTGACTGCCCTTACTTAGTAGGGTTGACTCATGCCTGACTTGTATGACTGTGATGACTACTTGTTTATCTTGACTACTTGATTATCAATTAGGATTGTGCTCAAAAGAATAGGTTAACTCTACTTTTGATTTTCTTACTGCTTTACTTGATTTAAAAATCAGTTTCTAAAAGAATTTGAAAAACTGTTTTACTTAATTTCAAAATCAGTTTTTTTTGTCTTGCAAATTTTTCGACTTAGTTTTATTTCAAAACTACCACCTTTCAAAACTAGGGCTTTTTCGAAATGGACTTAGCCTAGGCCCTAACCCTAGAACGGCATGCACCTATAGATTTAGAAGCCAGCATCTCACAAACACCTTAGGGTACTTTTGATTGATAACTTAGAAAGGGTTGAGATGCTTAGGTCTTTGCCTTAATTCAAGATGCTTTAAGTCAGTGCATCTGCAGTAATTGGGGCACTAAATACAACTTACACAGTAATCAAGTTAAGTGTCAAGTTTAGAAAATCTAACTTGAACAGAACACTTAAGTTGACTAACCCTAGCAAAAATTACTGTTTATAACAGTTAGTAAGTAGCTAATTGGGTTAGATAGGTCCCTAAAAGAGGAAAATGAAACTGATTTGGTTTAATTCTCATCATGAATTGGTTCAGTACAGCAAAATCATGCAAGTTATTTTCCTTTATGCAATTTAATTATTCTGTTTCTGCTATATTTATTTGTGTTTGATATATGACAAAGGGGGAGAGATAGGAAAGGAGAGAGTTTAAATTTTTTTAAGAATTTATTCAACTCTAAAAATTTCAAACTCTATCCTTTATTCAAAAAGTACTTAATTAAAATTTTCAAAAGTACTAAGTTTTTTCTAAGTACTTAAGTTTTTCAAACTTCTTTTAAGTACCTCAGTCTTTCAAAACTGTTCTAAGTACTTAAGTTTTTTCAACTTCACTAAGTACTTAAGTTTTTCAAAACTTCCCTAAGTACTTAAGTTTACCTAAGCACTTAAGTATTTCAAATTTTACTAAGTACTTTAAAACTTAAAAGTTTTCAAAACTTTTTTCAGTACTTTAAACTTAGGGCGTCAAAATTTTCCTTAGTACTCAAACTTAAGCTTTCAGAATACTTCTTAAGTTTTCTAAGTATTTAAACTTAAAAATTCTACAAGTTCTCCAAAATAGACAACCAAAATTAATTTCTGTTGAAAATTATTCTAAGTAAAAATCCATCCTTAAACTTAGAATTTATTTTCAAAAACCCCACGAAGTTTTGAAAAATCTAGGGGGAGATTCCTTCCAGGGGGAGGGAAAAAAATTTAATTTTTACTTACTCTGATTAACTTAACTTTTTGAACCAGGGTTGCCATAAATCAAAAAGGGGGAGATTGTTGATGCAGAAAGCACCCAAGTCGAACCTGAGTTTTGATAATGGCAAAAGGGTTCAAAAGTTAAGTCTCATTTGTTATCTAACATGTTACTCAAGTGTGCAGGAAAAGTCCTAGCGAAGGACTGCTAGGCACTGGCGAAGGAATGCCAGGGGACTAAAGTCCTAGCGAAGGACTGCTAGGCACTGGCGAAGGAATGCCAAGGTACTGAAGCCCTAGCGAAGGACTGCTAGGCACCAGGTGAAGGACAGCTTGGGACTGAAGCCCTAGCGAAGGACTGCTAGGTACCAGGCGAAGGACATCTTGGGACTGAAGCCCTAGCGAAGGACTGCTAGGCACCAGGTGAAGGACAGCTTGGGACTGAAGACCTAGCGAAGGACTGCTAGGCATCGGGCGAAGGACAACTTGGTATCCAAGACCTGGCGAAGGACCGCTAGGCAAAAGTCCAACCAGAGGAACCGGTTGGCATCAAGTAAATTCTCCCGAGAGGAGTAGGTGAGGACGCATTCCCCATCGAGGGAATAGTAGGCGTCGGTTCGACGTAGGGCTCCATTTTGGAGGCCCAAAGTCAGAACCAAGACAGCTAAGGCTGTATAAACTAACATCTTATTTCTTTATGGTGTTTTGGACTAACCCTGGATGCAGGACCGAAGGAACGAGTGTCTGCAGCTCAGAGAGCCTCAAAGGAGTGAGGCAACAGCTAACCAGGGCGGCCGGAGTGTCCCGGGCGCCCCCAAGGTGAACACAAAACACATGAAGCAAAGGCAGGCTTCGACAGCTCATGGGCGGGGCGCCCCTGTGCTCCCGGGCGCCCCCCATGCTCCCGGGCGCCCCCAGTGTCCCGGGCGCCCCCAGTTGAAGCTAACGAAGCAGAACCCAGCGAAGCCAACGGATAAGAGGAGACCCGGTCAACCCGGGCGCCCCCAGCGTTGTGAGCGCCCCCGTCAAAGCCTGATCTCGAGTTTTAAGGGATCAGAGCTGACCGAGACTGTAACGACCGCTTTTTTTTCCCTTTTCCATAAGCGGCGTTACGTTATCATACTTAGGGCATGTAGACATCGTAAGGCAGCGGAATAACTTTAAAACTTACACGTACATGCCCTACTACCATTCTTAACATAATGACATGGAAACTCGGCATATTGACTTCATACTTAAACATCATATCATGTCATACTTAACATCACATCATAGAGTTCCATAAGTCATTATTCAAGCATTCATAAGTGACTAAAATAAAGTTCTAGCATAAACGATAAACATAGGGTTCCCTGGGCCAAGTCACTACCACACACATGCGTTCTTGCCCTTCCTGCTGCTTCCTCATTGTCCCCTTGAATGATCTGCGGTATAAGGAAATAAGACTATAAGCACACAGGCTTAGTAAGACTCTTTCCTACTCACAAAACCATTCGTCATTTCATAATGAGCACATGAAACATTAGCATACTTGGTGCTCTACTTAGAACATACAACTTGAATCACTTATCATAAACTTGACATGGCATGATCATAAACATAAGTGAACATTCCTAGCATAGCATAAAACAGGGCATAAACGTAAGCATAATAAACATTCTAAGCATGACATTCTACGTGGCGTAAACATAAACATGGTAAACATTCCTAGCATGGCATGATAATATGGCATAAGCACAAACATAGTAAACATTCTAAGCATGACATTCTACGTGGCATAAACATAAACATGGTAAACATTCCTAGCATGGCATACTACGTGGTATAAACATAACATGATAAGCATTTCTAGCATGGCATAAACCAATCTTGTATGGCATACACATAAGCATACTTCCTATCATAGCATATGAGCATCTTCTTAACATAATTATGACATCGATCAATTATTCTCATGCATCTTTCTTAACATGAAGTATAAGCATAAACATTATTAGCATAGCATAATACATAACATGAATGAATGCATGAGTGGAATGCATATACATAAGGATGTTTAACTTTTTAAACATACTTTTAAATGCTTAAACATAATCATCATATCATTGGGGTCCCCGGCTTGTACCACATACATACATCATAGCGCGCATCCCTAGCAAGTCCGAGGTAGCGAGCCCCGACCTACTAGGGTAAGGACAGCATAGTCAGTAGTCCCCGAACCGAGACGTTCTTAAGGTGCCCATCCCTGTTGCACATCTTTGGTAGTGCCAGAACCGTGGACAACATAGTCGGTAGTCCAGAACCGGGGCGTTCTTAAGGTGCCCATCCCTTGGACCCATACTTCGGTCCGGTACAAGCCCATTCATAAAGTAAAATACTTTACATGATTCATCATTCATGAGACCTTCATGGCATACTTAACATAGCATAACTTGTTACGGCTCGGCCCGTCTACCGGCCCATTTACCGGTCCTCTCGACCGTCGTACCGTCGACCATCGACCGTGCCGTTTAGCATATTTATGCCTTAAAGACATAAGCATCATCTTTCATTCATCATACTTGTCATTCATCATCATTCATTCATCATACTTAACATCATCGTTATGCCTTAAAGGCATGTACTTTAACCTCATTCATAAGACATGGCATACATACATCTTATTCATAAAACATGGCATACATACGTATCATTCATAAGACATGGCATACATGCATATTATTCATAAAACATGGCATATCATTCATAAGACATGACATACATACCTATCATTCATAAATCATGGCACATGTCTAAACATCTATGACTTAACATATAGTTCATGACATACAAACTAAGGGTTTGGTTAACATAGAACTTCTTCCATCCTAAACTTACCCTAAACTTATATCTTGGTAACTCATACACAAGCATCTTTGGAGGTTTAACCCAACCCTAACCCTAGGTTAGGCCCTTGGCCGAAAGCCCCAAGGAACCATAGGTTCATGAAGCTTCACATAACTTCCCCAAACAACATCCCATACATACATACTAGGCCATAGGAAACATTTGATTCCATACTTAAGGCCAACCCTAATCCTTTAACCCTAAACTTGCTCTTGGCCAAAACTTCAAGGCCATGGGGCATGGAAAAATTTCCATTAAAATCCCCAAATCAATTGTTATACACCAACCATACCTTACCATAGGGCCATTTGGGGCCCTTACTTGAAATGAGTCCTAACTTTCCACCCTATTAGGGTACTTGGCCGAAACCTATAGGATCTCTAGGCCATGTGAAACATTTACATAAATATCCTCCATCTCCCTTATATCATGACAATACATAAAACAAACACTTGAGGTTTTAATCCCAACCCTACACAAGGGTTCTTGTTGTTGGCCGAAACCCTAGGGTATCCTAGGGTACTCCAAAAATTCCCAAAAATTATCCTTAATCTCTAAACATCATAAGGGAACATTAAATAACATTATAAAGATTTTTAGCATCATCATGGACCCTAAAACATGGTGGCCGAAACCCATAGGGTCTCTAGAGTGTTGATTTTGTTTCTTTCATGTTGGCCGAAACCCTAGGGTGTCCTAGGGTACTCCTAAAATTCCCAAAAATTATACTTAACCTCTAAACATCATAAGGGAACATTAAACAACATTATCAAGATTTTTAGCATAATTATAGACCTTAAAATCATGGTGGCCGAAACCTACAAGCCCAAGGTTCTTGGTTTTCTTTTCTTTCAACATCAAATCCAAAACTAACCAATATATCATGCTAAAAATCATGAAAATCATAAGGAACTATTATACCACAGGTGAGGGAGTCTTACCTTGGGTTTCTTGATTTTTCGAACCTTGAAAGAGAAGGAAATGGTAAGATCTTTGGACCCTTGAACCCCCTTGTCCTTGTATCCTTGGAAGACCCCTTAGATCTTGAGGATGAGACCTCTTGTGGAGCTTTTCCAAGGGAGAACCCTTCCTTGGGTATTCGGCTAGGATGAGGGGAGGAGAAGGAAGAAATTGCAAAGTAATGGGAAGAAGAGGTAACTCCCAAAACCCCCTCTTTATAGCCCATTAAGGAGGTAAATGAAGAGTCTCTCCATGACCCTTCATCTTCTTCTATGCTTTAACCAATATCCACTTCATTTCCTCATAACATTATCTCACTAGATGAGTTGGTTAAAGCATACATGGTTGTACAAGTGGTCCAAGGTTCAATCCTTGGTCCATGTACCTTATTTTTTATTTTATTTTTATTTTCCCTAAAATTCCGAAAATCCTCTAAAAATTCCTCCATAATTATGTTAATATTTCCCATTAGAATCCATTTATATTTATATTAATTTTCACCTAAAATCCACCAATAATTTTGGTACTAAAAAGCCCATATAAGGCCCATTAGTGCCCTTTTTCCCAATTTAAATGAGAAAACATGGATTTTCTAGGCCAAATTTCGCATTAATATTTCTAGGTTCCTCAGAAAATTATCTAGACATGCTTAATATTTTAAGGAAATATTAAGAGAATTTTTCGGGTCGTTACAGAGACGGAAGCGGATCGGCTGACACGTGGGAGGGGGGGGGGGCGCCCCCGACGTTCCGGGCGCCCCCAGGGGCTATAAAAGGGCCCTCGACCCCAAGGCTTCAGACAACACTTCTTCCAACGCCAACTTGCTCTTCGACTCAAAGCGCTCTGCTCCGGGAACCTTCCACTCACGACTCAAGCGCCTACGACGTCCATCTGCACCGAAGTATAAACTACACCGGACGTCGGTAACGAAGAGCTATTTTCTTTCAGTTTACTATACTACAATTGTACAACTCTTGTAAACTGTTTTTGCGCACTTATAGAATTGCCCGCAGAAAATGGTCAACGACCGTGGGCCTTGGAGTAGGAGTCGACCTAGGCTCCGAACCAAGTAAAACTACCTGTGTTCGCGATTGTTTTTATTCCGCTGCGTACTTGCTCTAGTTTTTATCCGAAAAGCGTTTAACGATATTCACCCCCCCTCTATCGTTTCTCTCGATCCAACACATGTGAGCACAATAAGTAAGATCTAAAATGGTCTAAGGCAAAAATAATGGCAGGAAGCTCCTTTTCAGTGGTAGTGTAATTTGCTTGGGTGGCATCCAGGGTCATGGAGGCATAGCATATGACATGAGGTGCTCCATCCACCCTCTGTGCTAGAACAGCTCCCACTGCAAAGTTAGATGCATCACACATTAATTCAAATGGTAAATTCCAATCAGGTGACTTAATAATAGGAGCAGAGGTGAGAGCCTCCCTGAGTCTGTGAAAAGCTTCTTTGCATGTATCATCAAAGCAAAATTCAACATCTTTCTGCAAAAGTTTTGTCAAGGGCCGAGCAATATTCCTAAAGTCTCTAATAAATCTACGGTAGAAACCTGCATGTCCAAGGAAAGCACGAACATCCGTACGCATACGGGGTAAGATAAAGAAGAAATAACACTTATTTTTGCAGGATCTACCTCTATACCTCTCCTAGAGACTATGTGTCCAAGTACAATACCATGCTCTACCATAAAGTGACATTTTTCAAAATTAAGCACAAGGTTAGTCTTAATGCAACGGTGTAAAACCCTAGACAAATTTTCTAAACATGAATCAAAAGACATGCCAAAAACTGAAAAGTTATCCATAAATACCTCCATACAATGCTCTAACAACTCACCAAATATGCTTACCATGCATCGCTGAAATGTTCCTGGTGCGTTGCAGAGTCCAAAAGGCATACGTCTGTAGGCAAAAGTGCCAAAGGGGTAAGTGAAGGTAGTCTTCTCTTGGTCCTCTGGATCTATACAAATCTGGAAGTAGCCTGAATAACCATCCAAAAAACAGTAATGGGACTTCCCTGCCAGTCTTTCAAGCATCTGATCAATAAAGGGTAAAGGGAAGTGATCCTTCCTTGTGATCTGGTTGAGCTTTCTGTAATCAATACAGACTCTCCATGAATTCTTAACTCTGGTGGGCACTAGTTCGTTACTTCCATCATCCACCACTATCACGCCAGATTTCTTGGGCACCACGTGTATGGGACTAACCCACTGACTATCAGAAATGGAGTAAATGATACCTGCCTGTAGAAGTCGAGTCACCTCTTTCTTAACAACGTCCAAAATGAGTGGATTAAGTCTCCTTTGTGGCTGCCTCACTGGTTTAACATTTTCTTCCAAGAATATCCTGTGCATACAGAGAGCTGGGCTGATACCTGGTATATCTGATAAAGTCCACCCAATCGCTTTCTTGTATTGCCTCAGGACTTTCAATAATTTCTCTTCCTGCTCTGATTCCAAGTGCTATGCAATAATAACGGGAAAAGTCTGCTCCTCTCCTAGGTACACATATTTCAAGTGGCCTGATAGTGACTTAAGTTCAATCTGGCCCTGCTCAGTGGGTATGAGTGATCCTTGGGGCTCTGTGCAATCCCCTACACTATCATACCTGTACTCTGAATCCTCTGGAATCTCAATAGAGGTAGGTGATCCTTGGGGCTCTGTACAATCCCCTACACCTAGAAAATCCTGACCAGCTAGAAGTGAATCTGAAATAAACTCTGAAATATCCTCAGTCTCAATAGCAAGTACTCCCTCAGCCTCCTCTGAAAAAATATCTCCTCCAGAAAAATCATGTGAAACTCCCTCAACCACTAAATCTGTATCAACCAGTCCATCCAGAATGTCAATGCTCATAACAGAGTGATCTTCCCTAGGGTACTTCATCGTATCGAAAATACTAAACTGGACTACTGTGTCCCCCACTTCTATCGAAAGTGTGCCAGCATAAACTTCAATTTTTGTCCTGGCAGTCTTCAGAAAATGCCTCCCAAGGATGAGTGGGGATCTATGTTGGTGCAAGTTGCATCAATGATGTTCTCCTTTAAGTGTTTTAATGTTTGATAATACACTTAAGTCAGTGATACATTGAACAGACAAAGGGGAGCAAAAGAGAAGTAACCTAAGTTGAAGAAAAGTCCTAGTTAACCTAGGCACTAAGACCTGGTGAGTGAAGCTGGGCACTAAGTCCTGGCAAAGAGCTGCTAGGCACCTAGCGAAGGGCTGCTAGGCATCGAAACCCCAAGACCTAGTGAAGGGCTACTAGGCACCTAGCGAAGGGCTGCTAGGTATCGAAACCCCAAGACCTAGCGAAGGGCTGCTAGGCACCTAGCGAAGGGCTGCTAGGCACCTAGCGAAGGGCTGCTAGGTATTGAAACTCTAAGACCTAGCGAAGGGCTGCTAGGCACCTAGCGAAGGGCTTCTAGGTATCTAAACTCTAAGACCTGGCGAAGGACTGCTAGGCACCTGGCGAAGGACTGCTAGGGAATGAAGACCTGGCGAAGGACTGCTAGGCACCTGGCGAAGGACTGCTAGGTAATGAAGTCTTGGCCCAAGGGACTGGGCAACTTAGCTGAGCGATGACTAAGGACAGGAGTAGAGACGGGTTAGGGTTTGAGCGTCTCGAGGTCCGGAAGAATCGGAAGCTAAGCTAAAGTCCACCCGAAGGACTGGGTGGCAACCGTCTCCTGAAAGGAGTAGGTGAAGGGCAAGTTCTCGGGGATGGGAACTTGTGCCGGTTCGACCTAGGATTTCGTGCAAATTCGAAGTCCGAACCAAGTCCTTATGCCTAATATTGTATGTATATATGCTTTGTGTTTGTGTATCTTGCAGGTATCAAGAACTGGAGACAAAGCAGGAAGGTTGCTGGAAAAAGGCTGATGGGGGCGCCCAGAGCAAGGCTTAAAACCTAGTCTTGGGTTTAAACCATGATTGGGGGTGCTCGGAATGATGGGGGCACCCGGAGGAAAGAGGAAAATGCAGTTTTCGTGAAGTAAGCAGAATAGGTGTCAAGGGGGGCGCCCGGAAGGTCCGGGGCACCCGGGTTGAAACCTATATTTGCTGTTTCAGGTTCGAAATGCTGATAAGCGCTCAGGAGGGCGCCCGGGAGGTCCGGGGTGCCCTAGTCAAAGATTTTATCACCTGCGGCGAGGTAGGCGCAAGGATAAGGTTTGACCGAGTTATTAGGGGCGCCCCCGACGTCCAGGGCGCCCCCAGGAGTGCTATATAAGGGGCTTCGACTCCTCTGCTTGAAGAACAACTTCGAAGAGCCATTCCAAGCATTCTGACCAACGACAACACGCTAGAAACGAGGCTCTACGACCGGGAGGCTCCAGGAGGAAGTGCGCGACACTTCGGAGGTCCAGATCGGCCGAGCTTCAGACTTTATCTTGTTGGTTTGCTTTTATTTTATTCCACACTTAATTTTATTTATCTTTTGATTGTAAAATTGCACTGTAAGTCGGGTTTCTCCGCCTTCGGAAAGTTCGGAAAGGAGACCAATAGTGGACGGGCGTACCCGTGCATAGGCCTTGGATGTACTGACCCTGGGGGTCGGGAACCAAGTAAAAATCCCGCTGTGTCCCTGTGTCTGGTTATTTTCGTTCTGCTTTACTTTTCCGCTGCACTAACACTCTGAGTCCAGAATGACAATCGAAAGTCTTACGAAGTTAACGAAAAGATTTTCACGATGGATATTCACCCCCCCTCTATCGACGGCACCGGTCCTATAATTGGTATCAGAGCCGAGCCGCTCTTCACCGGTCTAACCGCCGACGGAGCAACGATGCCAGGAGTTGAGGGGGAGCCTAGGGGTGAATCAGGTACTTTTAATTTTAAAATATCCATTTTTAAATTCCATATTATCTGTTTCACGTGCAGGGAGAGAGGGCACTATAAAAATCAGTGCCCTACTCGTAAGACTCGATCTTCATCACTGGTGGCGAAGGAGGCACCAGCGCCAGGAAGCCGGAGGGACAAAAGTCACGTACGATGCTTCAAATGCGAGAAATACGGACATTACAAAAACAAGTGTCCGGCGAAGGAACGCAAGATTTATGTTCCAAAAATTTTAAAAGTTCCTGCACCGTCTTGTGATAAAGTAGTTAATTTTTCTGATAAATTAAATTTACTGCATAGAAAAATTAATATTTTGCATGATAAATTAGAAAATGTAGATATGACTAAAATATTAGAAATTAATTATTTAATTCAGAACATTAATTCAGTAATTTGTAAAATAAATTATGATAACTTTAACTCTAAAAATGTTAATTCTGATAATTCTAATTCAGATAAATTTAATCCTAAGGATAAATCTGAATTAAAAAATCCTAAGGATAAAACCGAATTCAAAATTGAAAATCCGTTGTATAAATTTGAATTCGAATCTAAAAATTCTAAAGATAACTCTGAAGTTAGTATAATTAATCCAGAAATTAATTCTGAAAATCTCAAGAATAATTCAGAAATTAATTCTGAAAAACTTAAGGATAATCTAGAGATTAATTTTGAATTTCTTGAAAATATTAAAAATGTGTCTGAGGATAATTCTGAGGATAATATTGAAGATAAAATACTCCTCGATAATAACTTAATTATAGATAATCTTGAAAGTTATTATAAAACTTTAACTAGTGACCCATTTTACTCCACCTACTGTGAGGATAAGGAGGATATGGAATTATCCAAGATAAAGGCGATAATCAATAAAAATTACAAGAATTCAAATAAATCAAAATTATTAGAAAAACTTGAAAAGAAAGATAAAGATTAAGAAGAAATTTTTGAAATAATGAAAATGATGAATTTAAACCCACAAATATTAATTAAATCTTAATTATTCAAATTCAAATTAAATAAATCTTAAATTAATTAAATCTTAATTATTCAAATTCAAATTAATTAAATCTTAAATTAATTAAATCTTAATTATTCAGATTCAAATTAATTAAATCTTAATTATTCAGATTCAAATTAATTAAATCTTAATTATTCAAATTCAAATTAATTAAATCTTAATTATTCAAATTCAAATTAATTAAATTTTAATTATTCAAATTCAAATTATTAATTAAATTTTAATTATCCAAATTCAAATTAATTAAATTCGAATTAAACCTTAATTAAATCTTAAATAAATCAAATTAAATCCTAATTTAATTCAAATTAAATTAAATTCAAATTAAATTAAATTTAAATTAAATTAAATTCAAATTAAATTGAAGTAAAATTAAATTAAATTCAAATTAAATTAAATTCAAATAAATTCAAATTAAATTAAATTCAAATTAAATTAAATTCAAATTAAATTAAATTCAATTCAAATTAAATTAAATTCAAATTAAATTAAATTCAAATTAAATTAAATTAAATTCAAATTAAATCAAATTAAATTAAAATTAAATAAAATTCAAATTAAATTAAAATCAATTAAATTCAAATTAAATTTAAATTAAATCTAAATTAAATTCAAATTAAATCTTAATTAATGTTAATTTAATCTTACCTAATTCAAATTAATTCAAATAATTAATAATTTAATGTTAATTAATTCAAATTCAATTAATTCAACATCAGTTAATTATTAATTAATTAATCCTTAATCAATATAATCTCTAACTAATCGCTAAACAAGTTAAACTTGAACTAAAATAAAATTTTACCCAAAACTATAACAACTAAAATTAATAACATTAAATATGTCAAAGTGGGTTGACATATTCGCGGTTTCACACGACATGTATCAAATCAGAAATTTGATACATCATTAGAAACTTAAATAAAATGTTTGGACTTGCTTGACTCATGCATAATTGCCATGCCATGCATTTGCTACTTCTTTTAAATATATGACATGTCATTCATATTTAAATTTTATGCAAATATTAGAATGGCTATAGGAAAAAGAATAATTGAATAATTAAAACTTGATCAACCTGGTATTGGGTGGCGGTGAGATGATAGTACGTTAGGGAAGCCAATTCTAATAAGATCAAGTATACTTGGTCTCTTTAGACTGGTGAAACTAACCGAAGCTACCGATCCAAGACCCAAACTAGTTAGACCAGAATTTTTCAAAAAGTAATTTTGAAAATGAAATTTCATTAAAAGGTTTTGTCAAGGAAAGGGTTGATGATCCAATAAGGCTACGGCCAAAGAAGGCCTAGTGCCTCGCCAAGACCTGGAAGCCAATTTTTGAAATTCAAATTCAAGTTACTTGTCAAATTCAAATCTAACACAAGCTTCAATTAAATCTTAGAATTAATAATAAAATGATTCAAGCATCTCACAATACACCTATAAAGCAACCATGCTTGTTGTATTGATACATCTAAAATGGGTGAGATGTTAAGGAGTAATGAATTAAAAAATATTTTTCTAAATTGTTTTTCAAAATCATTAGAATATTTTCCTAAAAATATATTTTCAAAATAGTGCTTCAACATAATAATGCTTTTATGGAATTCATGCTTGTCTGATTGAATATACATATTATATGTTTTCAAAAATTATATCTTTTTAAAATTGTTTGATTCAGTCAATTAGACACAAGCCTCTTAGGACAACACTAAAGTTTCTTAAGGCACATAGTTAGAGTCAAACGGTGTTGGATGCAGGGGGAGTGTTTTGTTCTTTTTATTAAAAATATTTTTCGAAAACTGCACCTTAATTTCCATCACATATGTTTTCAAAATTATCTTCTTTCCAAAATGTGGTTTCAAAATTTATCTACTTAAAAATTATCGTTCATTTGATTTTGATAAACCTTAAAGACACAGAGGAAGGTCCACTTCATGATCTAAAAAGGACTCCTAGGACGTGTCAGTTTTAGGGGAGTCTGAGTCAACATTCTGACAAGTTTTAAATTATTTATTTTGAAAATTATTAGATTATTCTTTTGATCTGAACCAAACCTTAAGACTCAGAGGAAGAGTACTTGTGGTCAACAAGCTTCCCAGGACTGAGTCAAGTTTAGGGGGAGGTCAAATTAAAGGAATTATTTAATAACATATTTTTCTTAACTATATCTTCAAAATCTTGCTAAAAAACATAAGTATTCTTTCGAAATACTATCATTCTTTTTAAAATACCAGTATTTTCAAAAATTCATCTGGTTTTGATAAATTTGAAAAAAAATAAAATGTTTATCTTGAGTTTGGAAAATCCTCCAGGACACTTAGGAAAATATCCTTGTGGTCAACAAGGTTCCTATGATTGTGTCAGACTGGAAGATAAACCAAATCAAGTATTATGAATTCAAAAATTTATACATTTTTTCGAAATGTACTTACATCCTATTATTCTATTTTTTAGAGAAATTATTTTTATATTTACTTGAGTTTGAAAAAACTTTCAGGACACCTAGGAAAATGTCCTTGTAGTTAACAAGGTTTCCCAGGATAGTGTCAGACTGGAAGATTAACCTAGTTAAGTAAAATATTATATTTTCAAAAATTACTTAGATTTTTCAAAAGTTCATCTTTTTCAAAAATAGTTAGTACTTGCAAAATATGCATAATATTCATATTTTCCAAAATAGCATTCTTTATAAAGTTATGCATTTTTCAAAGGTACTTATATACTTCAAAAAAAATTACATAATCTTTCAAAAGTACTTGCATTTTT
>JAGFNQ010004782.1:0-145875 GCA_024364735.1 Boesenbergia rotunda | reverse complement strand
TTTCTATGCTTGACTTAGGCTTTATTTGACATACATCTAGCCATTTACTATGTCGTCTTCTCTTTGTTGGGTACTCAAGATAAAGTACTTGATCAGCTTATACTGCAAAGATGAAAGACTCAAACTTGTTAAATCTTTTAGTTGAATTAACCTCTTTGGAGTTGGATTATACCATGAATGTACATCTGAATAATACACATCTTTTCAAAGGTAACACTAGGTGCTCAACTTCAATAATTTTTTCAAGTCCGCCATAATTGTCAAATTGAGTATCATTATTATTTGTTGATCCTTTTACATAAACACCAAAATTATACGTAAGCCTTTGTGAATCACGTTGGCCCACGTGAAATCAGTATCCATTAACATAATAACCGGAGAATACTGTTATAGTAGCCGAGGTCCGGATGCGAGATTTTTTAATCTGTCATCTTCCACATTTGAAAATGATCGTTCACCTATAACAGTGGTTAATATAAAAATTAGATGAATATCTAATAAATGATTACACTGATAAAAATTAGTATTAACTAACTTACATAAATTTGAAACCAAAATACAAAGTCGTCCTCTAACTTCTGATTATCCTCATTGGTACTTCTTGATGGATTTTATAAGTGCAGCTGTTGTTCGTACAAACTGTCAAATAAGGTAATTTAAGATCATATTAGATTTTAAATCAAATTTTTGGAAAGCTGTGTACTGCAAATAAATATATAAACTTGAATTATTATCTTATGTAAGGTTTAACCTCTTCGCAGTTCAGGAGTATATATATGTCCTAGCAATATGATATTTTTGGTCATTTAACCATCTAGATATATCTGCACCCATTGCTTTACTAGGAAACTTAAAAATAGAAAGCATATCTGGATCAAATGTTTGATTATCATCTTGATTTCGTGTACACTTACAATGTCTAATATTCACATTATCAGCAAAATAATAAGAGCAAAACGAAGTTACTTCTTCAACCAAATATGCATTACATATTAATTCCTCAACTCTTGTCTTGTTACACACATTATTCTTTAAGGCTATGTTTGGTGAGAGATAATCAACCTTGTAATATAATTAGGATTTCATTACATAATTGATTACCTTGTTTGGTACAATTTTAAAACTGTAATGTAATATAATCTGCATTACAAAAGCTAGTTAAAGTGTTGCAATCTAGATTACAAAGCCAACAATATTGTTCCGGAAGGAATTGACATCGACGGCCAGTCACCAGGGTTTAGCCCACAAGGATGATGATAGAGAGGAAGATCTTCCACCCTGCGAGATTAACACCAGCGTTAAGGGAACACGTCGGAGGTTATCCGGCGGAGCCCACTCTGACGCTCAAGTCAATGCCTGAATCTCTCAAAGGGAAGAAAATAAGGATAAAAGTATGAGTCAGAATGTGCGTAATCCCCTTACCTGGGGGTTGGAGTACCTTTTATACCTGAGGCGGCAGTCACACGTGCCCCCACGTTCTTCTCCATATCCCCTCAATCGTCAGTTCTTGATAATCTTTGTAACGGTCCTTGCAGCCATTAAATTTGAGTCATTGCGCTAATTAAGACCTTAATGGCTGCGTATTATGGGTCATGATTATCCCGTAATAATGGGTGATGATTATCCACAGATCCGAAGAAAGGGGATAGTTACTTGAAGTCGAGTGATCCTTAGGCTCCGCTACCCGAGGTGATCTCGGGGTCCTTTGGTCCCAGGGGCCCCAGGCGTTCATCTTCCCGAGCTGATCTCGGGACCTGACCTCCCGAGGTGGTCTCGGGCGAGTGTCCTCCTGGATCGATCTCAAGAGTATGTCTATTCGAGGTGGTCTCAGGAATCTCCCTTCCCGAGGGGGTCTCGGGAGTCAAGGAAAGAAAGTCGTCCAGACTCGGTAGATCGTGCCACATAGCTTCTTCAGTCTACATGTCAGCCACGGGGTGTTCAACCCCATCACAAGTCCCTCCCTTCAAGTCTAATCGAAGGAAGTGTAGTTGACTGATTAGACTAGTGTTGTAACGAAGAAGCTATGTTATAGTGGGTCCATATATCTTTTACTGCTTCATTGGCGGCCTGCCAGGTCCAAGGAATCAAACCATGCATCCCTGGACCCCAGGTAGCTCCTCGAATCTGTCCTCCATCACTACGAATTTCGAGACAACGCCATGACAGCTGTCCATGGCCCTTTAAAAGCGTATGGGGTCTCTTAATGGCGACAAGGTCGTCTGATGAATGTGCCTCGCCACGTGCTCCGTCATTCTCTGCGCGGCGATCTCCCGCTGATACACGCAGCAGGGCCATACGAAGCGTCGACCGTAAAGGATGGTCGGGATGCCCCATTAGCCCCATTGACGTGTTGCCTCCTATTGCTCACAGGCGGGCGGCGTCTCCATATAAAAGCGGGTGCAACGACACCCTTCTGCCTTCTTGCCTTATCTGTTTTCAAACATTTTCGTTCACATGTTGTTCGTCTCGTTACTGCATCCCCCCAAGTGTAAGTCTCCTTCTGTTTTCTCCTTTCCTTCACTCCCATGGGTCTAGTAAAGAAGAAGAAAAAGACCCACGGTGAGGGCGAAGATTTCTCAGAAGAACCAACCTATCACCCGGAGTGGTATGATACCATCTCCTCTAGGGTTAAGCTAGAGTCCCTCCAGGCCGCCTGCCATAGGTATGGTATCCGGAGGACTGGGAGGTGAGAGTTCCGGCCTTAGGTCAATCACCCATAGATCCTCCTGTGGGTTTTTTCACTTTCTTCTTGGGGCAGGTAGAATTAGGGCTTCGTTTCCCGATTCCCCCCTTTTTCATGAGTGTCACCACCTATTTCGACATCCCTCTTCACCAACTGGCTCCAAACGCCTTTGCCCAAATGGGCGGGGCATTTGTCCTCTTCAAACTTTTCGACATCCCTTTGACCCCCCGATTTTTTCATTTTTTCTTCATTCCGTTGGCTCGCGAGGGGCATTTAGCTTTACAGCTCGCACCGGTCATAAGTTCTTAGTGGGTCTTCCTTCCTCCCACAAGGATGGAAGGAACATTTTTTCTTCATCCGACTCCCTGAGCGTCCCTTCAACCCTATCCGCTGGACGGAGAGTCTGCCACCCATCCCGGACCTCGGTGACTTCCAACAGACGCAGGATACCAGAGGGCTAGGGGTACCCTGGCCGGGATGGAGTTCCACGGCCTTTAGCTGGCGCAATGCGAGGAACTTCTTTACCGAGCCGACCTCAGCCCGAAAGTCACGAGCCTTAGCTCCAGTCTCTGTAAGTTCTGTTTGGTCTTGTAAGTATCCTTGCTAATTCTAACTGATACCTTTTGTCCCTATTTTGTAGACTACATCATGCCCTCCCGAGCTATTAACCGGCTCCTAAAGTGGGAGCAGGCTAATGAGCAGGCCCTGGTTCCCGCTTCAGGTCCTTCCGCCCCGGTGGGCATCTCGGCCGAGGACTGCGAGGACACGACTGAACAGCTTGAAGACCAGGAAGCTCCAGAGCTCTCCAAGAGTCCGGGGTGGCCGAACTGCCTTCCAACCCCAAAGGGGTTTCCCCTCCCTCCCCCGTCAAGATAGGAGAAGGGGAGGTTGCACCTACGCCTCCTACCGAGCAACCGGTGCCCAGGGCCACCGAGAAGAAGTGAAAGAAACGACTGGCCCAGAAGCCACACCCCTTGAAAAGGCTGAAGAAGGGCCCGTCCTCAGTGCTTCCGCCCTCCATTAATGAGGAGGACACGGTGCCTTTGTCTCAGAGGATTCGGAAAGAGCCCTCTTCTCCTGTTGGGACAGCCACCGATCCCGTCGCCCGTGACCCAGCTGCTTCGATTGTCCCTCTAGCTGCTCAGCGAGGCAAGGAGGTGTCGCTTGATGTGCCTCGCTCCCACCAGAAGGCCTCGGTGGCGAAGAAAGCGGCGGCAAAGGGTTCTCAGTCCATCCAAATAAAGGGAGCCCCCTCCAGTAGTCACGACCCGTAGATAGCGTCCAGCTCGAAGGAGGACGTCTCCGTCCCCAAGAATGTTCCCAACTCGTCAATTCAGTCTGCTGAGGAACTTTTTCCGCCTCCTGCTCAGCTGAGGAGGTCAGCTGGGTCACCCCGGTATTTGGGCATACTGCACTAGTCTCTGATGACGGTAATTGCCCTTGAACTTTTCCCCTTTGTTTTGTTGTTTTGTTTTAACTGTCCTCTTTCCGTATTGCAGGTCGCCTCCAACTGTGCCGCTACGAGCCACCTGTTGTGCTCCCAAGGGGTTACTGAAGACCTCCTCCAGTGGGTGGCAGAGTCGGAGATCGGCCGTGCCCGCGAGGCAGGCCTCCTACAGCTGGAGATCAGCAGGGCCCCAAGGGTGAAGGTCGAGCACTGTCTTGACACCCTGCTAGCCTCTGAGGAGACTCTGTATGGTTACCGTCTCCGGGAGCGTGTTTGGTCAGAGAAGAACCAAGCCCTCTTCGAGGACCTGCAGAAGTTGTCCCAGGAGTGGGAGCAACTCCAGACCCAGACCAAGGAGTTGTCTGCCAGCATCTAGCTCCTAGGGTCCTCAAAGAAGGCTTTGGAGGATCAAAATAAAGAGCAGGAGCTCCAGCTAGCTCTCAAAGAATATGACATAGAGCTAGCGACCGCCTACACCTTCGACCTCCAGGAGGACATCACTCGAGCCCAGGCCAAGGCTTCGACCACCTCCCAGATGTTGAGGCAATCTGTGGTCCGGAGTGACCAAGTGTTTTGATGTTTGGGCAAAGGGTTTAAGTTAGGTTTACCCTTGTAATCTTATATGTGTATGTTGAGTGTGCAGGTTGTACAGGTTATACATATGGATTTGACTGGACGGTCTCGGTACGGTGAAGGGTGGCATGGAGACAAGCTAGAGGCTTGTGTGCACCCGAGGGACCTTGATGGAGCAGGGACGATGAGCTGAGGGGCACGGACTTCGAGGCATGCGTGAAGGATGGCATGGAGGCAAGCTGGAGGATTGCGTGCATCCGAGGGACGGGAGCCGAAGATGAAGAGGGCGCGAAGGCGATAGTCGAGGTTGTGGATGAGGAGTCAGTCGAGTCGTGAGGGTACGAGTGCTGTGTGATTATACTCGGGATATCCTAGGGTTTGAGTACAGAGTGGAATGTACTCAAGAAGGGTAACCTTAGGTGGGTGAGTAGACCAGTCGACTGGCCTGGGGGCAGTCGACTGATGGAACTCACAAAAAGGTCTCAGCCCTGGGACTAGTCGACTGCCCTGGGGCAGTCGACTGGTAGGTGGCTGGTAAGTTGGTTGAGAATTCGAACGTTGGGGTGCAACGGTCGAATTTCAGTGGCACCAGTCGACTGCCCTAGGGGTAGTCGACTGGTGGCGAGGGTTTCAGCCCGAGTCCTATTTAAAGAGGACTTCGTGGTGGCTGAGGTTTTTGACAAAACTCGCTTGGGAAAGTGAGTTAGTAGTCTTTTGTGCCCAGATAGTGTCAAGGTGATTGTGGTGAGGTTTCTCCACCCACAAGGAGCGACGAGGGCTAGCCGGAGGTTATCCGGGGAGTGATCCACCAACGGATACTTGGATTAGTCACCCCTCCGGGGTGGATACCAAGTAAATCAGGTTGTTAGCGTTTGTTTTTTGTTGTTAGTTTTTATTTTGTTTGTATTTCTGTTGTGCAACTAACAACGTAGGTGAAAAGAATCGACGAAACTCTATTCACCCCCCTCTAGCGTACCGGAAACGATCCAACAGTTGGTATCAGAGCGAGGACCGCTCTTGATCGGACTAACCGCCGAGGGAGCACATGCTAGGGAGAAAAAGGACGATGGAAGACAAACTCGGGGATGACATCTACACTCCGCCGCCCTACGATCATGAAGACTTCAATTTTTGGAGGGCAAGGATAGAGACATGGTTGGGATGGAGTGGGACCTTCGAATCGCGCTTGAAGAGCCATATGAGATTCCAAAGGATAAGCACGGGAAGAGGCTTAGGCCTAGATATTGGAGTCAAGAACAACAAGATCAAGCAAAAGCAAACAAGAAAGTAATTAGTATTTTGGTAAATATTTTGCCTAATAACATTTTGAGTGATGTAGGGGAATACCAAAACGCATATGAATTGTGGAGCAAATTGAAAGAAATTCATGAGAACCCTACACGAGTAGAGGAAGAAGAAGATCCCAAAGAAATGTGCTTATTGGTCCAAGAAGAAGAGAAGGACCATTCGGATGAGGGGAGGAGTTCGACATCCGAAGAGGAAAAAGAAGGAGAAGTATCAACATCTTCAAGTGAGGAGGAAGTATTAAGTGAAAGATCATCAACCTCCTCAAGAGAACAAGAGGAAGCATCAATCTCAAGAATTGAGGGGGAGGAGAGACCCTCATCCTTACAAGAACAAGAAAGAGCTTCAACCTCCACCAAAGCCAAGACCAAGGATCATATCACATGCTTTGGATGCAACAAAAAGGGTCACTACAAGGATAAGTGTCCAAATGGTAAGAAGGAGGTACTCTCTAAACCCGGGTTCATTCAATTTAAATCTAACATAAATTGTAGGAATGAAGACGCCCAAGAGAAGAAGAGGAGGATTCGATGCTTCACGTGTGGTGAGCTAGGGCACTACCACACCAAGTGTCCAAGGAAGAAAGAGCTCAAGAAAATGGGACACTTGAGGAGATGGGAGAAAGAGCACAAGAGGAAGCAAAGCTCACAACAAGGAGGGACTACAAGGGTAAGGGAGGTAATTCCTAACCCTAATTTAAAATGCAGTTCAAATTCAAGTTTCTCCTTGCAAGATAAACATAGAATTATGTATCCATTCATGCATGCTAGAACTCATGAAAAATGCTTAATGATGCATAATTTTGGATTTAAGTATAATGATAGGACTAGGAGAAGCATGCATCATGATCAACCCAAGACCTCTAGACGTAAGGATCATGACACTAATCCCAAAAAGGGAAAGAATGTGCCTAGGAAAATGGGTAGTCCTAGGAATGTCCAAGGTGGGCATATGGGTTCTAAGGTTAAAACTCTAGAAAGGGGAATCAAGCCTTGAGGGCAAGGCTTGATACATTAGAAAAGACCCTAGAAAGATTCACGGTTGGATCAAAGGGTCTAGACATGGTGTTAGGTAGTATAAAACCCAACTATGATAGATCGGGTTTGGGCTACCGGTCTAAGATCTCCAAGGCCAACAAAAAAAAATATGCTGGGAAAGCATATGATCATGGCAAGAAGGAGAAGTCAAAGAATGGCAAGGGGGTGCCATCCAAGGGTAAAAAGGACAACTTAACCAAAGACAAAGTGTCTAAGGTTAAGAATGTTAGATTTGTAGGCCAAGAATCACCGGTGGCACACCGGTGTGGCTTAGTGTGGATTGAGTCACCTAGGGAGGTAGTTGGGGCTAAGAGCTCAAGGGAGAGCTCTAGGAGCCTTTGGGATCTATGGTAAATGAATCTCAAGAGTTTCTCCTATAGGAAATTAGGTAAAATGTGCTAAAAAGGGTTGGAAGACTTGGGTAAGTCTTAATCCTAGGTTTTGGCACGTTAAAAAGGGAACTTAGGGAGAAAAAGGTGAAAATATGGTTATATTTGATAAAATTAAGGTTTAATGAGTGAACCTCATATATTTCAATGCTAGAAATGAGGTGTGATCAAGGATTTGAAGATACATTGAGAAGATGTCAAAATTAGAACTTTTGGAAAAAGTCTAATTGATACAATTTAGGAAGAGTGAAGTTTTCGTGCCAAACTTGGGATATGGAGTACATTTATTTGAAAACATATTTTTCCCAAGTAGATATAAGCTTCACAAATCTCCCACAAAATTGCAGATTTTTTGGAGATTTGTAGAATTATTTAGGCATTACTGAAGTTAGGCTGAAAAACCTAAAATCAGGTATCAGTCGACTGCCCTGGGGGCAGTCGACTGATCTAAAGCCCAGGAACCTTCTATGAGTTTTCGCAGTCGACTGCCCTGGGTCAGTAAGGATAGAGAGAAATGACTTTGGATCATAGGAGATGGTATTAAAATTAAAATCCTTGGTTATATTCCTTGAATAAAGGATGGTCTCATGGCTTCTTGGTGATTATATGAAATGAAGTCATATGGATATCATGGAATTCAAGGAAAGTGATTAAGATTCAATGGGTGATTTTGAATAATGAGCTCTTGATAAATGAAAGGAAATGGAAAAGGAAAGAATTGAAGGCAATTCCTTGTGTAGATTAATCATGGTTAGAGTTGACAAACACAAGGAATCATGAATTGAGTTAAAAAATTGATACAAAGTGTCCATCCTTAAGGAAATTAAAAAATTGAACCAAAGTCAAGCACATTTGTGGGTTTCATGAAATCATATTTTTCTAGGACAGGGTATATCCTAGCAAATGTGCTTGCAAATCTTTTAGATTGTTTTAGGTCTTTGTTGAGTTCTTTTTTGCACTAGGGATAAGGTTGCTTGGGGCAATCCTTAAAGGTGTCCAAGGGAGAAGAACTTGGAAGTTGAGTTGGGTAGAACTTGACTTGTTGTTAAGGTGTTAAGTTGGGTAGAACTTCACCTAGGTAAATGAAAATTGGGAGAAGGCATAGGTTAAGGGGGAGGTTGCCTCCTTGGTTGTCTTAATTTTCATAACAAGGAAAATTTTGGGATATATGGTGAATGGACCTTAGGAGGGTTGTTCCTAGAGGTCTAGATGAACCATGGGATGTGGCAAAAGAATTGGAGACGGACTTGAGTCTCAATTCTTGGGTTTTGGCATGGTGTTTTTGAGTTTTATGCATGGACATATGACATTGAGGTTATATTGCATGAAAATTAGTTTTTGGTGTGTAATTGTCATGTAAATCAATGCTAGGGACGCATTGTGGGTTGGCATGAGCAAAGACATCAAGAGGAAACCAAAACTAGAACTTTAGGTCAAGGTTTGATTGAAGTTTTTAGCTAGTTTTGGGTTTTGTGTCAAACATAGGAATGGTGATAGATACATTTTGGAATGTATTTTTCCCAAGTAGGTATGGGTACCATAAATGTCTCCAAAAAATTTGAGAATTTTTGGAGATTTGTGAAATTTCTGGCGCATTTCTGAATTTCGTCAGAAAGGCTGAAATTCTGATTTTAAGAGTATCAGTCGACTGCCATTTGGGGCAGTCGACTGGTAAAGGCTGAATTAAGTTTCAACAGCTGGGTATGTGTCCAAATGATGCAAAACAAATGTATGGGGGGCTAGTGCATATTGTTTATAGTCATTAGGGATTAAAAGAACCAATGATTGGGATATTGTTGGGTTCTTTTTGATGTTAGGCAAAGGGGGAGAAGTTTGGGTTTAAGTTGGGAAACCAAACATACCTTTGCTAGAAACCCAAGTTTTAGGGGGATCTAAGATTAAGGGGGAGCATGGTTGCTCCATTCTTGGCGTAAGGGAAACTTTGGAAAGGTTCTTAAAAAACCTTTGTAAGTCCAATGTAGGGGAGCTTTGGAAAGCATTAAAAAGCCCGTTTTGTGGAAAATTCCTAACTTTGGGAAGTTAGGTGTGGGAATTCCTAACTTGGAGGGTTAGGAGTGGGATGCCTTTGGATAGGATCCCGTTGTGAAAAAGTCCTAACTTGGAGGGTTAGGTGTAGGATGCCTTGGGATAAGATCCATCCATGCATTGCATTGCATTGCATTATTATTGCTATTGACTACTATCTTGTTTCCCTAACTTAAACGTATTGCCAAACATCAAAAAGGAGGAGATTGTTGAGGTAATCTGTGGTCCAGAGTGACCAAGTGTTTTGATGTTTGGGCAAAGGGTTTAAGTTAGGTTTACCCTTGTGATCTTATATGTGTATGTTGAGTGTGCAGGTTGTACAGGTTACACATATGGACTTGACTGGACGGTCTCGGTACGGTGAAGGGTGGCATGGAGACAAATTGGAAGCTTGTGTGCACCCGAGGGACCTTGATGGAGAAGGAACGATGAGCTGAGGGGCGCGGACTTCGAGACATGCGTGAAGTATGGCATAGAGGCAAGCTGGAGGCTTGCGTGCATCCGAGGGACGGGAGCCGAAGATGAAGAGGGCACGAAGGCGATAGTCGAGGCTGTGGATGAGGAGTCAGTCGAGTCGTGAGGGTACGAGTGTTGTGTGATTGTACTCGAGAAATCCTAGGGTTTGAGTGCGGAGTGGAATGTACTCAGGAAGGGTAACCTTAGGTGGATGAGTAGACCAGTCGACTGGCCTAGGGGCAGTCGACTGATGGAACTCACAGAAAGGTCTTAGCCCTGGGACCAGGCAGTCGACTGGTAGGTGGCTGGTAAGTTGGCTGAGAATTCGAATGTTGGGGTGCAACGGTCGAATTTCAGTGGCACCAGTCGACTGCCCTGGGGGCAGTCGACTGGTGGCGAGGGTTTCAGCCCGAGTCCTATTTAAAGAGGACTTCGTGGTGACTGAGGTTTTTGACGAAACTCGCTTGGGTAAAGTGAGTTATTAGTCTTTTGTGCCCAGATAGTGTCAAGGTGATTGTGGTGAGGTTTCTCCACCCACAAGGAGCGACGAGGGCTAGCTGGAGGTTATCCGGGGAGTGATCCACCGACGGATTCTTGAATTAGTCACCCGTCCGGGGTGGATACCAAGTAAATCAGGTTGTTAGCGTTTGTTTATTGTTGTTAGTTTTTATTTTGTTTGTATTTCTGCTGCGCAACTAACAACGTAGGTGAAAAGAATCGACGAAACGCTATTCACCCCCCCCCCCTCTAGCGTACCGGAAACGATCCATCACCAGAAACTCCAGGAGACACTGGGGGCTCATGATCGCCTATCCTGGAAGGTGGCAGAGTTGAAAGTTGCCTAGAAGGAGGTTGAGGTTGAGCTACAAAAGCAAAAGATTAACCAAGCATCCCAACTGTCCAAGGCCGAGGCGGAGTTCAAGGCCAAATTTCTTCAGTATGACCATAGATCTGAGTACTTTGAATGTCAGCCAGGTTTGGAATGAGCTCTCGCCTGAAGAGCAAGAAATATAAGGCTCTTCCCAGACCTGGGCCTCGCTATTCCTTTGTCTTTTATCCTTAGTAACTTATTCATTCTTCCTTATACGCCAGGCATGTAATTATCCTGAATATAATGAAAAACATTTTTTGGCTCATTGTCTTGAGTTCCTTTTCTTCTTTTCTCCTTATGTATTATGTGTCTTTGCCATGACGAGCAAGGAAATTGAAGGGCCGATGTTTTTCCTCGACTCAAGGAGCAAGGGCACTGTCAGGCAGCAATTTAGTTCAAGGAGCAAGGGACCCTAAGGGAGGCCTCAGGCGAAGCCGAGCAGGCCGGGAGGACCCAGCTAAGACTAGCACCGACCGCGCAGGAGGAGATATAGTAGATGTACCTTCTTGTACTTTGCTTTGTTGTCTGAGAGTGTATCTCGGGCATCCGCAGTAACGCGAGGTAGGAGGGTTTAGGTAGCTCTTGGTCGGGCATCCGTTGCACCCAGACCAAACCTACTCACCTCGGGCATCCGCAGCACCGAGAGGTAGTAGGGTTTTACGGCTCATGGTTAGGCATCCGCAGCACCCAGACCAAGCCTACTCACCTCGGGCACCCGCAGCGCCGCGAGGTAATAGGGTTTTACGGCTCTTGGTCAGGCATCCGCAGTACCCAGACCAAGCCTACTCACCTAGGACATCCGTAGCACCGCGAGGGTATCCGTAGCACTGTGAGGCAGTACGGTTTTACAGCTCTTGGTCGGGCGTCCGCAACACACAGACCAAGCCTACTCACCTCGGGCATCCGCAGCACCGCAAGGTAGTAGGGTTTTCAGCTCTTGGTCAGGCATCCGCAACACCCAGACCAAGCCTACACACCTCAGGCATCCGTAGCACCGTGAGGTAGTAGGGTTTTACAGCTCTTGGTCGGGCATCCGCAGCACGCAGACCAAGCCTACTCACCTCGGGCATCCGCAGCACCGCAAGGTAGTAGGGTTTTATAGCTCTTGGTCGGGCATCCACAACACCCGACCAAGCCTACTCACCTCGAGCATCCGCAGCACCGCGAGGTAGTAGGATTTTACAGCTCTTGGTCGGGCATCCACAACACCTAGACAAAACATACTCACCTGGGGCATCCGCAGCACCGCGAGGGAGTAGGGTTTTACAGCTCTTGGTCGGGCATCCGCAGTACCCAGACCCTCGGGCATCAGTAGCACCGCGAGGTAGTAGGGTTTTACAACTCTTGATCGGGCATCCGCAGCACCCAGTCCAAGCTTACCCACCTCGAACATCCGCAGCACCGCAAGGTAGTAGGGTTTTACAGCTCTTGGTCGGGCATCCGCAGCACCCAGACCAACCTACTCACCTCGGGCATCCACAGCACCGCAAGGTAGTAGGGTTTTACGGCTCTTGGTCGGACATCCGCAGTACCCAGACCAAGCCTACTCACCTAGGGCATCCGTAGCACCGCGAGGTAGTTGTGTTTTACAACTCTTGGTCGGGCATCTGCAGCACCCAGACCAAGCTTACTCACCTCGAGCATTTGCAGCACCGCGAGGTAGTAGGGTTTTACAGCTCTTGGTCGGGCATCCGCAGCACCCAGACCAATCCTACTCACCTCAGTCATCCGCAGCATCGTGAGGTAGTAGGGTTTTACAGCTCTTGGTTGGGCATCCGTAGTACCCAGACCAAGCCTACTCACCTCGGGCATCCGTAGCATCGCAAGGTAGTAAGGTTTTAGACAGATGTATTTACACTTTTATGATGAGACGTCTTATTTATTTCATGACTATCACTGCAAGGCCATAGGAATACATAGACAAGTACATATTATGCCTCACAAATCTTACCGGGTGTGGCAGGGTTGGAGATAGTTGGTATGTCATGGCCTCTTCAGCTTTGTGTCTCTGTCCCCCTCTAGGGGATTGGCGATATCGATTTGCTGGGCTTCGTGTGACTTCGGATTCTTGTGGGACTCCGATCGGACTTCCCCGCTATAGCATCGTCGAGACACCAACTGGTCTCCCTTGACTTCTACCACTTGGTCGCTTGCCAGGAATTTGATCTTCTGGTGGTAGATCAAGACCACTGCCTGGAATATATTGAGCGTTGGATGTCCCAAGTGACATTACAGGATGAGGGAGCATCCACGACCAGGAAGGGAGTCCTCCTAGTCCTCTCTAGAGTGTCACTGCCCAACGACAACGATAGGGTAATTTTCCCTATCGGTTGTACTCGGTATCCGGTGAAGCAGAAGAGTAGAGTCGAAATTGGATACAGTTCATCCTCGTCAATCTACATCTGGTCTAGAGCGGCCTTGTACAGGATGTTAACGGAGCTACCGGTATCCACGAAGATATGCTTAACCTCGTAATTTGCCACGCGTGCAAGAATTACCAGAGCGTCTTCGTAGGGAGCTTCCACGTCTTCCAAATCCTCCGGACTGAAGGAGATCGTAGGGCCACGACTTTGACTACTACTCATCCCGATGGTGTAGTTTTCCGATCATTGAGTATGGCCTTCCTTGCACGGTTGGAGTCCCCTCCAGTAGGACCTCCCAAGATCACTCCCACGTGTCCAAAAGGAGGGCCCCGTGCAGGGGTCTTGCTCTGCTTGAGGTCTCTCTCCAATGAGGGAGACCTACGGTATGCAACCCCCCGACTCCTCCCTCTCGAACGTGATCGAGACCGATGTCAGGTCTCGTTCTCTACCGACTGTCATTGTCGGGGAGACAAGCTTCACCGAGGGGACCTCCGGCGATACACTATCTTCTTCCACTTTCTCCGGGGTTTGGTGTCTGCTTCTTCATTCAATTTTCTCTTCAAGGCATGACACTCCTCGGTGGAGTGTGTCGTACTGCCGTAGAAGTCACAGTACTTCGTTAGCGGCTCTAGTTGCTCGGTGTCCATTGTCTCTACCAGCCTCCGCTTACCAACCCACTGGTCTTTCCCCAGGCGAAGATCTTTCCCTCGGGCTGGTGTCGGGGTTCCCTCCTTTCTGACTGTACAACAGCTTGAGGAGGGACCCCGGCTGGTTCCTTGCGGCGGGCGTGTTGCACTTCTTCCACGTTAACGTGTTTGACAGAATGCCCCAGTAGATCATCAAAGCTGGTAGGTGACTTCTTCACCAAAGATCGGAAGAAATCTCCTTCTGAGAGCCCTTGGGTGTAGGCACTGATGAAGATCTCCGACGTCACAGTTGGCACATCCTACGACACTCGGTTGAACCGCTGGATGTAATCCTTGAGTGGTTCCTTTGGCTTCCGCTTTAGAGCAAATAAATTCAACGTCGTCTTCTGATAGCGACGGCTGCTGGCGAAATGATGGAGGAAGGCAGTTCTAAACTCCATGAAGGAGTTGATAGTGGGGCAGCCTCAAGAACCATCGCTAGACTGCTCCTGATAGGGTGTTCAAGAACACTCAGCACTTTACACCATCGGTGTACTGGTGCAGGAGTGCCGCATTCTCAAACTTGCAGACATGATCTTCAAGATCTGTCATTCCATCGTAGTCGGCGGTCTCAGGCCTGCGGAACTGCTTCGGCATGGGATCTTCTACAATTTCCAATGAGAAGGCGTGGAGGGAGCCTTTGAGGAGGCCTTAGGTTCTTCCCTCCTCCCTGGTCCGTCGTCTTGTCTCAGCGTGCTGGAGGCTACTGAGTTGGCCTTCTACACATCTCCTAGAGAATCCCTCCGGTGGACCGGGATTGCTTCGGCGTGTCTCACCAGAGGTGAGACAGATCTCCGTTATTGGGGGTGCAAGGTGGAGATTCTGGAGATCTCCTCTTGCACAGAAGCGACTCGTCGTGAGGCAGCATGCTCGATTTGATGTTGTTCGAGCGCCCCTTTGACAGCGTTGGCCACCAAGCGATCTAATTCCTCTTTGGTCAGAACAATGGATTGTCCTGCCGGCTCTGCCATTAATGCTCCTTCTAGTGCATTAAAAGTTTCCCACAGACGGGGCCAAACGTGTTCTGGAAGGAATCGACGTCGATGGCCAGTCACTAGGGTTCAACCCACGAGAATGATGATGAGAGAGGAAGATCTTCCACCCTGCGAGATTAACATGAGCGTTAAGAGAACACGCCGGAGATTGTCCGGCAGAGCCCACTCCAACGCTCAAGTCAGTGCCTGAATCTCTCAAAGGGAAGAAAATAAGGACAAAAGTATGAGTCAGAATATGCATAACCCCGTTACCTGTGGATTTGGAGTACCTTTTATACCTGAGGCGGCAGTCACACGTGTCCCCACGTTCTTCTCCACGCCCCCTCAATCGTCGGTTCCTAGATAATCTTTGTAACGGTCCTCGTAGCCATTAAATCTGTGTCGTTGCGCTAATTAAGGCCTTAATGGCCGCGTATTATGGGTCATGATTATCCCGTAATAATGGATGATGATTATCCACAGATCTGAAGAAAGAGGACAGTTACTTGAAGTCGAGTGATCCTTGGGCTCCGCTACCCCGAGGTGATCTCGGGGTCCTTTGGCCAGAGCGGGGCCCCGGGTGTTCACCTTCCCGAGCTGATCTCGGGGACCTGACCTCCCGAGGTAGTCTCGGACGAGTGTCCTCCTAGATCGATCTCAAGAGTATGTATATCCGATGTGGTCTCAGAAATCTCTCTTCCTAAGGGGGTCTCGGGAGTCAAGGAAAGAGAGTCGTCCAAACTTGGTAGATCATGCCACATAGCTTCTTCAGTCCACGTGTCAGCCACGGGGTGTTCAACCCCATCAAATATGTAATTGGATTACATTACAGGCTTAATTACATTACAAACTGGATTGCATTACTCCTAACCAAATGCAACCTAAGTGTCATTGGAATATCTGCTCAAGCTTATAAAGTATCATTGGAATATCTATCAGAAGGCGAAGAATATGAGATATCATAATAACGCTGCAAGATAAATTTCGAAATTAATCTTTGCATTAACACGTGACAATCGTGACTCTTCATTTCAATAATTTTTAATCTGTTTGTATCCACACAACGAGACATATTCGAGTCATATCCATCTGGGAATTTGATTGCTCTTTCAACCAAGAATATATTGTTTGATTATTCTTTGTCCAATGTATAATAAGCCTTAGGATGTTTACCCGTTATTTCATTCTAATGCAACTCAGGTCTGCTTACTAATTATTTTAATTCTTCCCGTGATTTTGTTATATCTTTAGTTTTCCCATGAACATTCATCATAGTATTGAAGATATTATCAAAAAAATTTTGCTCAATATGCATCATATTTAAATTATGCCGAATAAGTAAATACTTTTAATATGGAAGCTCTCAAAAATGCTTATTTTCCCCTAACCACATTTGTTCACTCTAATGATCTACTTATTGATATCATTAGAACCATCCTGAATTTCTGGTAAAAATTCATAACTATCAATTTCATTAAAATTTCTTCACCTGACTTCTAAACTGAGTTAGTTTCCTAACCACTTTATTCCTTTTAAAAAATTTCTTATTTCTTCTAAACGGGTGATTAATAGTAAAATTTTTGATGATTATCAATCCAAGAAATCTTTCCACTTCAAGGTAATGAAAATGCATTAGAGTGACTCATATAATATGGACATGTTAACTTTCCAGCCGTGCTCCATCCTAATAACACTGAGTATGCGGAAAAATCACTAATGGTCCATAACAATGTAGCATGCATTGTAAAGTTTGATTTACTTGCAATGTTATATGTCTCTGAGCCTACATTCCATAACTAGTTTAGCTCAGCAATCAAAGGTTGCAAAAAAATATTTATTTGCCCTTTTAGATTCTAATGACCTGGAATTAGCACAGTAAGAAACATGAATTCATTTTTCATGTAGATCCATACTGGTAAGTTATATGATGTTAATATAGCTTGCCATGATGAATATTATTGTCCATAACTTCCAAATGGTTGAAATCTATTTGCAGAAAGTCCAAGTCTCGCATTACGTGGTTTTATTGCAAAGGAGGAAAATGTTGTATCTAGATGTTTTCATGTAAGGGAATCACAAGGATGACACATGATATCTCCTTCATGTACATGGTTTTGATGCCAGCTCATGTGGCTTGCTGTTGCGGCTGATGCATAAAATGGCTGGAGCCTAGCAGTTAATGGAAAGTAATACATAACTTTGCAAGGGATCTTTTTCTTCTTCTTCCCAGTCATGCGACTACTATGGTTATAACGAGGGTGATTATACATTCTATATTTTATCAGTTCACTATCTTCATCCAAAAGATCATGTAATTATTGATACAACAATGTATCTTCTCTACTGTCAAACCCAAGTCTCTAATCGATTTTTTTGTATTGTAGAAACTATCAATCATGCAGTTATCTGTTCGATGCAACTCTAACATCAATTGACATGTTCATCATAACATCGTTCAAAGAAATGATGTTCAATCTTCATATTCAATAATCTTGCAAAAACAAAATAATTGAAAATGATTACAAGGAATGTCTTCCCACAATTCTCTTTCACTAGCCTTCAGTATGTCATACATTTTTTAAACCTCAGGCGTAGGTGTTTCATCTATATTAGTTTGATTAAATGTATTCATTGTATCATAAACCATTGATTGCATTGCATTAGCTGAACTATATGATGCTTCTGGAGTAATCAGGTTGGATGATGAAGCAACGGAAGGTCCAACTAGTTCAAATATATATGACTCTCTATGAAAATACCAATTGCAATAATTTGGAATAAATTCATATTTACATATATGTGTTTTCACTGTATCCTTATCACGAAAAACTATATTTCTATATATGAGCTGATTACATAGACATTTTAACTCGACTCCATTCAAACAATCATGATAAGATTTTGTGAAGTTTACAAAATCTTCAACCCAGCAAAAAATTCTTGACTGATAAATCTATTTTCTAACCGATTGTACATCCATACCTTATTTATATACATTGTATCGTAATGAGAATAAAATTTCTAATATGATTAATCATGTCAATCTTAGCATGCTTATATTTAAAAAAAGTAATATGCTAGCTACCAACTTAATAAAAAAAGCAAACAACCAAGTTATGGATTAGCATTCAAGAAAATAAACAATGTGAAAGTAATATGCTAGATATCCTCATAATCTAGAAATTTTGCTAATCAGCATACATCATATTTGCATGAATAAGAATAGAGATCAACAGTATTGAAACACAAGAATCTAAGAAAAATTAAACAACATGTAACACTCCCACATTTGTAACCAACCTGCAAACTCATCCAAATTGTCCCAATCTATCAAACAAGAAACTCCAAACCACTATCATATGACATAGTCACACTATCAAATAGAACCAAGCAGCAACTAACACCAAAACAATATAAACTCCATAATTTACCAACAATCCGAAAACTCTAAAACATCCATACAGAATCCCTAACATTAGTAGCAACCACCATCGACCCCTCTGTGGTTGTACCTACCCATAACCATCGCCGCTATCGACAGGAAGCCACGAGCATCAATATGTAGCTGGCCACAGGAGGCAGCGACGGTAAGCGGTTGTGGTCGGTTGCGGCCGGCCATAGGCGAGAAGCAAAAAAAAAAAGAAAGAAAGGTTCGGAATGTACCTGAAGCAAAATGAGTCGTTGGAGGAGCAGTGACTGGAGGAGGAGAATGCAGAAAGAGAACAAGAACATCGAAAAAACTCGCTGGATTGGAAAATTGCCGAAAGAGAAGCACGCGTGCAAGAAAGAACTAAAACCCTAGCTATATCCCAAATATAGTGACTGACAAGTTAAATCTGTTGCCATTAGCGACGGATAAATTCATCGCTAATAGATGAAATCCAAGAATTAACATTCATTTATGCACCTTAACGATGGAATCAATTATCCGTTGCTATGTTTGAGACAGATAATTAAGCGTCCATCGCTAAAGCTTGATTTTTTTTTGCGAATTATGATTTTATAACTACTATATGTTAATTTATCATAGTGGCAAAAAACAATTTACTCGCCCCAGCACCCCGCCAACCCGTCCCATTTTTATTTATCTTGAGGTGGCAAAGGCGATTCGCTAGCCCTCAGTACCTCCTCCAACATGTCCCAGGGTCAATATATAGGAGGTAAATTACGGAGACTACTAGCTTGGATACTATAGCTAATGCGTAAAAAGGACGAACATATTGACTTTGTCATTTTTATTTATCTTGGTGGTAAAAGATGATTCGCATGCCCTTTGCGCTCCCACTAATCTGTCTCATGGTTAATACGGAGGAGATAAATTATGAAGACTACTCATTTAAATATTTTGACTAATATATATAGAGAACAAGTATATTGAATTTGTCAAATTTTGATACTTGACTTTGCCAATTTTTATTTATCTTACTCGTATTGTTGGTTGATCCATTTGAAATTTAATACGATAAAAGATAATAAAGATTTTTTTATGTATGGTTTATTTAGTCAAATTAATTTTTATTTTTATCCATGTTTTTAAATTCGGTAATTTACTAAAGGGCGTACCTAAATATCAGAAATTACCAAAGGGCGTACCATGGTTTCTATTTTACCAAAGGGCGCAGGCCTTTATGTGAACTTCCTCTTATACCCCTCCTTCTAACTGCTGTCTTTCTCTTTCTCTCTCTCAGTAACAAATTTCGAGACGTCTGCACGTGCTTTTTCAGACTTTTATTTTAAAATAATATATTATGAAATCGGCGCTAAAAACGTAAGGTAAAAATTTTAAAAATATTTCAGTTAAAAATAGCTCATCCAACCTGATTTAAAAATATAAATAAATAATTTTTATATTTGATTAATAAAAATTAATATATTAAATAATATTTAATAAATATATTAATATATAAAAAAATTCACAAAAAAAACATCTGCAGAAATTAAAAAAAAAGCGTAAAAAAATTTCAAAAAAAACGTTCGTAGAAATAAAAAAAACAAACGTGGGCCTGAAATCAATAGATTTCAGGTCCACGCTGGGCCTGAAATAAAAATATTGCAGGCCCAGCGCGGGCCTGAAATTTTTATTTCAGGCCCACGTTGGGCTCGAAATCTTTTGATTCAGGCCCAACGTGGACTCAATTTTTTTTCTATTTTAAAAATATATTAATATATAAAAAAACCTATCAAAACACTTAATTTCAAATTAAAACGCAGGGTCTGAAGTCACGCTAGGAGAGTCTGAACATAGATGTGATGTCCATCAGTGGGTTTTGGTCAAAACCCACTGATATTTCTAAACTACTCCTATTTGATTGGTGATATCTAATATATAGATGTTTGGACACCTAAAACATCATCTCCTACCTCTACCCTCTCTATTCATATGGAGTTTTCAGAAATCCAGATATGGAAGGTCCATCAGTAGGTTTTGGTCAAACCCCACTGATATATCTAAACTACTCCTATTTGATTGGTGATATCTAATATATAGATGTTTGGACACCTAAAACATCATCTCCTACCTCTACCCTCTCTATTCATATGGAGTTTTCAGAAATCCAGATATGGGAGGTCCATCAGTGGGTTTTGGTCAAACCCCACTGATATTTCTAAACTACTCCTATTTGATTGGTGATATCTAATATATAGATGTTTGGACACCTAAAACATCATCTCCTACCTCTACCCTCTCTATTCATATGGAGTTTTCAGAAATTTAGATAATGGACCTCCATTATCTGGATTTCTGAAAACTCCATATGAATAGAGAGGGTAGAGGTAGGAGATGATATTTTAGGTGTCCAAACATCTATATATTAGATATCACCAATCAAATAGGAGTAGTTTAGAAATATCAGTGGGGTTTGACCAAAACCCACTGATGGACATCACATCTATGTTCAGGCCCTCCTAGCGTGACTTCAGACCCTGTGTTTTAATTTGAAATTAAGTGTTTTGATAGGTTTTTTTATATATTAATATATTTTTAAAATAGAAAAAAAAATTTGAGTCCACGTCGGGCCTGAATCAAAAGATTTCAAACCCAACGTGGGCCTGAAATATTTTATTTCAGGCCTAGCGTGGGCCTGAAATAAAATATTTCAGGCCCAATATGGGCCTGAGATCTATTGATTTCAGGCCCACGTTTGTTTTTTTTAATTTCTGCAGACGTTTTTTTTGAAATTTTTTTACGTTTTTTTTATTTCTGTAGACGTTTTTTTGAATTTTTTTATATATTAATATATTTATTAAATATTATTAAATATATTAATTTTTATTAATCAAATATAAAAATTATTTATTTATATTTTTAAATCACGTTGAATGAGCTATTTTTAACTGAAATATTTTTTTAATTTTTATCTTATGTTTTTAGCTTCGATTTCATAATATATTATTTTAAAATAAAAGTCTGAAAAAGCACGTGCAGACGTCTCGAAATTTGTTACTGAGAGAGAGAAAGAGAAAGACAGCAGTTAGAAGGAGGGGTATAAGAGGAAGTTCACATAAAGGCCTGCGCCCTTTGGTAAAATAGAAACCATGGTACGCATTTAATAAATTTCGATATTTAGGTACGTCTTTTGATAAATTGCCGTTTTAAATTCAAGTATCTCTCACTATCCATGATGAGTCCAATCTCATAAAAAAAAATTATTAAAAAAATACGAATATTGGTGGACGAATAATTCAAACTCTTGGTATATAATATTCACCGAGTGAGATTCAAAAATTTGTTACCTAATTAACTCATTATACCAATCATCCATCGAAAATTCGACTTCATCCAACAATTTTTTTTTCCAAGATGATAGAGATTAATTTAATTCTACATTTAAATCTCATAAGATGGACTAATAATTGATATATAAATTACCATTTTAAAATTTAAAGGTCAAAACTTAATAAAATCAATGTGTCTGTTCCTCACGCATTAGTCACAATATCTGGACTAATATTTTTTATAATTTATATTATTTGTGTTGATCTGAAATGAATTAACAGAATACTAAAGATAAATGAATGCTTTTTACTACTTGAAGATGATAGACATTCATTTTTGAAATTTATTACACACGATTCTAATGAGGTGATGACGCCATCCTAATTAATGAAAACGTAAAAAAAATTGATTTTGTATTATTTTTATACTTAAAAAATATTTCTATAAAAATTAAAATTAATTAGTGTTTTTGTAATGACTAGAAAATATGTGTTTTTATAAAAAAACATTTCATGTATAAATTAATTTGTCTAATATTACTTTAAACGCACACATATTATATGTATTATATAATACATAATGTACATAAATTTTATCTGGAATATAAAAATTTATTTAGTTAAATTTTAAAATTTTAAAATATAATTTTAAATATCTTTTTTGAATTTGATAAATCATTTTTTAAAATTTTAATTTTGGATTAAGATTTGAATTTTTATTTTTCAAATTTGTAATTATAGATTTATCTTTTAAATTTATTTTTTTAATATTTATAATTTTATATTCTAAATTTTTAATATCCTAAATATAAGAAATTGAAATTACTAATAAGCCTTAAAAAAATTTTCAGTGTGAAAAAAATATTAATGTAATTTAATTTTTAGTTCCACTAAATCAATTGAGAGTTGATTAGTAAAATATTCATATTTTTAATTAAATAGTAAGATAAAATTATAATTATAATAATAATTATTAATTTTTTTATATTTATTTATTTATAATTTTTAAGTTGATACAAAGTGAATGTTTACACTAATTAAAAATCCTACAAATTTTCGATTTGGCTGAATAAAAATTTTTTATCGATTATCAAAGTAAATTAAAAGGTATTAGTTACAAATGACCTATTAGCTCAATGGCCAACCGTTCATTCGGTGGGAAACTTTCATGAGGTCGGACCGACCGTCCAAAATTGATTAGAAAAATTTCGTTAATCGTCAATGACCAATTGTTCATTAAAAATATTCATCTGTTGATTTATCAAATATCGGACTCAATTCTTGGGCATCTTATTAATTGAAATGACATCTTGCCATTATTATTACCCGGGCTAAGAAAATTTTTATTTTAATTTGCAAAATTCTTTTCAAATATTATTATTATTATTATTGCTCCGTACATTTATGAATATTATGGACGGATGTTTTGGCTATTTATTAGGAAAAAAAAGTCATCATCCATCTTAAACCGTTTAATAGTATGGATCACATAATAAAAATAAATAAATAAATAAATTATATCACGAGAAATATTTTTAACCTAACATAATGATAAAAAATTATCACCACTACGAATACAAGTATACAACTCAATATCTATTGGAGCAGTCTTTTTGGTTACTTAAAAGCTACTTAAATCGTGGAATTAAACAACATTTATTAAAGTTTTAATCCAAATAAATATTTTAAAGACGGCGCATTTTGACAATATTTATCAAATTGTGAGCAATCATATTTACTAAAAAATTTATTTATTTTTTAAAATAATTGTTTTTAAATTTTTAATCATTTCTCTGCACTTCCCTTACCCTAAACTTATTTCTCTCCCCAGTCCTCACCACCACCGCCGCAGCAGCCTATTGCCCTACCTCTGCACCCGCGTCGGTCGAGGTCCGCCTCTACGCCGCTACAGCCGGGTCGGCCGCCTCTCCGTCGCCGTCTCCATAGTGCCCCCTCCGTTATAGCCGAGCTCCGCCGTTTCATACCACGGCCTCCTTTCTTCTCCGTAAAGGCACGACGAACGTATCGCGAACAGGTACTTGTCCAAAAAACCCTATTCCCGAAGTCTTTATTCCCAGCACACTATCGCGAGCGTCCGTCCCCACTTCCTTCACTGTCGTTCTTACCTCCCTCCTGCACCGACTTGTTTGCTTGAGGCAATTTAGTACCCCGGTGCCATATCATGGATGTCGATTCGGACCCCAATTCGAGCAAACAGATGCTCATAGATTCGAAAGAACCAGTTGCTGATAAGGTTGGAAGAAGTCAAATCACTTATTTTTTCTATTGGTGATCGTTTTATTTTACTCCCTGTCCCTCATGCCTGTTTGTCAATTCGAAAGGGTAAGGCGAAGGATGATCTCTCAGACTCGATCAAGGGCTTGCAGATATCTGATTCATCAAGTATTACGTTCAAAAGGAAACCTGTTATCATCATCCTTGTTGGAATGGCAGGTATGCTATAGAATTGTTATTTCTTTTTTCTCTGCTTTTCCTCCAAGTTTGTAACTGCAACAGTCGTTTCCACTTTTTGTAGGGAGCGGCAAGACTACATTTCTCCACAGATTGGTCTGCCACACTCAAGCTTCGAACATTCGAGGCTATGTGATGAACCTTGACCCAGCTGTGATGTCCCTTCCTTTTGGTGCAAATATTGACATTAGGGACACTGTTCGCTACAAGGAAGTCATGAAGGAGTACAATCTTGGCCCTAATGGTGGAATTATGACATCACTGAATCTCTTTGCAACAAAGTTCGATGAGGTTGAATGTTTTTCTGTTCTTTCAAGTCGTGAGCATCTAGTTTTGTTAAGTTTCAGTTTTCTTTCAGACGTTTCTAGTTTCATGGATTAACAAATCTTAGCCTCTTTTTGGCAATGAGATAGTTTAGTCTAAATTGTTCCAGGATGTGTGTTTTGTAGGTAATATCAGTCATAGAAAGACGGGCTGATCAGCTTGACTATGTTTTGGTGGATACACCTGGCCAGATTGAAATTTTTACTTGGTCAGCTTCTGGAGCAATAATTACTGAAGCCTTTGCTTCAACATTTCCCACGATAATTGCTTATGTTATAGATACGCCTCGCTCTTCAAATCCAGTTACTTTTATGAGTAATATGCTATATGCTTGTAGCATACTCTACAAAACGAGGTTGCCTTTAGTACTAACTTTTAACAAGATTGATGTGGCCAAACATGGATTTGCGTTGGAGGTATTGGAGTTCCTACTCTATTACTTCTTCCTTGTTTTTCATATTATTTTTTTTTTCATCCTGAAGATATTTGCTTGACTGGTATGCTCTTGAATGTATTTAGCATTCTTAACTAGTAGAGAAGGAAAAACACAAATGCATATATCAGCTACTCTGATCACTACCTATCAAACAACAAACTTACCTTGTCTCAGAATTATTCTGCCCTCTAGATTTTGCTAACATAATGCATATGTCTTCATGTTGACAATAGCAAGTGTCTTAATCTTTTTGAATAAATACTGATGTGCTTACTTCTTGTGTTTACAATTACATTATAGACAAGACATTTGTATAAATCATAACCTTGTCACTGGCTCGTATATGTGTTTATCAACTATGGTCTCTTTGTGTTGTAAGTCCATAGTGGAACATTTTCTATATTATAAATCCATGTTAGAATTATCCATTGGATTAGTTAATTCTGTAAAAAAAACAAACATGGCAAAGAATCTCATGTCCATTTACTAATTTTGAAATTATCCATCTAATAATTTTGAAATATAGAATTTCATATTCTTTAGACATGGAAGTAAAATATAGGTCTAATGAAATTAAGAGATGAAGTAAAGAGATTTGAATGTGGGAAGTTGCACTTGCTGCTGTCGTTGTTAGTTAAATTTACAAAAAAAAATTGATGATAAGTTGCTTGAAATGAATACAAGGTAGACAAGGAGATCAGATAATCAAGCAAAGAGGTCTGAATAGATCTGAGAGAGAGAGAGAAGAAGTCTGCTTTGTGTGTGTGTGTGTGAGAGAGAGAGAGAGAGAGAGTGAGTGAGTTATTTCTATTAGTTTCAAATTGAAAACAAGATAACATCAAATTGTGACTTTACCTTCTTCATAATTTGTTTTCTTCCATGGTAGAGGCCAATGGTCAAGTTTTTTTTTTTTTTGCTGGAATCACTCCTAAGATTTAGGAAATCGCTGATTTCCCTTTCACTTAACCTTTGCGTAATAAACATAATCTAGGTTACATATTAATTTGCATATACCCGATTATTTCTTGTTCTTCTTCACAACTTACAGTTCATTATTCTGGTATCAGTGGATGCAGGATTTTGAATCATTTCAGGCAGCATTGGACACTGATTCATCCTACACCTCAACTTTAGCAAGAAGTCTTGCACTGGCACTCGAAGAGTTTTACAAAAATATGCACTCCGTGGGAGTTTCAGCAGTTTCTGGTGATGGAATGGAAGCCTTTTTCACTGCAATTGAATCAAGTGTTAAAGAATACATGGAGAACTACAAGTAACAACCAACCACTGAACTTATTTTGATTCTAAAATGAGTTCAATTAGTATTGGAATTTACTCCATTTTCTATACAGAGCTGACCTCGACAAGAGAAGGGCTGAGAAACAGCGTCTAGAAACAGACCGCAGGAAGGAAAACATGGAGAGACTACAAAAAGACATGGAGAAATCTAAAGGGCAAACAGTCGTACTTAGCACTGGTCTAAAAGACACAGGATCTCTTAAAATGGAGGATGAGGATGACGAGGAAGAGGAGTTGGAGGATGTTAGATTCTCAGAGGAAGAGACAGAGGAAGATGAAGGCGAAGATGAAGAGGTTGCGCACTTTGGTTTTTGAAAATCTGCAGTATCTACTTTGAGAGTCTGATACGTCCAGTACAGTTTGTGTCTTATTGAATGTTGTGGAACTGGTAGTAGGTCTATTAAACTTCTGCACTTGTTCATAAACTGTTCATCTCGCAGTTTATTTTCCTAGCTTTTTTTTTAAAAAAAAATGATGAATCAGGCAGCAGATAAATTGAAACTGGAGTAACCGGTCTGGTCTTACAAAAATTTTTCACCGGTTACTAAGGTAAATCGGAAAGTGCTTGGACAATCTAGAAGCTCAGCGTATGAGAGTTCGCGCATTTTCCTAGCTTTCTAGATGCATACGATACTTGCTGAATGCTTTACAAAATGAAGATAATGATTTATGTATCTGCATTTATCTGTTTTTGTTTATATATAGGAACTGATTTGCATTTATGTTTTATCGTTGACGACATTTATCCTAATTTGACTGGTAATTTCAAAAGAATAAAATGGAAGCGTTGTGTTATTTTGATGTCATTAAATATTAAAGGGTAGTTCTTAGGGCTGCTTGGTTGAGGGTTTAGGGGTAAGGAATCGGAATGAAATTAGTTTCATTCTTATATCTGATGCTTGATAGATAGGAATCGGAATTAATGTATGATTTTGATTCTCTTATTTTGATAATCTACTAATCTCTCGGTTATCACTAAACTCATTCCCCCCTCTTTGCCCTCCCGCATCACGTCGTCTCACCTCCCCCTCGCACGTCTCCCCTCCTCCTCCAAGCGCCGCCGCGATTCTCCCCCTCCCCAACTTGCATCGCCTTCTTCTCCCGGCGTCGAGTCCTGCTCCAGGCGAAGCCCGCTTCTCCTCCTCACCTCGCGTCGCTCCTCCTCCAGGCGCCGCCTTTTTCTACCAGCGCTGCATCCTTCTCCCGGAGCCGTCTTTGCTTCGAGAATTACAGGTCCGGTCTTTTTCTACCGGCAATGCATCCTTCTCCCGACATCATTTTCGATTTTTTGATTCCGGTTGCCCTGTTATAGTGCTCTGTTCAATTTTGGTTCTAGTTATTACGCGTCGTTGGTGCTTAAGAGGGCCCTGCATCATGACATCCCTTTTGTCAAATTAGGTAAACAGTACAATAAGATTGACGGCCAGACATTGTAAAGGCCTATTCGAAGTTTTAAAAACTGCTCAATTCTATTAAATTCAGTAGACGGTCAAAATTACGGTTTCAAATCAACATATTAGACAAAAGAATTGAGACCTTGGATTTGCTAAATTGGTTGATCACTGTTTTAGACCTTGGATTTGCTAAATATCAGTTAATTAATATAATAGCATGAACGTATTACCTGTATTACCTGCTAAAGCTCTCTTGAAGAATTCGACCATCAGCATGAACAACTTTCTCGGAGAAAAGATATGGACCTCTCTTTTTGCTTATATGTGCTTCAATATCTTATTACTAGAAGATGCTGGCAAAATGTAAAGGGTTTCACCACTTTTCAATGTTCTTGGCATCATAATTGCAATTTCTAACTGCAGTGATTCATCAAATTCGGAATTCCATACATACAGCAGCGCAGACACATCTTAACCCTTGCATAATTGTTTGGATAATATTGGCCACGCTTGTTATGAAGTGCCTCATCGAAGTTATGAAACACATGTTTTCATAGAGTTAGCGACTCAATGGATTATGCAATATGCCAAATTGCCAACTAAAAAACATTGTATCCATTTTGTCATTTCTTCAGTCAACAAATAAGCCACACAATTCTCTTTATAATCTCTGCATGACTATATTGTTTATTAAGATTCCTTGACTGAATGCCAGTTGGCTATATGATCTCTGGGTTCCTGGGAATGTGAGTTAACTGATTCTAATTTACTATTAAGATGTTTCACCACACATCTAAGTTTCACTTGAAAATTGGTGTTGGAACTTTGGATGGCTAGAAAGGGGGGGTGAATATAGTCAGACACTAAAAACACTTGCTCTTTGAAACTTTCTGCGATCAGAAATTAGCAGCGGAAATAAATACAGAAAGCACAAATAGAACAGAAATACAAAGACAGAAACCAAACCAGTCGCTAACTCAGATGGTTTACAAGGTTCGGGGATAACTTGCCCCTACTCCTTGGCGTGCCCGTAAGGTGGGCGATCCCTTGATCGCCGACAGATCAAGCCCCGGAACTCCGGATATAAAAGCCTCCTTCTCAGTGGAGTAACCTCTCCACAATCGTCTCAAGATGATAACAGTTAAGCGCAGAGACACGAAAAGAAAACTCACACAGATCTAGTAAGAACGCTCAAGCAAGAAACAATACAGAGAGCACAACACCACAGAGAAACCCACAGCAAAATCCCTTGCTTGTTTTCCTGTCTATTCTCTTGTTGTTCTCCCGCTCCTCTGCTTCCCAGCTTCTTCTTAAGCATCCGCTCATCATCGCCAGGCTTCGTTAGCACCCACTGAGCCACAGCCTAACCCACTGACCTTCACAGCACTCAGTCTGACAACATTTTCAAATCAGCAGGTATCAGAAGGATTTAGTGTGAGATCAGAGCGTTATCAGAAGTCTGACAACGTTTTCAAATTAAAGTTCAGACCCTGACCGATCAGTGATGACCCTAATCGATCAGGCTCACTCCTGATCGATCCAGGGAAGCTCTGATCGATCACCTTGACCGATCAGAGAGCTGGGATCGATCACCAGATCGATCCACCCGTTTACTGGGACTTCAAGGCTACAACCCACAGCTCTTCCCAAGCAAAGGCGCCTGATCGGTCACCACTCGACCGATCAGGTCCCAGCCTGATCGATCCAGAGGGACCCTGATCAGTCCAAGTGACCGATCAGGTCAGTCTCCAGCCATTTCTGATCTCTTCTCTGATCTGTTCACCAGAACGATCAGAAGTCAAACAGAAACATTTTGTTCCCTCTCTGATCATTCACCAGAATGATCAGAGATCAATCCGGGCTCAGGAGTTCGAGAACCTCACACAGGAGCTTCACTCGGGAGCATGTGCCAACATCTGATCGGACTCCAGACCGATCCAGACACATGGCTTAATCATGCTTAGTCCCCCGGACCAAGATTTCATGCCCGGCTTCACTCACCGGGACTTTGTTCAACCTAGCTTCACTCACTAGAACCTGACTTTACTCACCAGGGTTTCGGGCACCTAGCTTCACTCGCTAGGACCCGGCTTCACTCACCGGGATTTTAGTTACCTAACTTCACTCGCTAGGACCCGGCTTCACTCACCGGGATTTTAGTCACCTGGCTTTACTCACCAGGACCCGGCTTCACTCAACGGGATTTCCGTCACCTGGCTTCACTCACCAAGACCCGGCTTCACTCACCGGGATTTCCATCACCCGGCTTCACTCACCGAGATTTTCGTCACTCGGCTTCACTCACCAGGACCCGGCTTCACTCACCGGGATTTCAATCACTTCGTGCCCAGTCCCAGACCAGGACTTATGCCAAATTCACTCAACCAAACTTAAATCGGTGTCAACACCGAAACAACAATTAGGTCAGACTGCATCAACAATCTCCCCCTTTTTGTTGTTTGACAACCTGATTTAAGTTTAGGTATTGAAAATCAAATGAAGTCAATTATCGTAAGGGAATCAAAGTCCTCCCCCTATAATAATTAAATTTGTAACCTAAACTTAATCAACCATTCTCTCCCCCTTTGTCAAACATCGAATAGGGTATGGTTGTTAAGTTTCAACATAACTCCCCTTAAACGAGGGTCTCTCCCCAAATCCAAAATAATGAAAGGTAAGTGTTGAATTGCATATGAAAACATATACAAAATTATATCATGGTAAAAACATGTATATGCTTCATATGAAGTAAGGAATCAAAGACAGTGTCAAAGTCAGAGCTCATCAGTCTGTGAGTCGATCAGAGAGAGCTCTGATCGGTCTGTGGACCGATCAGAGAGAACTCTGATCGGTCACATTGACCGATCAGAATGAAACCTGATCGGTCTGTGGACCGATCAGATTTCAGACGATTTCTGAAACTCTGATTTCAGACTGCATTAACAATTGAATATTTCAGAAAAATTTCTGAAACATGATTTGAATCCCTCACCAAGAGTCTAAAGTCCTTATGGATTTAACAATATTTTAAAAAATATTTGTATCAGTAGGTTTCAAGCATGATCAGTATGTTTCAATTTTGATCAGTTTGTATCAGAAAATTTTTCTTTTAAATTGCCCACAAGTACAAATAAAAACAAACTTCCAGTAATTTAAAAAAAAACTTCATGTATATACATTGTGTATGGAATTGAAGGTTTCCATTGGTTTAAATCTAATCGCCTAAATTTGAGATGAAAAATCATTTCTCATAGGTAGTAAATGGTTATCCATTAAGTGGAGGGTATGGAAAGTACATCCCTAACTAGGAATGACTATGTGTTTGGAGCACTAATTATCAACAATCCATGTTGATAGATGCTCCCCCTCAACCAATGCCTATACAATTCGAAATATAGATGTTTTAGGTACTCAAATTTTGGGACCTAAAGCATCTACAATGAATGATTTTGGCACCCAAGCCTTGATCATTTTCTTTTGAACCCTAGGAACCTTAGATGATCTAACATGAGTTCTTGACATCAATGAAACAAAGGTTGGTTCTTTAGGTCGGTAACCTATACCGGCCTTGTTGTAAACCGCTCTTTGAGAATTAAGGATCATATCTAAAGTTTTGGAGCTAGTTGAAAATTTCTCAAGAATATTCTTGAGGTTTCAACTGTAAGTACCCCTGGTTGGTTTTGATGTGATCAACCGATTTAAGTTAGGTCTTGGTATATTTAATCCCTCTACTAAGTGTGCAGGAGCTTAGGTACGGAGGAAGTCGAGCGTAAGACGTAGCGGATGAGAAGGATTGTACGGGGAAGTGAGCCGACGAGCTTAGTACAATCGGAGGGACGCGGAAGCTGCGGAAGAGTACGTCGGTGGAGCGAGAAGGACGCGCGCGGTGCCCGAGGGACGAGAAGCCGGGAGGAAGGACGCTCAAGGGGCGAAAGGTCGAAGTCGGGTTCGGGTGAGCCTATCTCTGGTTAGCCGGAAATCACCCAGAAGACGAAGAATCAAAAAACTGGTCCAAGCGCCCAAAAGAAAAGAGAAAATTATTTGGTGCCAAGAAGATTCAAACCTGTGACCCCACTGCTAGATGTCTCCATACTTACCGAATGGGATAAACAGGTGATGTGAATAAGTTGATGTGAGCCAAAGATAAAGTTAATCACCTGATGCGAATAGAAGCAAAGTTTTAATTAAACTTTATCTTCTAAAGGATAACCTTATCCTTTAATCAGATCTAATGGATGCAGTTTAATCTCATCCAAGATTAACTGTCCAGATTATATCCATGGATCAACGACCAAGAGAAAATTCATCAAAAATCAACAATCCAGATTTATTCTCTTAGGCTATAAATAGGCTTAGAGATTTAGCTTTAGGAATCAATCACTTTTATTCATTCTTGTAAAATCTCTAAAAGTTTAGTGTGCTATTTTTGTAAGGCTTCTCCGCTACAAGGAGATTTTTATTGAGCGTCCACTGCCTTGGAAGCAACGTCCTTAGTTGCGACCAAGTTTTTTTTAAGAAGTGTCTTCCATTTTCATAATTTTTTTCCGTCTATTCACCCCCCTCGAGCCGGTCCAACCCGATCCAACATCAACTTCGCTCTTCAAGTCCTTATTTTCATCCTCAAGAGTCTTAACATGCAAGACATCAATTACCTCATCCTTAGAGGTTTTCAATTTTTCTACTTCCAATTTTAATGATTTTACTTTGACCTTAGATTTCTTAAGCATGTTTGTCAAGCAAGCTATCGTTCTATAGCATTTATCTAATTCGGGAGAAATTACCTCTTCATCATCCGAAGATGATAAAGCCGCGGTTGAGAAGTCACTCGATTCGTCACTACTTTCTTCATTTGGTACCTCTAGTGTCATGAAAGTCATGTGACTTGTGTTCTTCTCCTCCTCCTTCTCCTTCTTCTTCTCCTTCCTCTTCTTTCTTCTGTCACCTGCCACAAACGCAACACTCTTCTCCTTTAGGCTTTAGTTAGTGATCTCATGTAGTTCCATTTCGCAAAATAAATTCTCTAATTTAACAAATGAAAGATCCTTGTAAACCTTGTAGACATTCACCATGGATGACCATAAAACATTCCTAGGAAAGGACTTAAGGACATACCTTACAAGATCTTGATTTTCTACCTTCTCATTGATGGAATGTAAACCGTCGAAGATCTCCTTGAAACGACCATGAAGTATACTTAATGTTTCATCTTCTTCCATGGAGAGGTTTTGGAGTTGGCTGAGAAGAAGATCTTTCTTGGCTCTCCGTGTATCTTGAGTGCCTTCGTGAAGCTCAATGAGCTTGTTCCAGAGGTCTTTGGCAGTGGTGAAGGGGCCAACCTTGATCAGCTGCTCCTTGGTCATCCCACATTGCAGGGTGACAACAGCTTTCGCATCGGCTTCCCCTTTTCTTATCTGCTCTACCGACCACCTTGTAAAGTCCAGCTCTTTTCCCTAAGCGTCTCTTGGAGGGATGAATCCCTCCTTCACCGAGAACCACATGCTGATATCCATGTTGAGGTAATACTCCATCCTCGACCTCCAATATTAGAAATCAACCCCGTCGAATAACAGAGGTCGGTTAGTGCTGAAGCCTTCCCTCATCGCCATCATTGTTAGCTCTCGAATGTTAAGCCGTTGGACAGAGCTCCTTGCTCTGATATCACTTGTTGGAACTTTGGATGACTAGAGAGGGGAGGGGGGGGGGTGAATATAGCCAAACACTAAAAACACTTGCTCTTTGAAACTTTCTGCTATCAGAGATTAGCAGCGGAAACAAACACAAAAAGCACAAACAGAACAGAAATACAAAGACAGAAACTAAACCAATCGCTAACTCAGATGATTTACAAGATTCGGGGATACCTTGCCCTTACTCCTTGGTGTGCCCGTAAGGTGGGCGATCCCTTGATCGTCGGCAGATCAAACCCCGGAACTCCGAATATAAAAGCCTCCTTCTCGGTGGAGTAACCTCTCCACAATCGTCTCAAGATGATAACAGTTAAGCGCAGAGACATGAGAAGAAAACTCACACAGATCTAGCAAGAACGCTCAAGCAAGAAACTATACAGAGAGCACAACACCACAACGAAACCCATAGCAAAATCCCTTGCTTGTTTTCCTGTCTATTCTCTTGTTGTTCTCCTGCTCCTCTGCTTCCCAACTTCTTCTTAAGCATCTGCTCATCATCGCCAGGCTTCGTTAGCACCCACTGAGCCACAGCCTGACCCACTGACCTTCACAGCACTCAGTCCACTGAAGACTTCTTAAGCTGAGCCTCGGTCAGTCGCCAGCCGCGCTAGAAGCCGTTGAAACCTGCGAAGGGAAAACAGACAAACCTGACCGAAGCGAAAGTCTCCAGTTGACCCTCCTTCTTGGTTTGAGTCATTCCTGTCTCACCTGCACACTCAACAGAGGCTTATCAAAGCATATCAAAATAAATCAGCAGGTATCAGAAGGATTCAGTGCGAGATTAGAGCGTTACCAGAAGTCTGATAACGTTTTCAAATTAAAGTTCAGACACTGATCGGTCACCCTAACCGATCAGTGATGACCCTGATCGATCATGCTCACTCCTAATCGATCCAGGGAAGCTCTGATCGATCACCTTGACCGATCAGAGAGCTGGGATCAGTCACCAGACCGATTCACCCGTTTACTAGGACTTCAAGGCTACAACCCACAGCTCTTCCCAAGCAAAGGCGCCTGATCGGTCACCTGACCGATCAGGGTGTGCCCTGATCGGTCATGGTGACCGATCAGGTCACCACTGGACCGATCAGGGCACACCCTGATCGGTCCAGAGGGACTCTGATCGGTCCATGTGACCGATCAGGTCAGTCTCCAACCATTTCTAATCTCTTCTCTGATTCGTTCACCAGAATGATCAGAAGCCAAACAGAAACATTTTGTTCCCTCTCTGATCGTTTACCAGAATGATCAGAGATCAATCCGGGTTCGGGAGTTCGGGAACCTCACTCGGGAGCATGTGCCAACTTCTGATCGGACTCCAGACCGATCCAGACACTTGGCTTACTCATGCTTAGTCCCCCGGACCAAGATTTCATGCCCGGCTTCACTCACCGGGACTTTGTTCAACCTAGCTTCACTCACTAGGACCTGACTTCACTCACCAGGGTTTCGGTCACCTAGCTTCACTCGCTAGGACCTGGCTTCACTCACCAGGGTTTCGGTCACCTAGCTTCACTCGCTAGGACCCGGCTTCACTCACCGGGATTTCAGTCACCTAGCTTCACTCGCTAGGACCCGGCTTCACTCACCGGGATTTCAGTCACCTGACTTCACTCGCTAGGACCCCGGCTTCACTTACCGGGATTTCAGTCACCTGACTTCACTCGCTAGGACCCCGGCTTCACTTACCGGGATTTCCGTCACCAGACTTCACTCACCGGGACCCGGCTTCACTCACCGGGATTTCCATCACCCGACTTCACTCATCGGGACCCGGCTTCACTCACCGGGATTTCCATCACCCGGCTTCACTCACCGGGACCCCGCTTCACTCACCGGGATTTTCGTCATCCGGCTTCACTCACCAGGACCCCCCTTCACTCACCGGGATTTCAATCACTTCGTGCCCAGTCCCCGACCAGGACTTAAGCCAAATTCACTCAACCAAACTTAAATCAGTGTCAACACCAAAACAACAATCAGGTCAGACTGCATCAACAATTAGAATATGCTTCACGTACATTTTGGGGCACCTGAAGTTTAGACAACAATTTCATCCTCATACTGCAAATTTTAAGATTTAATTATCCAACTTCTAGAACTACAACAAACACATACCACCTTTAAACTATATGTTGTAAAATGATGGTAAATGCAATGCATAGAAAGGTCCTTTGTTTCCATGAATTTGGGTATTTAAAAAGTTTTCTTTCCAAATATAAGACAGTTGAGACTGCTCAAATTTATACTGCATATCAAGTTAATATCTGAAATAAAATTTCTTAATGTTTTATTACTCACTAGTCTTGACAGATGTATATCTTGTTAAAATACCCATCATAGGGTATTGCAAAATACCATTTCTTTATTCCTATCATAACAACTGGATTGAATCCATGAGTTTGATTTCTAGCATGCACTGGTGGTTGTGTAGGTTGATCTTCGAGACAGGTAAGCACTGGAGAAAATTTTTTCATCAAACAAGTATGTTTGTTTTCTACTAGCATCAATTATTATTTTTAGTTTTTACATTTTGCAATTTATGAAGCAACTTGATTACTCTTTTAACTCCTCTTGCCAGTTTGTGAATGCTCTTATCTTCTAGTGACCTTTCTTGATGTCTATTTTAAAATGTTTTGATAAAAACGGTCGTGTTATTTGATTTCGTGTTCTTGATTCTCTGTATTTCATTTGGATCATAAATTTCCCTTCTAGAGGATTGTGGCAGAATGTGATCCCAAAAAGAAATGAGCACATCTTCAATATGGGATCTGCCTCCTGTTCTAGTCCTCTGGTTTTGATCTCTTATTACAAACCATAGAAGTGTTAATTGGTTTTGTCCCTAAGATTCTATCCTCTTCAAGCATAGCAAATACTTCAGATTTAATAACCATGTTGTGATGCAAATTCTTGATGTTGTGATGCTAACGGTTTTTTGATATTCTTACCATGTGCATGTGTATGTGTAATAGATGCACCTTTTCTAATCTAATCTTTTTTATTGATGTTGTGTCGTTTATTATGTTTTCATATTATATGATGCTCTAATGTTTATGTCATTTATGTATTTTTGTCACTTTGATATGACTCGGATACTAGGATGGAGAGTAATCCTACAGAACCTGTGGGAATGAATGTAATACGAGGAAGAGGTAAAAACAAAGTTTTTTGGACGGAAGAGGAGAGCTGGGCATTAATAAGATGTTTGCAAGATATGATAACCGATCCTCTTTGGAAAACAGACGGAGGTTTCAAGAACAATTACATGGTTGAGATAAGAAAGATTATAATCCAAAAATTCCCAACATTCGTCAAATCTTTTAGTCACATTGAATCTAGAATCAAAATCTTAAAGAGGAAATTCTACGCTATCAATGAAATATGTAGACAAAGTGGTTGCACCTGGAATGATGTTGAAAAGAAGATAGTTTGTGAAGAAACATGGTATCTTGAATGGATAAAGGTACGTGTGTTAGTCATTATTGATTTTTTCAAATTATAATGTCGTTTATGGATATGTTAAATTGACTGTTATGTTCTTTTTGAAAGAATCACAATGATGCCAAAAGTCTCTATAGTGTATCATTCCCTTATTTTTCAGAGTTAGAAATAGTATATGGCAAAGACAAAGCAACAGGCCTTGTTGCGGAAGATCCTACAATGGCTACACAAAACATCACTGATGTGGATGCTGAGTTGATTATATCAGTTGATAATTCACCTATATATGAAGGAGTTGAAGTTGATTCGATGTCACATCAAAAATCTTCTATTACATCAAGGGCATCTCACTCTAAGGAGAAAAATAAATCATCCATTAACAAAGTTCAAAAAGCTTCGAAGAGAGCAAAGATTTCAGCTGAGCAAAATATTGATTCTGACTTCAAGTTACTCAGTGATCGGGTTGAAGGATTTATGTAAACTGTTAGCTCACAATTTGAGTCAATGTCAGCTTGGATTCAAGGTAAATCCTCAAAAATACTAGAAGTTCTTCAGATGTTGGATAAGTATGGATTCATTGGTAAGAATAAGTACAAGACTGCTCAAGTTATTTGTGAAGATCCTATGAAAGTTGAGTTATTATTCAGTTTGGATCCCTCTGAAGTTGGAGATTTTGTGCCCAGTTGCTTGTAATATGCTTGCGATGAATATACTTTTTTAATCAGGTCATTTGGAGATAATACTTTTTTTTGTTGACGATGGTTTATTTTGGAGATAATTATGGAGTTGAACATCAGTTGCTTGTAATGAGATGCTTTCATAAGTTGAACATCAGTTGTCTTATATCGTAACTATGTGAATTCCTGGAATGGTTAGTTCAAATTTCAAATGAATTGTCTTATATCGTAACTATTTTCTGGCAATGAATTGTGTGAATGCATCTTCAAATGCGTGTCAAATTTCATGCTGATGTTGTGTTGGTTCTGTCAAATTTTATGCTGATGCGTGTCAAAATTTCATGCTGATGCTGTGTTGAATGCTCGATATCAATTTCCGGAGTGCGACCGTGCGAGTCCTGATTTGTTTAATTGGAAGATTCTTATGCCATACCATCGATCGGTAGCTAAAATTGTGTTTTTCTCTTTCAAACTATTATTTAAGTTGTAAAAGAATATGATTTGTTGTCTGTATCTTGCTTGTTCGGAAGCGGTGTATGAGTTTCATCGTAGGTCTTTTTGGTTGTTTTGTCAAGTACTGAACTCAGTCGCTCAAAATTTACGAGGTCAACGATGGCCTTTGGGTCATCAAGCTGACAGCTGCTTAACTAATATTTATCATTCCGCCATAGCTACTTCACTTAGTTTCTCAACTCGTTTGTTGATGACTTGATTTACTTCTTTCATTTGCTACCTCTCTTATATGTTTTGCTTCGTGTAGATAACGCCTTTGTAGATAAATTCTATGTCATACTTTTTAGTTTTATAATACAAACAATCAAGCTTGAAGATTCTCAAGTATCAAGTCATATTAAATTAGATAAGTATCACAGTTCCAATTAAATTAGATTTATAAACATGAAACTAATAAAAATTATACAATAAATTTTTTCATGTATTTAATTAATAAGGGTAAAATTATAAATTTTCTCTGATTCCTATTACGTTTTTATTCATACCAAGCAACATTAATGGTAATTATACCCATTCAAGTATTTATACCAAGCACCATCAATCCATTAATCATTCCCATTGCCATTAACCGTTGATCCTCGTCACCGACCTTACCGGGGGCGCTTGGTAAGCGGGTTTAGAAGTCAGGAATGACAATGAAATCTATTTCATTCCCATTTATGATGCTTGGTATACGGGATCGGAATCAAAATATAGATATGATACCCATGATTTTATAATCTAGTCCCCACTAGGTTATCATCAAATCCATAAACTCCTCAATCAAAATCCATTACCATTCGATGTATACCAAGCACCCAATTACCTATTACCATTCTCATTATCGAATATATACCAAGCACCCCAAAGTTTATAAATTCAGTGTGGATATTTTAGCAGTACCAATTTCCCTTAAATGGGCCCATCATTTACTGGGCCTATCGATAGAAGTTTTGGAGCCGTCGGATCGGATTCCACAACCATCCTGGAGTTGCCCTTTCTGTCGGTTTATATGCGAGCTTCCATTGATATCGGATTTCCATTTCGATCGATTTCGGTTTGGAGGCGAAGATGTTCCTGCGGCGACTGCTGTTGGGCGGCGGATGGCGGGCTATGTCGACGCAGGTAGGGAGGAAGGTGAAGGAGACGACTGGGATTGTGGGGCTCGACGTGGTGCCCAACGCCCGCGAGGTGCTGATCTCCCTATACACCCGCACCCTCAGGGAGATCCAGGCCGTGCCCCCGGACGAGGGCTACCGCAAGGCCGTCGAGAGCTTCACCCGCCAACGCCTCAACGTCTGCCTGGAGGAGGATGACTGGGAGGAGATCGAGAACCGCCTGGGATGCGGCCAGGTCGAGGAGCTCATCGAGGAGGCGAAGGACGAGCTCACGCTCATATCCAAGATGATCGGTTCGTACCTCTTTATTTTTAGTTCCTTTCAATTCCGTCGATGTTTGTTTTTATCAGTGCGTTGGTTTAATGTTGGATTTGGCGATTTCTTCGGTAGATCTGCGTGGTGGCTGATTTTCTTTTAGTTAAAGGATCATGTTGGCATTTAACAATAAAAATTAGATAGTGTTAACAGTTTCTTCAAAATGAGATCTTTTACGGTCCTATGATATTTTAATGGAGATTCAATACTGCTGGGCTGTACTGGGTGCCAATTTTGTTTTTTTTCCTGTCCATTTCATGGAGTTCCGATCGCAGAGTACTCTGTCACGATCTTGATTTTGGGATTGTGTCCCCGTGCGTTGATGCACTATGTGACGGCTGAGGGAAGATCCTTTAAGAGATTGATTGGACGGAACATTCTCCGTCTTGTTCTTCTGCATCCCTTTGTTGAAACCTGGATGTCTTATATAGTTATATGTATTGTTCATATCTATTATAGAGTTATATCATGAAGCAGTAAAATTTTATTCTCTTAATTGTATAACCTAGTCTTAATTGAAATCAATTGAATGATTAATCTTTAATTGTATAACCTAGTCTCATTTGGGGATTGAGAGCATAGATCACTTTCAACTGTCTTGTTCTTTGGCTTCCCTATGTTTGATGTGGTAGAAGAAGATGAAAGGAAGAAGGATGCGTCTCAGAAGAGAGGGAGAGAGAGACCATAAGATTTAAAAGCTATCATATATTAACAGATGCTATTTGTTTGAATTACTAGTTTACCGCAACAATGCTTAGTACTGAGAGATTTAATACTTTTCTAAGTACTAACTAATACTATTCTTTTGGATTACCATTTTACTACAAGAAAGTATTCTCTAAAAATGCTAACAGAAAGAAGCATATTTGCTGCTGCTTGTTGATTTCCACAACTTTCAGGACATAAAATTTGAACCTTTTTAGTTCCTTGATTACTGCTGCTCTGTGTTTTTCAGCCTTGGATTTAAAGGTATGCTTTGAGTATGTGTTTGTGGTCATTCACGAGTTATCTTGGTTTGGGTTCTATTCAGATTAGACATTCCTTTTGTTCAGTTTTTACAAGTTAGCCATGGTTAGGGTCTGTACTTTGGCCAACAATGAGTGAAGAGGATAATACTGCTGTTTACTTTGCTAGATGGGTTAGAATGGATGGAATAGTGGGGAAACTGAAATGGGGTTTCTTTCTTCATTTTGATTCCCCTAATTGGATGGATCATGGAGGGATTGATGTTTTCCAATATTTTTGTTCAGTATTCTAAAAATCGGCCTAGGCGCTAGCCAACCACACCGAAAATATCTTAGTTGGCCAGCCTAGGCGGCCTTGGTGCCTAGGCGGGATTAGGCGACCCTAGGCGCCAACTAATTGGTCGAATCATCTAGGCACCGCTGAAATAGTGCAGGGTTTTCATGATTTTTGTTAGTTTGATCTTTTAAATTTAAAGTCCAATTTTAAAAAAACTAAAATGTAATTTTTTTTGTGTTGGGATTAAATTTTATAAGCCCTAAACTTTGGCTAACAAGAAAATTGATTTGTTGGCTTGCCCTAGCAGCTAGCACCAAACTTCATCTTCACGTACTGAGTAACTAGAGCAGGAGAAATCAGAGTGAATGAAGAAGTCCATATTTTGGAGAAATTAGAGAGTTAAAAAGAAGTAATAAATTTGTGATATTTTATTAATTGTGTAATTTTGAACTCATTTTAAATTTGATGCTATCGTGTTGGAGTTATAAAATGTGATTCATTACGTAGCGACACCTAATCTCCGCCTAAGCGGCCTACGTGCTAGGCATTGGCCTACGTGCTAGGCATTGGCCTACGTGCTAGGCATTGGCCTAGCACCCGGCTAGTGTCTAGCGAATTTTAGAGCCTTACTTTTGTTCTTATTCATCCTCCAATCTGTCCATCCAAGTAACCAATACAATGGAAATGCTTATAAGCTATCCATCTTGATCTATCTATCCAACTGTTAAAACACAGTAGCCAGTAGGTTCTCTGCCCTTCTTTGTTGTCTTGTGTAATTTTGAATTCATTTTAAATTTGATGCTATTGTGTTGGAGTTATAGAATGTGATTTATTACTTAGCGGCGCCTAATCTCCGCCTAAACGGCCTACGTGCTAAATTTGATGTTATTGTTTTGGAGTTATAGAGTGTGATTTATTACTTAGCGGCGCCTAATCTCCGCCTAAGCGGCCTACGTGCTAGGCATTGGCCTAGCACCCGGCTAGTGTCTAGCGAATTTTAGAGCCTTACTTTTGTTCTTATTCATCCTCCAATCTGTCCATCCAAGTAACCAATACAATGGAAATGCTTATAAGCTATCCATCTTGATCTATCTATCCAACTGTTAAAACACAGTAGCCAGTAGGTTCTCTGCCCTTCTTTGTTGTCTTGTGTAATTTTGAACTCATTTTAAATTTGATGCTATTGTGTTGGAGTTATAGAATATGATTTATTACTTAGCGGCGCCTAATCTCCGCCTAAGCGGCCTACATGCTAAATTTGATGTTATTGTGTTAGAGTTATAGAGTGTGATTTATTACTTAGCGGGGCCTAATCTCCGCCTAAGCGGCCTACGTGCTAGGTATTGGCCTAGCGCCCGACTAGCGTTTAGCAAATTTTAGAGCTTTATTTTTGTTCTTATTCAGCCTCCAATCTGTCCATCCAAGTAAACAACACAATGGAAATGCTTATAAGCTATTCATCTTGATCAATCTATCCAACTGTTAAAACACAGTAGTCAGTAGGTTCTCTGCCCTTCTTTGTTGCCTTCTTTGTTGCATTTTGTATGCTGTTCAGCATTGACAATTGGCAATTCCAATCAACGTCCCTTTCACTCTGAGTCTTCTAGCCGTCCTTGTTTGCATGAATGTGTTTGTTGTTTAGTTCATTCATCTTCATCTGTTGATAACTTCTTCCACTTGTTTCGTCCCATACTCTTTGATTAGTGCAGACTCAAAGCTCACACAATTTGCGTTAATAGAGAAGTCTTTCAAAATGACATTGTCTTCAAATTTTATGCATAACAATCTTATACTCATTTTTTTGGATGAAGTGGGTCTTTCTTATCAGCTATTTGTGCCAGAATGCCTTGAATAATTGGCTGTGATCTGTGATCTTGAAATCACAGTCTAATCCAATGGGATAAAGAGAAGGCAGATTGTCAATTAGTAGAATGGCTGAATATTCACACAGTCTCGGCCATCAATATCTTATAAAGCCAATGATAGACAAAAAAATGCTTATAGATAAGTGCTTCCATGGGCATTTAGGTAAAAATGTTTTCTAGTTAATCCCATCTTTTTTTTTTCCCCTTCTTTCTGTAGTGGAGTTAGTTGCACATACTGACAGATAACGACTATACTATTAAAAGGTTGATAACAATGGATATTGTTTTCATGCCTATTGCCTGGAAACAATATTTTAAGTCCCTCGCATACTCTATTGCTTGTGTGTATGGCCTAGGAATCAATTTCTGGTCGTATAGCTTTGTCACAAATTTGTAACGTTTCTGCATAGTTTCCTTCAGATTGAGCCAACGCTTGTTGTTATGGTCGTTCATTCTATTGAAAGAATCGTCGTCCAAAAACTCTACGTGAAATTTTTATTTCATACAGTGCATAATACTAAAGCAAATAATCCGTGAAAAATTCAAAATTGACCATCTCAAACTGATTGGATCCACTATTTTTATAAGAAATCTGTAGCCTGCTTTCCTTCAAGAGGAGTGTATGTGCGTTTCTGAAGGGAGCACACACCATTTGCACGAGTAGTAGATGGAAATGATAACTCCCAACAGTTATCTTCAATCTAGAAACTAGTCACTTCAATGATCTTTGATGGTGACAAGGATGCCTAAAATTTGAATGGTATGGATATTTGTTGACCCAACTATTCATATTAGCCCTGATACTTACAGTTAGGCTAACTTAATATGGTCTAATATATTTCGTGTACTTCCTAATTTGCTTTTGTGAACATTATGTTAGTTTCAAAAAAATTGATGGTCAACAATTCTAGTTAGCTTTGGATATGAAGTTGCATCATAGAATATAAAACCCAGGAGATTTATTGCTTATTTAGATCCCTACACATCTCGTCAAGCGTCTGTTCACTATGCTCATGGATGTTTCCAATATTATTTTCTTTCGTTAACTATTTTGTATATTTCTTCCTCACCCTTCTTACGGCTAGTTGTCTTCATATTGCAATGCAGAGTGGGATCCATGGGGAGTTCCTGAGGACTACAAATGTGAGGTTATTGAAGATAACACTCCAATTCCTAAACATGTTCCACATCACCGACCTTCCCCTCTCCCTGATGAGTTCTTCAAGACGTTGGAGGCTATCACGACAGACTCGCTTCCAAAGGATGAAACTGCACCCCAGTTAAAAACTTGAATGCTCAATCTTTTGCTTGATTTGACAATATATATTTCCAGCATTTTTTGGTGCTAATGATGGACCTAGCTTTCACTTATGAAAATAATATCGCTAGGATTCACAAATGTTTTAATTCCCTGAAGGACACAATGCAAGACATTGTTAGGCAACTCCATAATGAATTGCTCTGCTTATTTGTGTTTGTGTATGACTGATCTTAGTAAGGTGATTTTAACTTTTGCAAGACTTATTGATGTCTTATGAACTTCTACCTGAACTGGGCTTGCCGACGTGGACGACCACTCGTGCTTGCCGGTGTTGGCAACGGCAAAAAGTTAGATGAACGCAGTGGATTTTGGACCTGCAACAAGTCTCCTCAGCACCAACTGTTCTCATATTGCAATGTGAGTTATGCATTAGTTGATTACTAAATTACGAACCATAAAACTCCTCAGTTTAGCTTAGAAATTAGAGGAAACATATGATCTCATGGTAAATATATTAGAGAAACTATTCAAACAAAAAAATGCACATTTTTCTCATTTCACATTGTCCATATATTTAAATCGCATTTCATATTAGTTAACAAGTCTTTGTCACTGTTGCTTGAAGCTTAAGTGCCTATTTATGCGTGGAATGGTGGAGGCTCATGGCTATTGGCACCACCAAATATAAGCACGCGTGGAATGATATGGTATTATAATTGTTTCCACTCAATGACCAGTCCAGTATCGTAGCCAAAGACCCAAACGAATTTTGACTTGTCAGACCACTAAAACAATTATATGAATTCATTAAAATCAGATTATTCTGGTTGTTTCAGATGTTTATCAAATTTATAAATTAGGCTTGGAACATATTCTTTGCCTCTCTCCATACTTAGGGAAGCCTCTTCATTGATGCATGAGACTTAAATGTACATTCATGTAAGAATTTTAGTAGCATAGGATTCTTATGATACGATTTTCATAGCGTTATAATACAATTTTAATAATATAACACATTTTAAAGGTAACTAAAAGAATAAAGATTTTTTTTAAAGATAATTTAGACGTTAACTTTTTACAATTCAATTAATCAACCAGATGATTGGTTGAACCTCGTAGAAATTTCTCATTGGTCTTCAAGGGTAAGTTATGAATAGGGCTGTGCATTTGGTTAATTGAACTGACCGAATCGAAAATCGAATTAATCGATTTTTTTTAACCGACGAAACTGATCAAATTTTCTAAAAAATCAAACTCACCAAACCGATAAAATTTCGATTAATTCAGTTTTCGACCGAATAAATCGAATTAACCATAATTTTAAATTTTATTCGATTTTTAATTAAAATAACTAAATTTTATTTAATTAATTATATTTTTAAATAAAAAATAATTAAATTAATATTTTTATTCGGTTTAATCGAATTATAAAATTCAAAATCGAAACTAAATCAATTTAACCGAAAAATCGAACCGAATTTAAAAAAAATTAAAAATCAAATTAACCGAATCGAATTTTAAAATTCAGTCGGTTCGATTCAGTTAATTCAGTTTTTTTAAATTTTTTGCTCACTTCTAGTCATGAATGCGCAACAAGTCTTTGATAGCCGACCCTAGTAGTTTTCACCATCCTTGTAAGACGGTCGAATGTCGAATTGATATTTTGCTTGTGAAGATAAACTCGTGGGCTTTTTTAGCCAATGGTTACTTCGGCTCTCGGTCGTCCAACCCAAGATTTTGCATTAAATTTAATATTAACACATGCCCTGATAGAGGATTGAACCGTGATATTCAATTTATCTCCATTACATCTTACGGTTGCACCATGCCTGTGGGGGCAAGAATTATCCTTTAGGATGTATTTAGTTGAGGATTATTTTGATAACCTTAATTATCCATCTAAGATTATCAATAAAAATTTTATTTAGTTTAGATAATCAACGATTCCCAAGTAATGATCGATGTCCGACACATCAGCAAAAGGGGCATGCAACCTGGAATCGGAAAATCTTATGAAAGTAAGGTTTTTCTTGATTCCCAGGTTATGAAATTTATCTTTCCAAAATTATCCTCAAATATTTACATTTAAGTCGAAAATAACCATTACAATTTATTAATTTCCGAAAGCATTATTCGCGACCGACAACCGACAACGGCGGCCGGCGACCACCGCTGGCGGCCGGTCGGCGATATTAACTTCCGAAAGCATTATTCGCGACCGACGACCGACAACGGCGGCCGGCGTCCACCACCGGAGGTCGGCGACGATCGCCGGCGAACCGGCGACGATCGCCGGCGAACCGGCGACGATCGCCGGCGAACCGGCGACGATCGCCGGCGAACCGGCGACGATCGCCGGCGAACCGGCGACGATCGCCGGCGAACCGGCGACGATCGCCGGAGGCCGGCGACCACCGTTGGCGGTCGACCACCATTGCGGACGGCCGACGACCACAGCCGGCGACGATCGCTGGCGGCCGGCGACAATCGCAGACGGCCGATGACCGGCGACCGGCAACGATCGCTGACGGCCGACGACCAACGACCGACGACGATCGCCCGCTGCCGGCAACCACCACCGATCGTCGGCTGCCAACGACGACGCCGACAACCTGTCGGCAATCTGTGCCGATCGTCGGCGATCGGCATTGACAGTTGGCCGCCGGTGTTGGACACCGACTGCCTACGCGGACACCAACGATCGACGTCGACGTCCTTATGTCTAAACAAATAAAATTATCTATACAAATTTTAAAGGATAATACGGTAAAATATTATATTAGGTTATAAGCTATTACCTCCAAATAAACAAGATTTTATTTGATTACCTAAATTGAACCAAACAACTTCAGGTTATGTTTCATTCCCTATAACCTTGGTTATGTGATTACTTGATAATGACATAATCGAGGTTATATACGATAACTTGAACCAAACACACCCTTAGTGTTATCATAATCATGCCTGTCGGGGCAAGAACCATCCTTTAGTATTATCATATGTGGAGGAGCCAACACTCTAATACTACCCTTACAAGAACTATTAGTGTTATCATGTGAAGGAGCCAACACTCTATAACACTACCCGTACGAGTGTGATACACTACTCAAATACTTAAAGAATAAATAAGAATAATAGAGTTTGAATTCTAATAGAGATGAATATTTTATAAATTAACTTCTAAACATGTATAAATTATGTTATGAATTTATTTGGTAGGCAAATCAATCGCTACTTCTCAGATTAATCGGGAGAATCCTAAATACTGAATTGTCAAATAAAAAAAAAATTAAAATCACTAATGGGGTCAAGCCATTACGATTCTAGCCCAGTTAAAAACTGTTGAACCACATGTTAATCGTCAGTTCGATTTTTTTTTTCATTTTTTTGAACCTTGAAATCAACGATTCCTATCGTTAGAATCATCGGTTCTAGTCGGGGGTTGTATTTTTTTCCAACAATTGAGATCATTTGACCATTTTTTATCAATAACTATATTTTACTATTCGTTACTCTCCAAATTCTATAAATATAAAACTCATTTCATTATTTTCACACTCATATTCTCTATTTTCATTCTTAATTCAACAATCTCTACACGCTTTTGACTTCTACTTCCGACTACAATGGAAGGAGGTCGAGGAGGTTTATCATCTCGACCTCGAAGGGCAAGAAAATAGTGAATCCAAATAAGGAGTTTAACATTCAATCCATCGATAATGAGATTAAGCAACTTTCGATTCCTGAAATACAAAATTGATACAATTACTTTTAATATATGGCAAGTTTCTCTTTTAAAATTTTTTATTTTTTTAATAAATATTTTGAGAATGTCACTTTTCCGTCAGAGATTGGTGTGCAAAATATAAGCACTACATGCTTCTGATAAATTCCAAGTCCGCGATGACTATGAAACCTTGAAACAACATGTAAAAACGAAGTACCTGATAAAATATGGAATCGATCGATCTTAAACATAATTATCTAAATTTTTTATTAGTAGAAGTATTGATTCTGATTTATTTTTATATTCTGATAATAAATTAAAAGAATTATTAGCTAATTTTTTTTCTAAAAACAAATTTCATTTAGTTTTGGATCTAATGTACTTTTGAAGATCTTTTAAAGAAACTTTTAATTCATCTATTAAATATATCTTTAGAACTACATTTATTCGTACAATTAAACAATTAATAAAACAAGGGAAAAAATTTTAATTTAAGAATTTAGTAAATTAAATAATAATTATTTTTGTATTATGATATTTGGAGTGATTATTGTCAAACACATTCATATATATGAGGTGACTTGTCATTTGATCAATAATTTTTGGAATATCGAAAAAAGATTATTAGCATATAGAGTTTTTGATGAATCGCATAGTACTTACAAATCTCATAATTATTATGTTTAGTTTTAGAAGAATATGAATTAACTCATAAAATAATTTCAATATCATTTGATAATGCTAGTTCTAATACCACTAAAATTGAAGAACTAAAATTTATATATCAACCTATTATTGGTGGTTTATTTTTTTCATATTAGTTGGGTATGTCATATTTTAAATTTATGTGTTCAAAATGGATTAAAAATTTTAGAAAATCATATTAAACCAATTAGAATTGCTATTTCTTATTTATTGCGCAACCCTCTATAATGAAATAATTAGGTAAATTTTGTAAAAATAATGGAATGAGAACTATAAACTTTTCACGTGATGTATCAACATGTTGGAATTCAACATATCAATTGTTACAAGCCCCCATAGACGTAGCCGAGTTGGTACTTAGGTGAGGATTGGCCACAATAGGTCTCGGGTTTGAATCGCGAGGTTTAGCCCCGTGTTAGGCCCCCTCACCTAGGAGGTCGCATGATTAGCTGAATGCTCCCCGTGATTTACTCCTTTCCAATGTGCTAGGAGCGGAGGGGCCTTCGTGGTGAGGATTATCATCTTTTTGCCATAACAAGTCAATTATTATGAGATTTATTTCAATATAGAAAATTATTATGTTCATTTTTTATAAAATATTAATAATACTAATAATATATATTAATTTTTACAACAATTGAATATTATAATAGTATTTATGAAATTTTAAAAATAATTAATGATACAACCGAATAACTTTTAGATTAGTGAATTTTTTAGCTCAGTATTAACTTTAAATGAACATAGTACCAATAAATTTTTATTTTTTGCATATTAGCAATGAAAATAAAATGAGGATTTTTTTTTCATATTTATGAAATTTATTTAGTTGTATTTACTTTATATCCTAGATATAAATTAGAAGTTTTATCAAAAATGTTAATTTTGTATTATAACATTTTAATTACGATAGTAATAATTTAAAATTTATAAAAGTTTAATTTTTATCAAAAGAACGGACAAAACGTCCATGAGGATTATTAAGTTCCACACAGGAATTTATAAATTATTTTATATTTTTTTTATTTTAATGAAGTAGATAACGAAGTGGATTTTAATATCGTAGTCATAGAAGACTCAAAGTTTTCCTGTCTTTTTTATATCGCTAAAAAATTTTAGTCTGTCCAGTATCAACGGTTGATAGGAAATAGACATTTTGTGTTAGTGATGATATATTGGATGGGCAATGATCGACTTTGTCGCCTGATTCATTGGAAGTCTAATCATTACTTGACGATTGGATCAGACAAAAAAATTCAAGGAATATTATTTTTAGATGACGAAGTCAAAAAAAAATTTGATAAAAAAATGAATATTATCGGGATGGAAAATAAAAGTGAATAGCAATACAAGTTCGCAATGTAAAATGATAAAAATAAAAAATAAAAAATTCTTTTTTATTTTTATAAATTTATAATTTTAAATATTTTTAATATAATAATTTTGAACACTAAATTAATGATTTTGAATCATAATCGTCGATTCCGAACCTCGTCGGATCTAGATTCATTCTATTTGTTGTTTCACTTTCCTTCAAAGCAAACATTTGCTAATTATGTTCCTATGTCATGCATCCGATACAATAATTCTCAATAAATTTTGAATAAATAAATGTACCCGTTATAATTAAATAAAAATATTTAAAATATTTATTATAATTATATATATAAAAGAAGCGGCTGACTTCACGCCGCGTGTTTGTTCGTCTTTCATCCCCTCGATTTAATTTTTTTAATTTTTTTTAAATTAATATTTCTTTCGAAAAATTTTAAAATTAATTATTTTAATATTATAATTTAAAAGAGACGGAAAATTTTATTAATTTAAACATAATATAATTTAATCTTTAAATTTTAAAAGTTAAATGTATATAACATATCCTTTAAATTTTTAAAATTAATTATTTTAAACATTATAATTTAGGAGGGACGATTAAATTTTTAAATTTTTTTTATTAACTTAAATTTATTTTAATTTAATTTTAAAATTTTAAATCTTAAATATATCAAAACCAAAAAGCCAAAGTGTCTTGGGGGCCATATTAACGTGAAGATAAAAATCATATCAAAATCGTATATCTATATATATATTATCATACACAACCCATACGGAGATGGCGACTTCTTCCACCATCGCTATGTATTCCAATTTCCATCCCCAACCAAATAAACATTCATCATCATTATTGATCCCAGGCCAATTTACATGTAGCCTGGCGCAGCAGCTTGGCGCGGCAGCCTGGCGCCTCGTCAGAAGAAGAGGGGTTTACGGGCTCTATGGGCTCTTCGAATATAAGGCTCAGGTCGGCGATTCGGCCCAATCCATTCGAAGACGATAGACCATGGACCCTGCTGGAGAACGATCACCGAGGCTAAGGGGGATGGAATCCCTGAAGGCCTCCGAGTTCAGGAGGATCCCGAGTCAGAGAAGTCCTGACTCATAGCCTCACTAAGTCTTAGCGCTCCCAAGTCGGGAAGCCTCAAACTAAAGTATCTTGAAGTCATAAGCAAATCTGATTCCGCACACCACACGGCTCGGTGTCCCTAGTCGGACACGTGGCAGCCCACGCTCCCTAGACGCACCCCGAGCCAGAGAAGTCTTTACTCAAGGGTCACTGAATCATAAGATCCCCGAGTTAGGAGTACCCCGAACCAGCAGAATACTCGGCCATCGACCATACCATCTCCGGGTCAGCCAAGTTCGGACGTTCATCCCGAACCGTGCGCACCACGACTCAAGAAGCATATCTTGCTCGGGATGCCTTCCTTAACTTGAGAAGCATAGTCGCTCTCGGTAACCGTCGGCACTCTGAGCCCCCAGTCGGCTCCAGCACTCTGAGCCCCCAATCGGCTCCAACACTCTGAGCCCCCAGTTGGCTCCCACACTCTAGGCCCTCAGTCGGCCTCATCATTTTATGCCCTCAGTCAGCATCCTCACTCTAGGCCCTCAGTCGGCATCCTCACTCTCGGCCCTCAGTCGGCCTCATCATTTTATGCCCTCAGTCGGCATCCTCACTCCCAGCCCTCAATCGGCCTCATTATTCTATGCCCTCAGTCGGCATCATCACTCTAAGTCGCCAGTCGACACTAGCATTCGAGGTTTTGTCGTGACTCATCAGAACAACCACTCTCTGACACATGACTCGCAGAGACTGTACGGGGTCGGTGCAGGTCAGGCACCATTCTGGCCCGAATCGCGAGCATCTCGCTGACGCCATGATCTCCCTACCATGCCCTGATCCTCCGTACCAAGACCGCATACATTCATGTCAGGCCGAGCGGCGCCCAACGACGCTCGCCTTTAAGTTGACAACGCCCTTTTTCCTATTCCAGTATGCAACACATTGCCTTGCCACCTCTGGGTATCCTTACCTTGTCCTCGCTACGAGACAAAAGGTGGCAGACGGGCAGAAGCTGTCAGCTCCCCCGACTATATAAGCCTCTCCACTCCACATCCCTCAGGTACGCGCAAGAATAGTGTTATTGCTACTGTTCTATTGCTTTCTTGCTCTTCTGCTGTCGGGGACTAACTTGACCGTCGGAGTGCCTTGCAGGGGACTTTTCCCGGCGGGTTCTAACGGTCTTTGTCTTGCAGATCGCAACAAGCAGCGGAGCCATCATCGACAGTTCATGATCTTCAGGAGACCATCTCACTCTTGGGGCCTCCACCTCGCTTCGCGACAGGATCAAATTTCGCGCTAGAAGAAGGGGCACTTTACCTGATCGGAAGCGGAAGATGGAAGATCCCAACTGAGTTATGATGACAGTCACACCCGAGGAGTACGAGCTCCTGATGGCCAACCGAGCCCAGAAAACTCCGCAAAGGCCTTCGCAGGCCGGCTGCCAGGTGCCCAGACTCCATGAATTGGCGGCGCACAGACTATCGGCAGGTCGAGGAAGGCCTGTCCGACCTAAGGGCGGTTCCGCTCCCTTCCCCGCGGTTTTCTTTCGGGGTCAGGATGACGAAGCCGACTCGATGTAGGCCTCGGCCTCGACCTCCAACCAACTACACGGATCGCGACCAGATAAGGGAAAGGCCCCGGTCGATCCTTCTCTAGCCCCCCTGGTACGCCAGTCCCTTCTCTTCCTGGATCTTGGAAGACCCAGTTCCCCGACACCTTCGTTCCTTCACAATCCTCGAATACGCGTGGACCACCGACCCAGAGGAGCACCTAATGAAGTTCGAGAGTGCTGCTCTGCTCCATCAATACCCGGAAGGTGTCAAGTGTCAAGCCTTCCTAACAACCCTCTCGGGCCCGCCCCAAAGATGGTTTGACCAACTCCCCAATGGGTCGGTCACGAGCTTTGAGGAGCTCAGGAGGGTCTTCTTCCAACACTTCGCCAGCAGCAGGAGGCACCACAAGACGAGCCTCAATCTGTTCGCGTTGAGCAAGGCCCGAAGGAATCTCTCCGGGCCTACATCAAAAGATTCAACGGGGTGACACTGGACGTGCCGACTGCCACACCCGATGTTTTGATCAGCGCCTTCCCCCAGGGATTGCAAGAGGGAGATTTCTTCCGTTCGCTGATCAGGAAGCCCCGAAGGACTTCGACAGTCTACTGGGCAAGACTGTCAAATATATCAATGTTGAGGAAGCACATGCCGTTCGAAAAAAGAGTCGGTCAACACAGCGTCTCCCAACCTCGCCCAGAGCGCCCGATCCCCGGGTGGACCTATTTGAAGCCCACGTGGACCGCTGATCGAATGGGAATGGAGCGGTGCCACGTGCAGCAAGTGGCCCAAGGGTGCCTCCCGACCCGATGGAGGCCGTACTGCGCATTCCACCAGAGCCACGACCACGCCACCGAGGAGTGCCGACAAGCTAGTAGGGGTCGGGCTCCAGCTCCCCGAGGGCGGGGGCGACAAGCATCTCCCGGGCGTGGCTCGGGTCGAGGCGTCCAAGCCGTGGACCCGGTGGCCGAGGAGCTTCGAAGAAAACCCCCGGTTGCACTTAACCTGTTCCCCCAAGAAGACCAAGCCGAGGCTGAAGAGATGGATGAGGAACAAGCCAATCGGCAGAACGCCGTCCGAGGCGGGGTGCACTGCATCTCGGGCGGACCGACGGGGGGATACTCCAATCGGGCACGAAAGTCCCAGGTACGCTGATTGGAGATTCATCAGGTCGCCACGAGTGCCGCCCAAGCTCAGGGGCCACAAATCAGCTTCGGCCCAAAGGATCTGTAGGGACTAGATGTCCCACATGATGACGCCCTGGTTATCACTGCCGTCATCGCCAACTACTAGGTCCACCGCACCATTGGGGACACGGGCAGCTCGGTCAACATCTTGTATAAGAAGGTGTTTGTTAGTAGGAGCCCTACAGCCAATTATATGATGATTGACTAAGGACTTTTTGTATCATATGCTATCATTAGTAAAGACATGTTTGGTTATTATACTTACTTTATACTTGTGCCAAATAACTAAGTATAATAATGTCCTTGAGTAGTAGGTTCTTATCTACATTATATCGATTGGTTGAATCGATAGTGAGATAATATAGAGAACACTATACTAAATCATTCCTAGTCAAGCATTAATATTCAGGGACAATATTAATGCATGGAGGCTAGCATGTAGGTCAATTGATGACTTGAGCTCACAAGTCATGGATATGTGATATCAAGTTGACACATGGGTATACATTAGAGAATGTGTACTGAATTGATCCGCCATGAGAAAGTTTAATAGATTGTCATATGAGTGTCATAAACTTTCTCATGTGACTATTAGTATGAATAGTCCTTAGACCTGAAGTCACTACGGTTCCCTACATAAGGAGTTATGTACTTTGGTATCGTCAAACGTCACCCGTAACAGGGTGTACTATAAAGGCAATCACTGGGTATATAATGAATTATGCGGAGGGATGTGAGTGATGTAGATGAGATCTATCTCTCTCATATGACGGGAATGATATCTATGAGCCCCTTGATCGAGTAGGACTACTAAAACGCATGGTCATGCTCAAATGAGTCAATATGAGATATTGAGCTCATTTGTTTGAGTGAGTCTACTCGGGGATCAAGAAACACATAGATTGATCGAGGATGACACGATCTATGCCTCATTGGTCGATCTAGATATCAAGGATAGAAGGACAAAGTCATACATTATCATAGTCACGGAGGTTAAGTCGGATCTCGACTTTCTTGTTACTTGGGTAGTAATGGTGCATTGCTAGATGCCGCTCATTGCTTATGTGTCTAAAGCGGTTTAGACACATTGCCAACGTCACGAGAACCTATTGGGTCACACACTAAGGACACGATACTTCGGGAGCTCGAGTTGGGAACTCGGGAGACTAGGTCAGGAGTTCGGAGCAGGGGGACTAGGTCGGCAGACTTAGTCGGGAGCTCGAGAGACTAGCTCGGCAGACTTGGTTGGGAGCTCGGGGACTTGGTCGGCAGACTTAGTCGGGAGCTCGGGGACTTGCTCGGAGACTTGGTCGGGAGACCTGGTCGGGAGCCCGAGAGGCCCTGGTCGGAATGGCGGAAGAAATTCATTGAAGTGTTTAATGAAGGAAAGAGAAAAGTCTCTCTTCATTGAATGAAGAGAAGATGAAGAGTCACATGAGAAGATGTGCTCTTTGTTGGCTTTAATGAAGGGAAGCCAAAGAGACAAAAGTCTCTTCATATTCATGGGATGAGTATAAAAGATGGCCTAGTCAGTTTGAATGAAGAGAGCTTTTCCCTTCTTCCCTTCCTCTCTTCTTCCTCTTCTCCCTCTTGGCCAAAACCCTTTTGGGTTCTTGGTTGTCTTATGAACTACCTCAAGTTGCTAGCATAACTAAGGTAGTTCTTCCCGAAGTCAAGAGATCGTGTCCGTGTGGATACGCATAGAGGCACGGACGTTTGAACGTGCAAGAGATCCGGCAGCACTTGGACGAGCGGGATAAACGTAAGGGCACGCTCCAATGATATACACTGTAGATAGATNTAATTCATGTAGATGCTGAGAGAACCCCATGTATAATTAAGTTACGATAAGTATATAAGTTGGAGAAGATGGGTCTGGTTTTACAGAAGATATTCCTGTATAATATTTATCTCGGTTTAATACAAATAACAGCGTGTGTTTAGGCCTGCTGGATCCTAATTAATTAATAATGTGCTCTCTATATACAAGAAAAAACTGCGATTAGATGGCTTGCAAGGTGTAATATACTATATTTCATTCATGTTATATGCTAATTAACAAAAGGGGATATAAAACAGCAGTTCATCCTAAAACATATCCAGGAAAAAAAATTCCCTGGCTATAAACATGAATGTGAAGCTTAACTTAATTATATATGATAGGAAGTTAGTTATCTATCTGAGGAAACTATATATGATGTTCACTCTTTTATCATTTTCTATAATATATATATAGTTAATATAATCTGCATTTACTTAATTATTTATAAATGTCATGGTCATTTATTTTTATTGTATATATTGCTAATATTTATTTGCTATATATATATATATATATATATTTGACACGATTTTGTTGCATGAGTTGTGAAGAATACATACAAGCTGACTGTTTGGTTGTCTTATTATCAGGATCATGTGCCTTTGACTAAACTTATGTCTTTGCTATCTTCTCTTTTCCATTTTATTCTAAAATTTTCTGAGTTCATCTCAGTTCAATCTTCACTACAATACTCTTCTAGAAACCTATAGTTTTTCCTTTTTTCACATTCATATACCTGCTAAATAATTCGCATACAAGAGAAAAACATGAGATATTGAGCACAAAATAATTAAGCAATTATACAAACAATTAAGCTATATAATTTAATAAAAAATATATACCTTGGATGTTGTGTGTTCTTGACAACCTTCTGGCCATATTTCCTCCACTTGTAGCCATCATCTAACACATCTACCTCGCTCATCGTCTTGAAGCAAAACCTCGGCTCCCTCATCTTCCTCCTCGCCCCCTTGCCCTTCTTCTTCATCATCGTCCTCATCGACATCGAACCGACCCCCAGCCCACTATTAGGCTTACAGTTATTCTTGCTACTGATCATGGTACCATGATTCATCTGCACAGCTCCAACTTCCGATGATCCCTGCAGCCTGTTGCCCTTCGATGCTCTATCTTCTGACCTAATTGTTATTAATCACAAATCAAGCAAGCCTTGATTAATTGTTGCATATAGGGAAGATTTGATTAATTAATAAGAACTATATATATATATAGACAGATAAAACAAAAGGAAAACTGATTTACCATAAATCAATATTGTTTGATCCATGCGTGGGAACAAGATCTCCCCCTCCAACCACAGCGTACAGAGAAGAGCTTAAAGGAAGAAGTGAAGGTTGGAAATTGAAGCTGCTGATCATAGGATTCTCCACCAAACCTATTTGCTGGTTCATCTTCACTGCAGTACTACTGGAAGTGGCCCAAGGAAACATCGATCTCTCTCCCTTATGAATCACACTCAGCTTGATCCTTCACCTATCTCTTTCTGGCTCTATCCCTATTTCTTGTGTTTCTCAAATTAAGGACAGGAATTTGGTGAAAGGTACCTCAAGACCCAAGTCAATTATGAGAAAAGGAAGTTATTTGGAGAAGCGATCGCCCAATAGTTATGGCACCAATAGTTCCAATTAGTCCTTATCTTCTTTATGCTTTTAACCACTGTGGTGCCTGGCTATATGTCAGTCGGTACTTGGATACTGTAAGAAATATATTTTTATATATATCCAAGGGAATTCTAAAACTATTTGACATATTAATGCTGGTTACAATTAATTAATTATGACAATCAAATCTTAACTTACATATACCTTATGTGGAAAATAAAAGACAACTTTTTCACACCGAAAAGAAATTAATTGCTAGTTTTTTTTTGAAATCATTCAATCGATCATTTGAGTAGATTTTCATAGGAGAAAGTTTTTTTCTCGATATCTGCATTTGAAGCAATTAGTGATTCCGCGTGCCATCCTCTGTTTGTGGAATATGTAATCATTGGCAATTGGATCTCATGCGAATCTATTAGCAGTTTTTCATGCCGGATGTTGGCGATCGAACACAAATCCACGAGGTAATTAATATTTAGCTTAGTACTCAAATGCAAGGCGTGCAGACACATGAGAGCATAATTAATCGAGAGGATTGACGTTGCCAATTAATCATGGCATGCACAATAAATATTCTAATAATTTTATTTTATTTTCTATAGCATTGGGAAAGGTAACTTTTTGGAATTTCTTTCTGTGAAATGTTTTAATTAATTCCCAGAGTATAATGGTCGTCAAATAGTACACGGTACACCCTCAGACAGCACTCCCAAGCTCATCTCTGAGCATCTGAAGAGTAATTTTACTTCCTAGAAAAACGAGAAGAAAGGTGGTGAGTAGGGTCAATCATGTTCTTCTGCCACCTACAATGATAACATCTCCACCATCTCATTCAATTCATTTAGTCATTCATTCGTTTGTTCGTTCATTCTCCCTCCATCTTTTCAGTCTTCAGCGTTGCTCATCAGACAGTGTCTCTGAATTTTTCATTATGAATTTGTTTGTGATTAATATTTTAGTGCAGTAATTAAGGGCATGTCGCACTTAAGTTCATTTATTTGGATATATTGATCCAGTGTTCTTGCTTAGCTCGCTTGTGTAAGTATATATTTCTCTTAATTTTTAACTTGTATAGGATGGACGGATCACTAATAGATGAGGTATTATTATCTTGAGTTTTAAAATTAAATCGTAATAAATCAGCTAACGATTTTTTGATATTCTTGCTATTTGCATGTTGTGATGCTAACAATTTCCTAATCTTTTTTAATTTAACCTTTTTGATTGATGTTATGACGTTTATTCTGCTTTCATATTATATGATACTCTAATGTTTGTGACATTTATGTTTTTTTGTCACTTTGATATGACTCGGATACTAGGATGGAGAGTAATCCTACAGAATCTGTGGGAAAAAATATAATACGAGGAAGAGGTAAAAACAAAATTTTTTGGACGGAGGAGGAGAGCTGGGCATTAATAAGATGTTTGTAGGATATGGCAACCGATCATCTTTGGAAAACGGGCGGAGGTTTCAAGAACAATTATACGGTCGAGCTAAGAAAGATTATGATACAAAAGTTGCCAACATTCGTCAAATTTGTCAGTCATATTGAATCTAGGATCAAAACCTTAAAGAGAAAATTCCACGCTATCAATGAAATGTGTAGATAAAGTGGTTGCACTTAGAATGATGTCGAAAATAAGATAGCTTGTGAAGAAACATGATATCTTGAATGGATTAAGGTACATGTGTTAGTTATTATTGGTTTTTTCAAATTATAATGTCGTTTATGGATATGTTAAATTGACTGTTATGTTCTTCTTTTTGATAGAATCACAATGATGTCAAAAGTCTGTACAATGTATCAGTCCCTTATTTTTCGGAGTAAGAAATAGTATATGGTAAAAACAGAGCAACAAGCCTTGTTGCGGAAGATCCTACAATGGCTGCACAAAACATCACTGATGTGGATGCTGAGTTGACCATATTAGTTGACAATTCACCTGTTGAAAAAGAAGTTGAAGTTGATTCGATGTCACATTAAGAACCTTTTATTACATTAAGGGCATCTCACTCTAAGAAGAAAAATAAATCATCCATTAATAAAATTCAAAAAGCTTCGAAGAGAGCAAAGATTTCAGCTGAGCAAAATATTGATTCTGACTTCAAATTACTCAGTGATCGGGTTGAAGGATTTATGCAAACTGTTAACTCACACTTTGAGTCAATGTCAGCTTGGGTTCAAGGTAAATCCTCAAAAATGCCAGAAGTTCTTCAGATGTTGAATAAGTATGGATTCATTGGTAAGAACAAGTACAAGGTTGCTCAAGTTATTTGTGAAGATCCTGTGAAAGTTGAGTTATTATTCATTTTGGATCCCTCAGAAGTTGGAGATTTTGTGCTCAGTTGCTTGTAATATGCTTGCGATGAATATATTTTTGCTTTTGTCACTTTTATTTATTAATCGGGTCATTTGTAGATAATACTTTTTTGTTTGACGATGGTTTATTTTGGAGATAATTATAGAGTTCTATTATATCTTTTGTTCGTTGTGATAAAGGCTAAATATTCACTATATTATATATGTGGCATGGTTTATTGGGTTGTGCCAAAAAATTTTATTGGGTCGTACATAATCTTCCTACCTGTTTATGAAAGCTTTTAGCCTTATTCACTTTTATTCCTTTTCCATGCTGATCTTTGTCTTCCTACATATAAAGGAGCATTTGGTTGTCATCCTGCTCTTATACTTAGGAGACTGAAGAGAATATGTTCTCATGGTACATAACATTAAAATTGGTTCAACGGTATAAGCTTTATCCATGATTATCCATCCTTACAGATGTTTCCTGACTTTTCACAGTATATGGTAGTGATCCATCCTTCATTTTTTGCACTGCAACCTCAGCAAATCCACGTGAGCACGCCATGGTAGCTACTAGTAACTAAAGAGTGTATTTTTTTTAACCTTAATTACTCTATATTCATTTTTATAAAATTTTTATAACTCGATACTCATGATCATGGAAGACGCATTCACTATTGATTGTCACTTTTTTTTTGATAGATTCAAAAGATGTATTCACTATAATGATTGCCTTTTCTATGTTTTAGATATATTTTTTTATTTATGACTCTTCAAATTTTGCCCTTTCGCTTGTTGTGGATCCTTAAAACTGGATTTCTTTATCAAAGACTTGGATCATGGAGATTTCTGTAAGCTAGATTGTTTTAAAATACTATTTCTGGATGCTGCTAGCTGATACTTGAGAAAAATGGTTGTGTTGCTAAGCTGATTTTGTTGCCTACCATGATGTTGTTGGAAGATGGGAATCGAATTGAAGGTTACTGGCTCCTGATTGAAATGGCTGAACTGAGTTGTGCTACTGGATGAGCTAGAATGCTCTGCACCAGGCTTCTGATACGGACTGTGTTTGAAGTGGAGATCTACTTACTGGGTTCTGAAAGCAGGTGGCATGGCCTGTGTGAATGATGCTCATATGCTGAGATGTGATAGAGCTTTTGTTGTTGCTGCTAAGAACTATCGACATTTCCTTTTTGCATCTTCTCTTTTGATACTTGTATATCTTAGATGGTGCTTGAAATAGAGTCCTTGCTTGGATTTGTACTGGGATGATGAGAAGGGACATATGATATACATTTATTCTTTTTTTGAAATATACTATACTCTTGCGTTTGTGCAAAAAAGATTCATGTAGCAACCCCAAAATGGAGAAATATAGAGGTTGATACAAATACATTTCTTCTAATCCATGTCTCGATGTTCTCTATGGTTCAACTTGCATCTAGTAAACATGTAAAAAATGGTCACTCCTCTCAAAAGCCCATCTCCTTCTCAACATAGCTATCTATGTTGGTCCAAAAAATATCATTGCTGATGTCTCAAAAAGACCAAGTGATTCAAAGCACTCCTCCAAATTATTGACCTTAAATTATGCCCTTTCGCTTATTTTAATTTTGAAATTTGGAGATGATGTTTGTGTCACGCCCCCAGAGGCACATGCTTCCTCGAAAATCGGGCAGCATCTCCCCTGTACGGCAGACAATATGGAGCAATAATACATATATCTCACCATAAAAGCTTAGCCACATGCGGCTAGCATCACATATATAGAAGTAAACACAACCACGCAGTTTATACTAGAATAAAAGATAATGGGTGGCTCAGCCACCATAAACATAAAATAAAACTACAATCCAAAGAGAACTCAAATGTCTTTGATAACGACAAAATCCAATAACGAATAAAATACGACTTTACCCAGTTCTGAAAACAACACAACTAAACCAAATACGGAAAAATAACTAACTCTGGGAACTGGCAACTGGATCCTCTCCTGGCTCCAAGAAACGTAACTACCTGCTATCTGAAAGAAAAAGAGAAGCAGGGGTGGTGAGTCCGGGTGGACTCTGCGGGTATATGAGTAGACAATAAGCATGGCATAATACAAGATAACCAAGTAGAGAATCCAACAGGGTACAATCCATAAGGAAATATAGAAACCTAATCATGCATAATATATGTAAATCGACATGGTATAAAGTTCGAATAACGACTAAGCAGGTATAGAACAACGCAACAATAATAATATCAAGATATACATGCATGTCAATCATGTGCAACAACCATGGCTCATATAAGTGCATCAAATACAAGCAAATGCATAAAAGAAATACGTATGCACATGATGCAATGACATGTGTCACCCCTGACGCCAGTCAAGCCATCAACACATCCCATCTGTGTGACCGAGTGGGTAGGGCTGTGACAATTGTACCACTCCAACAACAAATACCACAGAAGGTGTGGTTGAGTGGACAGGATGCTGGGGAGTCTAAACTCCAGACCCCTATACCTAGGGGGAGCTATCACAGCTACAATATCCCTCGAAAAATAACGGTGAGGGTGAGCCACCAACGGCTCTAATATCCCTCTAAAACAACGGTGAGGGTGTCACTGTTTGGCATAACAGGACAGATGCTCGCACTCTAATATCTACCACGACAACAAGTGGTTGAGTGAATCGAGCAACAATATAACTAACGATGGCTTAACCAAATGTAAGCCCAACAGTCGTTAGTATGCAACGTGCAAGTATGGTGCATGCTATACGATGCATGAACAATCGGAGAAACAACGATGCAATAAAATCCAATGAGTATACGATGCATCAATACAACCAACCAAAAATCGCAAACCAACGATTATGCACCTACACTAATAGGTAGGATATTTCTAATGCCAAATAAACCTAATTGTGTTTAATGGACTTCTAAGTGCTCGCGTACAAACGACACTTTACAGAATAGAAAACCAATAGAGAACTGTACGGATACAAATTTAGAATACTCGAAGATCAACGAAAAACAAGTCTCAACGGCGATGTTTAAATAACAAACGACAAAGAATAAGGTCAAGCAACCTATCAGACATAATATAGTCATGCTTTTAAGGTAAAGAAAACTACTCGAGTACAAAGGAGAAGTACCCGCCTTAATTTTAGAAACTTGTAAACGAAGACCTTCCACGATCAACCGAACGGGCCCGAATCAAGGTACTGTATATGTGATAAGGTTTAGCTAATTATAAAATTAATAAATTAGCTAAATGAAATACTAAACACAATTAGGACAAATCCTAATCACAACTTCTATTTAATTACATCCCTTCCAACCACAACAGATCATCAACTTCCCTTAAGATCAGAACACAAAACTTCAATTGAAGTTCACAGAACACAACACTTCAATTAAAGTTCATGGCATGCATGCTAAACCAAGAAGACAGATTAAACTTGATATGCTATAACGGCTCACGGCACTAAACAAAAACCAACCCCCTATTTGCAACTCTCGGACCAATCACATCAACATAGTAGCAACTCCAAAACAGAACAAACTTTGAGCAAACACCCTATCAAATATTAACCAAAACTTAATTGCTAATCAAATGAAACAAATAGCTTCAACACCTTTTCATCCACGCCACCACAGAAGATACCACTCCAATTCTCAAAACAACAACCTTTCAAAAGTAGAATTTCTATCCCAATCAAAGAAAACAAGCTCAACACCATCGATCCAAACACCATCCAATCAAACCCAACTCACGGCAACCCAAGAAAACCAAACCCTACTCAAAATCTTAACATGAAATTCCAATTCAACTCATGGCAAGATCAAACCTACATGAAATTCCAATTCAACTCATGGCAAGATCAAACCTAGCAAAAACTCTTGCCTTATGGACGCCGACAAGTAGGGAGAAGGAGATTAGGGCTTCGACGTCGGGTGAAGTCGAGAGGGGAGGAGAAATCGCTACTATCCCTGGCTTCTTCTTCTCGTGCCCAAGCGGAAGACAAGAGGGGCAGCCGAAGAAGATGAAGAGGAGAAAAGGTGCGGCGCCGCTCGGCGCCGCTCGGTGTCGGGGAGAGGAGACGGCGTCGGCGAGCAACTGCTCTCGTGCGGCGTTGAGAAAATAGAAATGGCAGATGCGATTTCGGATGAGTTAGGGCAAATTAGTAGTTTTGGCATTTTTACAAAAAGGTCCCCCCCAGTTCGGATAATTACAACTAAGCCCTTATATTTTGAATTTTACCATTTTACCCCTCCTAAAACTTGGTATTTAACAGTTTGGGTGCTAGCTAACTTTCTATGACCATCAACAACAAAAATGTGGCATTCAATTCCTGAGTTTTTATTCAAATATTTTGTTCCTTTGATTTGCAAAGTTGGTGATGGCAACAATGTTTCTTTACTAATTATATAAGCAAATTTTTCTGCTCTGTATCAGTAGCTTGGCAACTTGCAGACGCTAGAGCTGGTTCAAAATGATGGAAGTCCTCACTGTTGATGCAGTCTGGCCTGATTGTTGTTTTGGTGTTGACACCGATTTAAGTTTGGTTGAGTGAATTCGGATTAAGTTCTGGTCGGAGGCTGGACACGGGTCCTGGTGAGTGAAGCCAGGTTACGAAAACCCCGGTGAGTGAAGCGGGGTCCTAGTGAGTGAAGTCAGGCGAAGGAAATCCCGGTGAGTAAAGCCGGGTCCTGGTGAGTGAAGCCAGGTGATTGAAATCCCGGTGAGTGAAGTCGGGTCTTGGTGAGTGAAGCCAGGTGATTGAAATCCCGGTGAGTGAAGTCGGGTCCTGGTGAGTGAAGCCAGGTGACTGAAATCCTGGTGAGTGAAGTCGGGTCCTGGTGAGTGAAGCCAGGTGACTGAAATCCCGGTGAGTGAAGCCGGGTCCTAGTGAGTGAAGCCAGGTGACTGAAATCCCGGTGAGTGAAGCCGGGTCCTAGTGAGTGAAGCCAGGTGATTGAAATCTCGGTGAGTGAAGCCGGGTCCTGGTGAGTGAAGCCAGGTGACTGAAATCCCGGTGAGTGAAGCCGGGTCCTAACGAGTGAAGCTAGGTGACCGAAACCCTGGTGAGTGAAGCCAGGTCCTAGCGAGTGAAGCTAGGTTGAATGAAGTCCCGGTGAGTGAAGCTGGGCACAGAGTCTTGGTCCGGGGGACTAGAATGAGTCAAAGAAGGCTAGGGAGCCCGTTCTCTTGACTTAGGGTTGAATTGGTTAAAGCTGGATCGGTCTGGAGACCGATCAGGGAGTTGGCACGAACTCCCTGTTGTGGATCGGTCTGGTGACCGATCCAAGGAAGTCTGATCATTCTGGTGAATGATCAGGGAGAGAACAGAAAGGTTCCTATTTGACTTCTGATCGTTCTGGTGAACGATCAAAGAAGGGACAGTAGGTTTCTCATAGAAACCCTGATCGGTCCCTCTGACCGATCAAATATCGGACTTTCCTCATCCTGGCCGATCAGGATAGCTCCTGATCGGTCAGGGAGTGACCTGATCGGTCAGGTGACCGATCAGGCGTGTAGTTCCTGCGGGTTGTGGCAAGCAGACAGCTGGATCGGTCTGGTAACCGATCCCTGATCTGTGATCGGTCAGTGAGACAGATCAGGTTCAGTCCGCGATCCTTCTATTCTCACTTTGGACCGATCATGCTGGAGCCTGATCGTTCAGGGCATTCACTGATCGGTCTGGTGACCGATCAGGGTCATCACTGATCGGTCTGGTCTTTAATTTGAAACTGTCAAACGCTCTGAATCGTTCTGGTTTTTTTTCTGATACACTGCTGATTTCATTTGATATGCTTTGCTAATCCTCTGTTGAAGTGTGTAGACGTTACAGGGATGATACAAGCCAAGGAGAAGAGTCAATGGCGACTTTCACCGTGGCAGGTTTGTTTGTTTCCTGTTTCCAGGTCTCAACGGCTTCTGGTGCGCGGCTGGCGACTTACGGAGGCTCAGCTGAAGAGGCCTTCAGTGGACTGAGCGCTCAGTGAAGTCAGTGGGTCAGGCTGTGGCTCAGTGGGTGCTGATGGAGCCCGGCGATGGTGAGCAGGAGTGTAAGAAGAAGCTGAGATGCAGAGGAGCGGAAGTAGTGAACAGACAGAAAACTTGAGGAGTTTGGCTAGGTTGTTTAAGCTCACTGTAAAGCTTCTTGCTTGAGCGTTCCTGTTAGATTTTTGAGAGTTTCCTTCTTGTTGTCTCGTGCACTTAACTACTATCCTACTGAGGCGATTGTGGAGAGGTTTCTCCACCGAGAAGGAGGCTATTACTATCCGGGGTTCACCGGGGCTTGATCTGCCGACGATCAAGGGATCGCCCACCTTACGGGCACGCCAAGGAGTATGGGCAAGTTATCCCCGAACCTTGTACATCTTCTTGTTAGCGTCGACCTTCTCTGTTTTTCTTTCTGTGTTGTTGTTTCCGCTGCTAACTTTGATCGCAGAAAGACAAGTTCAAAAGAGGCGAATAGTTTTATGTCTGGCTACATTCACCCCCCTCTATAGCCATCCAAGCACCAACACTCACAGTCTAAAGTACTTCATTTTATGGAATAAGTTACAATGATGGAAAAAAGATATAAAAAATATTCAAAATATTAATGGGAAGAGCTATTTAAAATTATTCATCCAAAATATCCAAAAATATAAAAAATATTCAAAATATCCATTAAAAAATTATTCAATAGATTTTTTTCATGTATTTAATTAGTAAGGGTAAAATTATAAATTTTCTCTGATTCCCATTACTTTCTTATTCATACCAAGTTGCATCAATGGTAATTATACTCATTCCAGTATCTATACCAAGTACTATCAATCCAGTAATCATTCCTATTGTCATTAACCCCTCAATGAAAATCCATTATCATTCTCATTATCGAATATATACCAAGCGCCCCCTCAGATGTTCGTCCTTTCTTATATGTTAGTCACTATTTGAATTAGTAGCCTCCATGATTTATCTTTTCCGTATTAATCCTGAGACGGATTGATGAGAAAATTAAGACGTATGAATTATCTTTTACTACTCTATTTCTCTTGCTTGAACCACGACACCACCAATTATATAGCAGTGGTCCAGACTAATAAATATATATACATAGCTTAATTAAACTTAGATTAAAAAAACTCATTAAAATGAGAGAGTATTTCGATTTAATAGAGATCAATCTTAAATTTTGATGCACCCCTCCACATATTTCGATTTAATAGAGATCATGTTAAAATACGAAAAATTGGAGAACTTAAGGGCTAATTATCATAGTATAATGGCGCACGACAAAAAATTTCCTAAATAGCGATGGAATTTTTAAATGCCCGTCGCTATTAGCAACGGCTAAATTAAATCCGTCGCTAATTTAGGGTTACAGGTCAAATACGCTAAAATAGCGACGAAAAATGTTAATGTCGTCGCTAATGGCGACGGAAAAGTTAAATTCCATCGCTAATAGCAATAGATATGACTTGCCCGTTGCTATTTTAGGTTTTATTTTTCCCTTCCTTTCCTCCCCCACCATTGCTCGTTCAAAGCGTTTTCCCTCGGCGTCTCCTCCTCCGGCGATCCCCTCCTCCCGTCATAGGTACGTAAATAGGGTAGTTCCTCCCCTCCTGCAGTTGCGCGCTGCTGCAGCTTCCTGCTGCGGCTGCACGCGGTCGTCGGGCGCAGCTCACACCGCCGGAGGTAATCAATTAATTAATTAATTATATTAATTAATTAAATTTCTTAATTAATTATTTAGGATAATTTCGTATCCTAATTAATTTTCATTAATTTAGATGAATAATTTTTGTTTGATTATTTTGTGTTTGATTAATTGGATACTAATTTAGGATCCTAATTTGATTAAGGTGTGTTTGATTAATTTGGTAGTATCCTAATTAATTTTTCAAAGTTAGGATATTAATTTGTGTTTGATTAATAACAAAGTTGGATAATTTAGATTGCTATTTGTAGTTGACAAATCAAATTGCAAGTTAGTTTAGCTATTTTATTATTTGTTAAAGTAGTTACACTGAATCTTTTTGATATAGATGTTTGCATGAGCATCAATATTGAATATTTTATTGTTATTATGATACAATGTATATGACCAAGACATGAATGTATAATAGGTTTGATAATGGATTTATCCGCGAAGAATTTTTTTACTGGAGTTGAAGAATTTGTGAACTTTGCAAAGTGTCATCCTGAGTGTTTGAATGACGCCGAGTTAAAGTGTTCATGTAATCAATGCAGATGTAGAAATACAACTTTCCGCGATGAGGATACAGTGAAAACACATATCTGTAGGTATAGGTCTGTTCCAGATTACTACAACTAGTATTGTCATGGAGAGTCATATGTATTTGAATCCGTTGGACCTTTCAACCAAAAGATTCAACAAGTTTAAACCTTTCATCTTTGTTGTTAGCGTTTGGAAAATTTGGAGGTCTAAAAGGCAAATTAACCCAAACTTAGGGGCTCTTGGGTTAATAACTAAAATAGGAGGGGTTTTTCTATAAAAGACCCATCCATTTTAAAAACCTTTCTTTTTCTCTCCCTGCGGCAAATCACGTAAACTAGGAATCGAGGCCTTCTTCCATTTCTTCTTCTTCTTCTTCTTCATTGTTGTTCCTCCTCCTCACGCGATCAACGCTGGCAGACCTTCGACCTTGCCTCCCAGGAAACTCCAACGTCGAACCTTGAATGGAGATCTAGGGTTCAGAGTGAGACCTAGCTCATATCTGGGGGGGGCATCCATGTTTCCGTTGACGGCTGGTCACACTTGGATCTGAGCAAGCGGGGGGAGGCGTGGGCGATCAGAATCTCGATTGCTCTTCTTTCACGATTTGCTGCGAAGGAATCGCCATCAGGTTTGCAATTTGATTTTCTATCCTAATCGCTGGCTGATTACGAGTTGATTCTACAGATTAGGTCTATCCATGATTTTATCCTTCTTCTCTACCTGTTCTTGGTAGATTGGAGTGAGTAGCTGGGATCGGGGTTGGTTTATCTGTTGTGTACCACTCATAGTTGATCGAAGCTGGGGGTGATCCACGCGCATGTGCGCTAGGAGGTAAGATCTTGAAGCTATTAGTATAGATCTGGATTGCTCTGTTTCTTCTTCTCCCGTGGCTCTGTGAATGGTTGGTTTAGGTGTTGCTTCATTCTGATCATGTGGAGTAGGGGGATGCGTGTGTTCTGTGATGATTCATCTGAATTGGGTCTGAATTGGTGTTAGGGATCAGATTTCGAATTCTTCATTTAGGGTTTCTGTTCATGCTTGATATGTTAGCATTCAGGGATTTTGTTTGTTGCGTAGATCACGGCTGTGAGGTGAATTGGAGTAGTTATGATCAGTTTGTGAACTCCTTCTGTTCGGTTTTTGTTAGACTTGCTAATGGGTGTGGAGCACTGTATTAGTTTTGTTGAGTTGTAATTCCAAGCCGTGAGATGGTTGCCATGTACAACTTTGGATCTTTTGGTTTGGTAGTGGCGAGTGGGATTTTGGGTTGGGTTTAGGTTATACCTAATCTGAATCCAATCTTCATAGGTTGTCTTAAATAATTTAATTAGGGTTAATTAAAAAATTTTGGTAATTGGAATTAACCCTACGAATTAGGGAATGATTGGTTACTTACTATTGTGTAAATAGCTAAGGATTTATGGTTTTGATGCAGGACATTGACTGAGTCTACCCCTTGCGGATATTATTTTGGATGGGGGTTCTCGTCGCACGGATTTCTTCATATCAAGCCGGGCACTTTTGACTTATCTACTTAGATATTCTCACAATTTTATGCATAGTTAGTTATAGATAGCAGTAGAGTTTTATTTACTTCCTGCTTCCGTATATTTACATTTGATATTAGCTGTTTGATTAGACGATAGCTTTATTTCTGTATTGTTACGAGGTTGGACCTTCTTACCCTTTTTATTATCGCATGTTGTTGTGTATTTTGGATTAGTGATAGGATACCTACACCCAGTACTAGGGCTAGGATATGGTGCGTGATTAATCTTGGACCCCAACGTATCATGTTGATGATTGTAGGATTAGTCAGGAAGTGTTGCATGAGATGGTGTCATGCATCATGTCGATATTATGTGTGTACGGACGACTCTTGGCTTCCTGGTGGTTGAACACAGGTCGTCAGTCATGTTCGAAGAGTAGAGACATACTTAGGCAACCCCTAACTTCCGAGTGGTTGAGATGGGTTGTCAAACATGCCTTACTTTTGCATAGCCCAGGTGCGTCTGTTACTCATGCATTCTGCATAGCCCTAAGTGTGTTTGCTATTCATGCATTCTGAATAGCCCCAGGTGCGTTGGCTATTCATGCATCTTGCGTAGCCTCAGGTACGTTGACTATTCATGCATTCCGCATAGCCCCGAGTGTGTTAGCTACTCATGCATCATTCATAGCCCCAGATGCGTTGGCTACTTATGCATTTTGCATAGCCCCAAGTGCGTTAGCTACTTATGCATTTTGCATAGCCCCAGGTGCGTTGGCTATTCATGTATTCCGCATAACCCCAGGTGCATTGGCTATTCATGCATCTTGCATAGCCCCAGGTGCATTGGCTATTCATGCATCTTGCATAACCCTAGGTGCATTGGTTTTTTATGCATTCCCACGGGGGCTTTTGGTTAAATAGCCATAGGTGCTAGGTTTCCCTGTCTTCTGGCTACCCCATAAAGCGATAGTCAGAACTCGTCAAGAGAGTGACACATGTCGTTGCTATCATGTGCACTTGATGCATCTTAGCACAGTTGTTGTTGTTTGCGTTATTGCACTTGTTCGTACTTACGGTATCTGGTCATAGTATATATATTTGACCTGCACCTTCAGAAGGTATGTTTACATAGAATCTGGTGACCTTATGTTACTCGTATGGTATTTGGACCTTTATATCTGCAGGTTAGCCTGACTCTAGGTATGTATCATTTGTTTTCGGTATTCTAGTTTTATAGCATTTCCTGCTTTTGTATCTAATACTGTTGCCAGTTTGCCTCTCTCTGCTAGTGTACCTTACTATGCATATCAGATATTTGTATTCGCTGAGTTCTATGAACTCACACTGTTAGCCTTGTTTTTATTTCAGGATGATCATCTGGAGTGTCTAGCGGCTTGTCCCAGTTAGCTAGCGTGTCTCGAGACTATTTCGGGATTTTTCTTGTATTTGATGTTGGTACATGTTGGTACCCTTTTCCGTTTATTATTTCATTGTATTTCCGTTGCTGTATTCTGGATTTGATGTGTCAGTTCTTCCGAGCGGTATAGTTTTACTTTTGTGTGACATTGAGGCCTTTGTTTCGTTTTGTTTTGTCGTAAGTCGTATCGGTACGCAACTTTTGTCGTCGTCTTCGTTTTCTTTTCATTCAGTGGCTTGTTCCAGCCCTAGAGGCTGGGGCACAGGCGAGATGAGAGAGTTGTAGAGGTTAGGTTTTCGAATTGTCCGTCGGGTCGAGGGAGTAGCAGTCCGGTCAGTATCGGACGGGCAGCTTCTTAGGGCGTAACATTTATGGTGCAAGTTGGTCAAGTAACTTATCTTGAGTACCCAACTAAGAGAAGACGATCAAGTGAATGACTAGTTGTTTGTCAAATTAAGGCTAGGTCAAGTATTGAAATGCCAAATATGATAATTGTCCACAACCCCGATGCTTATCAAAATGAAGAAGCCATAATGACCTCCATTGATTCAAAAATACAATCAACATCACAATTACTTATAGATGATAATATCTCTTATGAGGAAATAGATGATGGTGAGATATCTAGCAGCGAGGAGGTTGATGTATCAACGGAGTCAAACGATGAAAACTTACATGTTAATTTAGTTCCATAGAAATAAGATCAGGTGATTAAATATTGAATATTACTAGTTGTTTGTATTTCATTTTCGTTGATACTAATTGTTTGTATTTCATCTTCATTGATACTAGTTGTTTGTATTTTCTTTTCGTTGGATTATCTATTACAAATGTGTATATCTAATATTATGATTTTGGATTTTTATAGTGTGCAGTCGGGACAGAGACAACGTGGTGACCAGATTACTTTGAGAGTAGTGGGTGACTGGTAAGTAAATATGTAATTTTTATATATTTTAGGTCAAATTTTGCTAATGTATGATATGTTTGCTATAGCTTTCTCCCAGACGATCATCAGGTCTCAGCTTACATTACAAAGAAATTCAAAGAACGATTGTCGTCGACTGCTACTACATGGGGTCATATAGAGCAAGATTTGAAGAATTTTTATTATGGTGAATTTTTGGTAAGTAGTTTAGATATATATTTAATTTAATATTAAAACTAACATGATACTAAATATTTTATTTTTATAGTAGAGATATATTTGGGTGGAGGGTCAAGAGGAAGAATTCAAGAAAATCTGGAACGTCTATTGCTCCAAATTGTACAAGGACATGCTAAATAAGTGGAGAAAGAAGGAAAATAGGCCTTCTGAGGTCTCTGAGACAGTTTGGGCCGCATGGAGAGCAGTCTGGGATGCTCAACATTGGAAAGATAATCTTGCGATTGCTCGATCCAATCGCAACTCGGAGCTTGCTGGCCCAGCACTGGATCCACGAAACACACTGCTAGATCTTCGATTGTCCAGCATGCCACTGACTTGGTAAGTTTTTATTTAGGTTATAATAAATATTCATTATATATTTTTGGATATATTTAAACATTGTATTTTCTGTTTACAAGCTACTGAGTTGCAGAGACCTCCCACTAGTTGGGACGTATTCAACAAAATCGATAAAAAAATATGGGTCATTTGTCGATCGACGCTCCTTTGCAATCAATGTAACTATATTAACTTTAGTATATTTATTTTGACATTTTATAAAGATTAATTTAATTCTTATTTTACATGAAGAATGACCACTAGAGTTGCAGAGTTGTCTTAGCTTGCTGTAGAGGGGGAGGGTTCACGGTCTCTTTCCACCGACCAGGTGAATGACATTTATTATAATGTCGTAGGTGGAAGGAGAAAGACCACCCTATACAGCCTGGGCTCTCAGGTAAAAATCACATATGATCATATGAGAGCTCCCAGGGTTAGGGGACGCCCAAGTTCCTCCTCCTCCTCCTCTAGTGAGGTTTGTCAATTGCGGGAGGAGAATGATGCTTTGCGGACTCGACTCACGACTATGGAGACAAAGTGAGCTGAGAAGGACACAGAGAAGGATGAAGAGTTGAGGGAACTACGAGCCCGCCAAGCACACAATGAGACGTTAGTGCGTCACATGCAAGCTTTTGCAACAACCCTATTGCCAATGTCACAGATGCCCACCCCTCCTCGTTTTGAGTCTCAAGAGACGTAAGATCCTGAGGATACCCCAGATGAGTAGAGACATTTTTGTGGTATGTTATATTTTTCTCTACATTTACAAAATCAAATTATTATACTATTTGGTTTGTTATTATATGCATCGCTAAATATTTCTTTTTTTCATTTTTCTTTACAAATATTACATTTTCAGAGTTAAATTCAAACATTAGTTTGGTTGAAAGGTTTGTATATTAGATATTTTACATATCATTAAATGTTATTTACATTTTCTATATCAGTTATGATAACAAGTTATGTTTTCACTAATATTGCTTTATCATTATATTTCACTTTTATTTATATCGTTTCTCTTCTTTTATGCAGGAACGTTATTCCTTTTGATCTAGTTTTGATGTGTTTGGCTTCTATAACACTTTATGTTCATGTATGTATTCACTAATATTTTTTAGATATGGATATGACTTTACTTTATTCATCACTAATTTGTCTTAATCCAACATTTTAGATGTGAATTTGATACATGTGTTTGGATATGAATATGATATGTGTTTCGATTTGGAATTTGGATATGTATTTGATACATGAGATTGAATATGTATTTACTATTATTTTGTATGTGTTTGGATATGTATTCACTATTGTTTTGTGTGTGTTGTATATGTTGATGCAGTCTGACCCGATTGTTGTTTTGGTATTGACAATGATTTAAGTTTGGTTGAGTGAATTCGGATTAAGTCCTGGTTGGGGACTGGGCTCGAAACCCTAGTGAGTGAAGCTAGGTTGAAGGAAATCCCGGTGAGTGAATCCGGATCCTGGTGAGTGAAGTTAGGTGACTGAAATCCCGATAAACTGGGTCCTGGTGAGTGAAGCCAGGTAACCGAAATCCCGGTGAGTGAAGGCGGGTCATGGTGAGTGAAGTCAGGTGACTGAAATCTCGGTGAGTGAAGCAGGGTCATGGTGAGTGAAGCCAGGTGACCGAAATCCCGATGAGTGAAGTCGGGTCCTGGCGAGTGAAGTCGGGTGACTGAAATCCCGGTGAGTGAAACCGGGTCCCGGTGAGTGAAGCCAGATGACTGAAATCTCGGTGAGTGAAGCCGGGTGACCGAAACCCTGGTGAGTGAAGCCAGGTCCTAGCGAGTGAAGCTAGGTTGAATGAAATCCCGGTGAGTGAAGCCGGGTGACCGAAACCCTAGTGAGTGAAGTCAGGTCCTAGCGAGTGAAGCTAGGTTAAATGAAATCCCGATGAGTGAAGCCGGGTCCAGGTGAGTGAAGTCGGGTGACCGAAACCCTGGTGAGTGAAGCAAGGTCCTAGTGAGTGAAGCTAGGTTATATGAAGTCCCGGTAAGTGAAGCTGGGCACGGAGTCTTGGTCCGGGGGACCAGGATGAGTCAGAGAAGGCTAGGGAGTCGTTCTATTGACTTAGAGTTGAATTGGGAGTCTCTGGATCAGTCTGGTGACTGATCAGGGAGTTGGCACGAACTCCCTGTTTTGGATCGGTCTGGTGACCGAACCAAGGACGTCTGATCGGTCTGGTGACCGATCAGGGAGAGAACAGAAAGGTTTCTGTCGGGCTTTTGATCGTTCTAGTGAACGATCAGAGAGTGATCAGAAGGTTTAGGGAGAAACCTTTGATCGATCTTCGTGACCGATCAAAATGTTGGAGGTTTCTCACCCTGACCGATCAGGATGGCTCCTAATCAGTCAGGGATTGACTTGATCGGTCACCAGACCGATCAGTGAACACCCTGATCGGTCAGGTGACCGATCAGGGGTTTTGGCCTGCGGGAGTTGGAAAAAGCTGAAGGTTCTGTCCTCAGCTGTTGGATCGGTCTGGTAACCAATCCCCAATACTTGATCGATCAGATCAGTGTGACCGATCACAAGAAATCCGCGATTCCCAGTTTCTCACTGTGGACCGATCAGGCTAGAGCCTGATCGTTCAGGGCTACCCTGATCGGTTTGGTGACCGATCAGGGTCATCTCTGATCGGTCTGTGGACCAATCACTTTAATTTAAATCCGCTGTCAGCCTTCGACCGTGTCTGTTTTTCTCTGCGTTTTCTCTGCTACTTGCTGATATTGTTTGATATGCATTTGCTAAGCCTCTGATCAGTGTGTAGGTTAGACAGGGAGGATTCAAACAATGGAGAAGAGTCAACTGGGACTTTCCATCGAGCAGGTTTGTATGTTTTCGATTTCCAGGTCTCAACGGCTTTTGGGCGCGGCTGGCGACTGACGGAGGCTCAGTTGAAGAGGTCTTCAGGGACTGAGTGCTCAGTGGAGTCAGGGGTCAGGCTGTGGCTCAGTGGAGGCTGATGGAGCTTGGCAATTGGAGCAGGAGCTTAAGAGAGGAAGCTGAGATATAGAGGAGCAGAAGAGAACAAACAGGAAAACAAGCAAGGGTTGTGGCTGTGGGTTTCGCTGTTGTGTTGTGCTCCTTGTGTAGCTTATCTCTTGAGTGTTTCTGTTAGATTTGAGTGAGCGTTCCTCTCGTGATCTCTTGTACTGAATCTCATATCATCTTGAGACGCTTGTGGAGAGGTTTCTCCACCGAGAAGGAGGCTCTGCTATATCCGGGGTTCACCGGGGCTTGATCTGCCAACGATCAAGGGATCGCCCACCTCACGTGCCACGCCAAGGAGTAGGAGCAAGTTATCCCCGAACCTTGTACATCTCCGTCTTAGCGATTGGTTTGTGTATTCTGTTTATTTCAGTTTGTTCTTTGTTATCTGTCTTTCTGTCTGTGTGTTTGTTTCCGCTGCTAACCCTGATAATAGACAGAAAGTTGAAAAAAAGCGAATAGTTTGGGTGTCTGGCTACATTCACCCCCCTCTATAGTCATCCAAGTACCAGTATATGTATTATTTGTATATGTTTTATTTGGATATGTGTTGTGTTGTTATTTGAATATATATGTATGTATTGAATGTAAATATGGTAAACAGAAAACTAGGGACGGGTTGTTGGGAATTTATTGATTTTAGTGATAGATATTTTCCAAATCCGTGGCAATTAGCGACGGAACAGTCAATATTCCGTCGTGAATAGCGACAGATATTTGACTTTTCGTTGCTATCATTGGAAACTCTAGTCCTCCGCCTATTTAATAGCGACGGAATATTCCGTCACTATTAGCGACGGATATCGTAACTATCCGTTGCTAATTACGATAAAATAGCGACAGGACTTTTTGATTTCGTCGCTATTAGACCCTAGACGGTCACCTTTTTCTGTTATTTTGCAACGGAGGTTTTATTTATCCGTTGCAAATAGCGACGAATTATCCGTTTAACATCCGTCGCTAATAGCGACAAATAGGAATGTTCCGTCGCTATCCTCGGCTACAACGGTGCGGCAGTCAACGATGTTTTTTCCGTCGCTATTATCGTTTAGCGACGGAATAGCGACGGAATAACGACGGAATTTGTCCATCACAAATACTGGTTTTTGTTTGGAATGACCAAACTTGAGGGGGGTTTTCGCAAAAAAAATATCATCCACTTAAATCTTCTTCCTCTTTCTTTCCGCCCGATACCTCCTTTTCCCTTCCTCGGCGAGTTTGATTCGAGCAGAGAGCTCTCGTTCTCGCGTGTGCGATCGCCGGTGGTTTTGGCGTGCGCGATCGACCTTCGCTCCCGGATGATTAAAGGTGAGTGGGAGGTTTTCTTTACTTGCTTGTTCCCTTTCAAATCGCCGCCAGCCTAGATTTTTGTATCCTTATCATCACGGTTGTTCTTGGCCATTTCCGGTGATCTAGGATTTGGGGGGAGTTGCTACCTTGGATCTAGAGATAGGCATGGACGATCTTTCTTCTAGTCCTGTTCCCGGTAGATTTGAGCAGAGGTGGATTACCGACGTGATCAAGGTAAGGGAATCCTTAGATCAGATTTCTGTTATTGATTGGAATTTCTTATTCAGTTTGGATTTGTGTTTTCTTAGATCAGGATTATGATATGGGATTTCTGAATTCTTGGATGAACAGGGTAAAATTGTGTTTCCGTTCTTGTTAGTTTGTATCATGAGTCTCCTTTCGAATTGGTGGAGTTATAGTTGTGATGTTTATGGTATTTTGGTTTAATGGAATATGCAATAGAGGAATCTATTATGTGGATTGATTTGGTTTCCTTGTTCCTGCCATGAGCTGAGGTGTTAGAAGCTGCTAGATATTTCATGGATAGGTGTTGAATTACTAAGGGAATTAAGCATGGCAGATCTGATCCTTACTATGAGCTTTTGGAGATGGTGGCAGTAGCTTAGGTTGGAGGAGGTAGTTTTTTTCAGATTCTTTGATCCTAATGCTACTTTTGGAGATGTTGTGTGATTGTAAGTGGTAGGTAGCTCATTTGATTGAGCATTTAATTTTATTGGGCTGGAACTCGATTTAGGGTTAGGCAAAACCTAGCCTCATGGATAGTAGTTGTTGATATTAGTCTTTTAATTTGGGCTAATTAAAAGATCACAATAATTATGATTAATCCTAATTAATTTAGTTAATTTGTTTAGCTTAGTATCACATATTTTTATTGCTAAATAACCCTACTATATGATACAGGACACTGATTTGATTTTCTTGCTATGGATATTATTTTTGGAGGGGGGGGGGTTCTCTTTGGTTACGAGAATCTACTCGGAGGCGAGTACCTTTGACTCTATCTCTGTAGATATTATCAATTTCTATGCATGATTTATTTATGTGTAGCAGTAGGTTATGCCTTTATCTGCCGCTTGATTTTCTATTTTATACTTACTGCTTGTTTTTTGAAATTGCTCACCGTTTATTTCTATACGGTCTCGATACTTGTTTTCTCGCTCTATAGAATAGACATGTATGCATATGCGCGTAGGAGTAGTGATACATCACATCATACTTGACATTTGGTCGATCACTAGTTATACCTTGGTGGCAAAAAGGTGAATCGCTCGCCCCAGCGCCCCCGACAACCTGTCCCAGGGCCAACACAGAGGAGGTAAATCATGGGGGCTACTAGCCCGGATGCTGTGGCTAGTGCGTGGGAGGATGGGCATACTGGCTTTGTCAGGATTTGACCCTCAGACCTCTTGGTGGCAACACTCACGTACTAACCATCAGTCCATCCCGTGGAGACAATCACTAGTTATACCTTGCATGTACACCTAGTGGCTTATATTGTAGATCACGATTTATGATTTAGACTCGTATTTCTTGGTAGAGCTACTAGGTGAGTGTTGCATGTGTTAGTGACAAGTGCCATCCTTGCACGGTTGCATAACTGGCGATCCTTGACTCCCTTGTGGTTGAGACGGGTCGTTAGTCATACAGGGCCTGACCACACAATCACTCAGGGGTTAGTGATTACCTTAGTGTGGCTAGTTTTGCTCCGTTATGCTCCGCTCAGCTACTCATGGGTTAGAGGTTATCAGAGCGTGGTAGCAGGCAGGGATCCCTCCTTCGTTGTGTGATACGAGGAGATGAGAGCGAGACTCCCCCATATGACATGGGGTAGGAGTGTTGCCTCTGACTACATCCTGTCCACTCGGTCACTCCGGAGTAGTGGCGGTAGAGTGCGTACAGTTGTCATAGCCCTACCCACTCGGTCGTTTACATATGACATGTTATGATAGCTGGACTGACGTCAGGGGTAACACATGTCACTACATCATGTGCATACAATGCTTAGGATTTACATTTGATTGTGTTTGCTGCATTTGATTAAGTTATGATTGTTGCACTTAGATGACATGCACATACAAGAGGTATTTTGTGTATATGTATAGTGATTTGCATTTGCTCGTGCTACGAGTTATATGACCTACTACCTCACAGTGGGATTGACACTGGTATGTATTATACACTTAGTATCTTCGATTATGCATATTCTGTTTTCGACGAGACTGTACCTTCTTTGTTTCTATCCTGTTTATATAGTTTTTTGATACTATGCATATTTGTCTTTATTACCACTAAAGTTCACCTAGATTTACCCCCGATTGCTTATTTATATGTTTCAGGTTGATGTTGCCCGGAGTGCCCTGCAGCTAGTCCTAACTTCGATTTTTAGTTTACGTTGTTGTTTGCGAGTATTTGTCACACCCCCAGAGGCCTATGTTTGCTCAAAAATCGAGTAGCATCTCTCCTGTACGGCGGGCAATATGAAACTTATAATACATCAATCTCTACGATATAAGAAGCACAACCACATACGGTCGGCGACAAAAGAAATAACACATCACATCCACATAGTTTATTAACATTTCATTAATCAATAATAAATAACTTAAACTCCGTAAAGTAAATATAAATATACTAAAAGTCCACGACATAAGTACAAGTCCACAACCGAACAATAAAATATCGACACGTCCAATACGAAAATAAAATAACATCTCTAAAAATATAATAAACAAACTCAAACCGGAAACTCGACAATAAGGGATGACAGATATATCTTCTCATGCGGCATGAGACACAGCTACCTACCACTGAAACAAAAAGGAAAGCAGGCGGTGGTAAGTCCGGGGTCAAACTCTGTGAATATAGCAAAAAGATAAATACATGATATAAACAAGATAAATAAAGCAGTTAGAAATAAGATATACAACCTCTGAAAAAATAGAATATACAACAAATACCAAAAACATACCTGCGGGGGCATGATCAGAAAACCCCCATACCAAGTCAATAAGCTGCTCGTACTACTGAGTAGATCCAGATCAAATAACAAATGCAAATCTAATACATATATGCATGTCAATTAAGTGCAGCAAACATAGTTTAAACAAATGCAAGATGTATCATATGTAAATGATGCAATGACATATGTTACCCCTATATACCAATCTACAACTATCACACATATCTGCGAGGCTGACTGGGCAAGAGCTATGACAACTGTACGCACTCGTAGATTCATCTCCTATGAGTGGTCGAGTGGACAGAATGTTGGGAGAAAAATCTCAATCCCAAACCCCAATATAAGGGGGAGCACAACCGCTCTGTATCAAAGACCCCAGGGGAGCACAACCGCTCTAATACCCAAAAACAAGGAGAAAGAACCTCTAACTCCAGGAAGGGGAGCACAATCGCTCTAGTACACAACGGGGAAGCACAACCGCTCTACCTATCCGTCGTAAATAACAAAGGGGGGTGTCACTGCCGGATGCCACTCTAAGAACTACTGCTATTCATGAGTGGCTGAGAGTAACACGACAGGACGATTGCTTACACTCTGACAACTACCACTACTCATGAGTGGTTGAGTGGACAAACCACTATATGACTGACGATGGGCTTAACCACGAGGAAGCCGAAGCTGCCAACATGCAACAATGCAATATGGTGCATGATATCAATATGCACAAATAGAATCAGGTCAACCGAGTCAATAAGCAACCCATGCACCCAAACCAGAAATATAACAAACACATATGCAACTAATTTAGTAGGTGGGGTATATTTAATGTCAACCAAATCTTAGATAGGTCACATGATATTTTTAAAGTACACGCGTACTAGCGGTATTCTTCGAATCAGAAAAGCAAAAGTCAGGACTGTATAACTAAAAATTTAGAAATTTTATCTCACAGATCAAACAAAGAGTGTGTACCAAGCGAGAAAGCAAATGACATAGATTTAAGATAAAGCAACCTACTTCGATAATGGAACAACCATGCATTTAAAGGTAAATGAGCTACAGAATCAAAGGAGAAATGTCCGCCTCGTAATGTGGTGTGTATCCAAAAGAACCACCTCGATCAAATATACTCAACGATCAATATCCTGTACCAAGGACATAATTTAGCTTTTTATACAATAACAAATCAGCTAAACAAAATACAACACATAATTATATCTTTCCTAATTATCCCATTCAACTCAATCCTAATTAAACGACAAGTTCCTAATTGCTCCGCGTAATTAGGGTTAAATTCACTTTAGTTCTAACCTTAAATTTAAAACCAAGAGACCACCTCTAGCACACCTACTCCAATCCTAGGGCTCACGACAGAGATATGCAAAGTGAACAGGATAATTTGCCATACATAAACCACAACTAGTCCAAGATCACTTCGAATAATCTCCACCTTTCACAGTAGTACATCCATCCCCGCCATACTCATAATTTGGAAGCTAATTCACTGTAACATCATAACAGAGCTGAACTACTAGCTCCAAATTAATAAAATAAAATAAACACAACCCATATGGTAGCTCACGCATGAGTATTACATGATCAAACCAACATCCATTTCACCCATGATCACTCTTAAAGCAACTAACTACAGATTTAAAATCTTATAAGATTAGGAGTTTCTCTAATTAGATTACAAACTCAACCATAAATCTTGACAAAACAACTCACCCAAAGCCGCGACAATAACCCAAGGAGAACAGAACGAATCCAAATCGACAGAATTTGAAACATGACAAATTCTAGGTCATGCCACTTGAAAAATTCACTTACCTGCACCTTCAAGTATCGCAGTAGGAAACAGGATCACCGACTCTCTGATGGCGCTGCTCGCACAGGAAGAGACGCACAGCGAGAAGGGAGGAGGAAGAAGATTGGCGATCAGCTTCGCCTGAGGGAGGAGAAGGAGTTCTCGCCCGAGGGAGGAGAAGGAGAAGTCGTCGAGGAGGGTTGCGGGGCAGGGCTGCAGTGCTTGGCATCAGTGGCGCTTTGGCTGTCGGCGTTGGCTGCATCGGTAGGGGGCGAGGAGAGGAGTTGGAGAGGATGAGGGGTTTTGGCACTGCGGTTTCTTGCTGGAGAAGGCGTCGTCGTCGGCTGAGGGAGGAAAGAAGGAGATCACTCGTGATTAGGATTCGCTCGCAATCGTAACTGCGGCGTCGGGAGAGAAAACGAGAGGGAAGAGGGATTTTTGAGAGAAATTATTGGGTTTCTATAATTTAAAGGACTTTTGCAAAAGACCCCTATATTTTTGGATTTAACCGTATTTGTAAGTTATATTTCTTACATTGTATTTGTTTTCACGCTGTGGACTTGTATTTGCGTTGTTTGACGCTTGGATTGGATTTTTGAGTCCTTTGTTGGACTTTATGTGATGTGTTGTGTTGCGCGTCTGTTCGGACGGTAGATCAGGTAAGTTGTGATGATTTTTATACCGTGGATGTATTTTCTTTCGTTTGCACTGGCTGGGATTAGCCGTTATTCTTTTATTTACAGCTAGAGACCATATATATATGGATGTGTGTATGTATATTTGCCCCAAGTGTTTGCCGTACAGGAAAGGTGTTGCCCGATTTTATATTAGGCTAGCGACTCTTCTCGGGAGCGTGATAGATCAATCTTAAATTTTGATGCGCCCCTCCACTGCCCGCTTCCATAGGATAGATAAATCATCCTTTTGGATTTCTAGGTGAAACCTAGGTGAAAGGAATTTATTTCTTACGTAAATGAACCCTAGGATATTTAAATTTTGTTCGTGTGATGCACATCTTCGTTCGAGTATCAATTTAGTTATGTTAATGGGGGACTATAAACTTGATAACGGCGATACAAAAATATGATAATACTCGTGTCAAATATTTTTTATCGTTAATCCCACAACAAGACGAAGAGAAGTTAATCAGGTATTTAATGACCTCTTAAGTGGGAGAGTTATTTATCACAGTCGCAACTTGAATCCTTACTCGTTGATGTAAGTCTATTACTTGGGTACCAACTCAGTTACACCTTGTGGGCAGCACGTTTTGTATTACGGTTTGAATATGAATCAACTACGCTCCTGTGGGAGCTATAAACTTGAAAACAGTGACGTAAAACGTGATAACACGTTCACGTCAATCACCTCTCATTGCCAACCCCACAATAAAATAAAGTGATATAAATGAGATACTAATCGAATTCCTAAGTGAGAAAGTAATTTGCTATAAACTTTATAATAGTTCTATAAAGGGTATAATTCGTCAGCCTAGTTCCCTAAGGGTACGAATCTAATATAGTATTGGGGGCTCATGGCCTCCGAAGGCAGAGGAATAGTTTGAGATGTCGATCGTCAACAGGGCGATCGTGCTATCCTACGACACACCTTCATAGAATAAGTCATCACACACCTAGGAAATATATCAATCCAACCCCAACTTAAAATTCTAAATCCACCCCTCGCCCTTGTTAAGAGGGCATTAATCCGATATCAATATATTTCCATGTGAAAAGATATTTCCACTATTTATTAGAATTCGATTCTTACTTAAATTGTAATATCTATTGTATGATAATCACGAGGGCAATAAACTTCATAACAGTGAAATTATAGGAGCAGTTGGTAAAAAGGCGGAATATACTAATAATTTTTTTTTATCTCCTATAAATTGTTTGGCCAAGCAGGATCACGCGGCGTAGAATTGTGATCCTACGGATAAAATTTGTCCAAGGCAAAACTAACAAGGAGTTCAGCGAACCCTAGTCGCAGATCCACCGGTTGGCGACTCTACCGCCTTTCCAGATTCAGTCCGATCATTTGTATCGCCGCCCCGCCGCCTTGCCGCTTCCGATCTCTTCTTCCATCCCGTGTTGACGCCGTCACCTCCTTCCCTTCGATCCTGTTTGTTGACCCCCTTCGATTATCATATTGTTCGTGTCGCTATATTTGCACACGTGCTTGCGAGGTCGATCTACCGATTTGTCGCCCTCTCCTTCTCGTTCGTTCACTCGGCGAACGAGCACGCGCCGGCGTCTCTTGCCTATAGCGTGAACAATGACTGATGGACAACTCTATTCGAACATCCTCCTCGGAGGCCGTGGTGGAACTGTAATAATCAAATTTCCTTACTTCCCGATATATGTATATTCAATTTAATCTTTTTTTCTCTGGAGTTTTTGGTTTGGTTCTTGTCTGAGTTTCGAGTGTTTATCTAGCCGAGTTTCATTTGCTAAACAAGTAAAGAAATTTGGTCGACATTAATGTTAAATACGTTCGCGTTGTGCTGTTTGAATCTAGGTTTTGTTTTGTTTGTGTGTGTGCGCGCGCGCGCGCGCGAACATGATCTAAGAGAGTTTGATAGTAAGAGATTTGTTAGTTGCATTATTTGTTTGGTCAGTTTGTCTTTTTACGCTTTTTTTACACCTAGCAAAAATTTGGTCTGTTAATCTATGAGTTATTGTTCATTCTATGCTTCTTGTTCTTATCCTGATAATATGCTTGGGTCTGGGTGGATTTTTCTCAAGTACTAGCAAAACCTTGGCTTAGAACCTCCCTTTCTTGATTCTCGCAAAGGTAATATTCGCTAACATTTTATACCTAGGTTATGTTAAGTTCTCAAAGGCCACTAGGATTCCTAGGATATATTATTTTGTTGCTGTGAAACCTAATCATGCTTTTTTTTTTCTTTCAATTTCGCTGTAAATTTTGTTTTCTATGAAGTTTTAGTTTGGTGCTGGGCATATTTTTGAACAGCTATCTCGATGCATTTCACATTGGCATGTCTTTGACTGCAGAATCCAGGGCAATTGAAAGTGCATCCAGGTGGTATTGCTTGGAGAAAGCAAGGTGGTGGAAAGATCATAGAGATTGAGAAAGCAGATGTTGCTCGTGTCACTTGGATGAAAGTTCCTAGGGCATACCAACTTGGCGTTAGACTTAAAGATGGATTGTTTTACAAGTTCATTGGATTTCGGGAACAGGTTTAGTTGTCTCCTTAGACGAGAAGTTTGCCATCCATGAACACATGGCAGACTTATTCCTTTTTAACCTAACTTATTTTTTACTTGTCTGTTTATTCAAATCTTCAAATGAGTCATTTTCCTTTTCTTTTCTTTTCTTTTTTGTGCTTCAGTGAACTTGATCATCTGGGTTTGTTTTTCACACTGAAGATTAGTAGTCAGTTTCTGCTCTTGAAGGCATAAAAATGTGATAAAAACTAAGCTGGTCATAAAGTCCAATCCTTTTCCAATGTGTTGATGAGATGACAATGTGTTAATGCAATTTCCTGGTATTCAAATGAATGAGCAATGGTTACATCAGTTAAGTGCACCAAATGTTGAGCCAAGCCTTGGTGTTTAGAGGTTCAAGTCCCTACTTCATAAGTTATGGAAGCAATACTCTTTTAACTTTTGCTTGTTACTGGTCATAGTGCTTTCAATATGGAAGTTGTAACCATACTTCACTACATTGCTTAAGTGAGAATGGAAGTTCAGATTACAGCTTCGGACATGTATATATAACTATACGAGGAGTTGTAAGCAACATGTGCACCAGTATTTTGTCATTTATTTTATTTTCCTGAAAACATTCTTTATACTTAACTGTATCATATTTTCTCTAATAGGTGAGAAGAAAGTTGAAAAATGGAATTAATTTTAAATTATTTCTTGCTTTTGAAGTGAACCATTTTTGAACCCTTTATTAAGAAGTTCTAATGTAAATGTCCTCCTGATAATTAATTTGTCTTATCATACCCTTCAGGATGTCAGCAACTTGACGAATTATATACAGAAGAACATTGGTGTAGCAGCAGAGGAGAAGCAACTCTCCACCAGCGGTCATAATTGGGGAGAAATTGATATAAATGGTTAGTTCCCTACTTTTTGTCCCTTAATTATTCCAGTAGTCTCGGTCATTATGCTTCACTATAATATGAAATCTTTTTTTGGCACACTTGTACTTCCAGCAACCAATCCTTCTCCCCCTCTCACTCCTGTAATGATAACCATAATTGTGGAGGGTAAGATGGAGTTATTTCTAAAGTTTAGAGACCCATTAGCGACTGCACTTATTATGCAGTTCACTGTCTTCCAACAGATATAAGGGTTCCATATCTAAATTGTTTTCATGCTTTGTCTGACTCAATGTATGTTACTCGGACAAGTGCGAGTATGGTGTGGATCCAAGTGTCCAACATGACTATTTCTAAATGCTTTTGCCACATGATCAATAGAATCATCAAGCATCCTCTTGGAGTGTCACTTTCTGAATGTTGGTAGCTGATGTGGATATTAAGGCAATAAACAAAGGGTCCAAGTATTAGAGGTCTCAATTGTGATGCATGTGGCTGATTGATCTTCGCATACTTTCTTCTTTTAGACATCACATTTTTAAGATTTTCACTTAAATTTCCTTTTCTTCTATACTTGTTATTGTTAGTTGATTTTGCATTTAGTGGCTGTTCAATAATGTTACCTTGTTAAGCAGATCAACTTTGCTTGTTTTACACTTGCTGTTGTCAACCTTTCTCAATTATTCTGATGGTGTTTTGCATGCAAAAAGTTCTCATATTTACTTAGTGGTTCATTAGTTCCTATGAAAAATTGGCTTTTGTTTTCATCTCAGGAAACATGCTTACGTTTTTAGTTGGTTCAAAGCAAGCATTTGAGATATCTCTAGCAGATGTTGCACAAACCCAGCTTCAAGGAAAAACTGATGTCTATATGGAGTTCCATGTGGATGATACTACTGGAGCAACAGAGGTGATTATCTATATTTGCAGCAAGTTTATGATTTTTAAAGAAAGTTTCATTCTTGAACTTGTTGATGATAATAGTATATTCTGCAACTATTGTTGCAAGCTCAAGTTTGTCTAATTTGTTTTGACAATGCGGTATGAATTTTGTTTTTTGAATTCCAATGATTATGATTATTACTTTCTTTTGATATTCAGAAAGATTCTCTTATGGATATAAGTTTTCATATACCTACATCAAATACACAGTTTAGTGGTGATGAAAACCGCCCTCCAGCTCAGGTAAAATTTGTTTGTGTTTTTGTGATATCCTGTCCTCTTATTGTTATTGTTGTACTAATTGAATGATTACGTTTTGATTAGGTTTTCCTAGACAAGATTATGTCACTGACTGATGTTGGTTCATCTGAAGAAGCTGTTGTCACATTTGAGGGAATTGCAATCCTCACCCCCAGGTATAGTACTAACTGGTAATTCACCCAGCATGGCTGTAGGTTTTCTGCTAGTGCTTTCATTTGGTCTGTAGATTCGTATTGATCTTATCATACTTTTATATAAATTGTGGTGCAATATGTGTGTTCCAGAGGGAGATACAGCGTGGAACTCCATTTCTCATTCTTGCGGCTTCAGGGACTGGCAAATGATTTTAAAATCCAATACAGCAGTGTTGTCAGACTTTTTCTATTACCAAAGGTGGTGCTTCTTTTACCATCTTAATGTGTTTTTGATTCAATTTCATGGTGTCTCCTGTTAGACAAAAGAAAGAAAAATCAAACCTTCAATTTCTGAACATAATTTTAGTTTTGTCTATTTTTTCTCTCTCTCTTTGCAGTCCAACCAACATACCTTTGTTATAATTACCCTTGATCCACCGATCAGGAAAGGACAAACGTTGTACCCACATATAGTCATTCAGGTATTTGCATCATCTTATCATAATTGTGATTCATCGCCAACATTGTTTTTAATTCAATTTACTGATGTGTTTCTTTCTTCTTAAAAGTTTGAAGCAGATAATGTTGTGGATAGAGACCTGGCCTTATCTGAGGAACTTTTGACAACCAGATACAAGGACAAGTTAGAATCTTCGTACAAGGTGACTCCCTTTTTCTTAACACCCTTTTGATGGTATGCTTATTTTTTTGTTTTATTTTTACTAATACGTCAGTGGTGCAGGCTCAAATTTTTTTGGCCAATTTTAGTAGGTAAACATGTGTAGTACTCATGTTGTTGTTTTTTTTTTCTTCCAGTGCATGATGCACTGTAGAACTGGTGTGCTCTAATTCTAGTTCCCCTCCTTTCTTTTTTAACTAAGTGGTACCTGTTTATTTTTTTGAATTTACCTACTGTATAATGTATCATAATATAGGGTCGTGTTCCAATGCACTTACTATTTCATCTTTTGTTAACTTTCAGAACTTGCTAAACTCTTTATCTGACCATATCTTCAGGGTTTAATTCATGAGGTTTTCACCAAGGTCTTGCGTGGTCTATCTGGTGCCAAGGTGACCAGGCCAGGCTCTTTCCGAAGTTGTCAGGATGGATATGCTGTTAAATCATCACTTAAAGCTGAAGATGGATTACTTTATCCACTTGAAAAAGGATTCTTCTTTCTCCCAAAACCTCCAACACTCATTCTTCATGATGAGGTAAATATTGTCTTTTTGTGTAACTGATGTCAACACCATAATCAAACTGTGTTCATCTCAACAACTTGAAGTTGATTACGTGGATCAAATCATCTATTGTGTTTTATTCATAGGATCTATCACTAATAATAATCTAATCAATTTAATCAATTTTTATTAAATTAACTAAAAAGTTTCTTTGTTCTCTATCCTTTCCACATTCCATTCTAATCGATTCTAGTGCTTCTAATTATAGAATCTGTCAGGCGCCATTGAACATATCCTTGTCATCTTAACCTTTATTTTCTCATTTTTATCATCTAATAGAGCTATTCCAAATTGCATCTGGAAAGTAGCTTCTTTTTTTTAAAAAAATTATGTTTTAGTTACCCCACACATCTATTTTATTATTCTCAATCTATTTTGTACTTCACCTGATGTAGTAGGCAAAAATTCTTCATCACCATTTTTTTTTTCTTTTCATTTTGTACTTGCCGGCAGCAAATTGTTCCTATTATTTTCCTTTTTTTTCTGCTGCTGCTCCACCAATCCAACCATGTTTATTTCTTCCAATGTTTGACTTTCCTTTTCTTCCTCATATTTATCTTTTTTTATGGAAAAATAAAGAGAGGTTTTCGTTTGGGAGAATAGGTTGTTATTACTTTGGTGGTCTTTTGTTCCTTATGCCGTGGCTTATATCTGAATTTTCATCTCATGCAGATTGATTTTGTCGAATTTGAGAGGCATGGTACAGGTGGTTCAAGTGTGGCATCCCACTATTTTGATCTCCTGGTTAAGCTTAAAAATGATCAAGAACATCTCTTCAGAAATATCCAAAGGAATGAATATAATCACCTCATTGAGTTTATTAAGTAGGTCTTCAATCATTACTTCCATTAAGATATATGGCTATGTTTTCCATCTCCTTAACTCCTAACTCTTACTTTTGTTCATCTAGGGCAAAGGGTATGAAAATACTGAATCTCACGGATGCTCAAACAACCAATGGAGTTACAACTGCTCTTCAGGATGATGATGATGCTGTAGATCCACATCTTGAACGGATAAAGAATGCTGCGGGTGATGAAAGTGATGAAGAGGTCCTACAAGTTTCGTTGCATTATATTTGTTGGGTACCAATTCACCTTGTGATGGTTGCTTATGTTTTAGTTTGCTTGTAGGATGAAGATTTTGTGGCTGAAAAAGATGATAGTGGATCTCCTACAGATGATTCTGGGAATGAGGAGTCTGATGCTAGTGAAAGTGTGGGAGAAAAAGTAGGTTTGAGGGGGTATTGTTGCTTTATTTTTCAATACTTTTGTTGACGAAGTTTACATTTTTCACTTTACATCAAGTGGATGCTGAGGAACTTGTCATATAATCTACTGAGTTCTATTTTATTGCTAAATCAATATGTTATTCATTTAATCTAGAAATCATCCACCAAGGAGTCAAAAAAGGAAGCTGCTGGTGTGAAGGCACCATCTGCTAAGGGGAAAACCAGGGATGCTGATGAAGAAAGTTCAAAAAAGAAAAAACCAAAGAAAAAGAAGGATCCTAATGCCCCCAAAAGGGCAATGCCTGGTTTTATGTTTTTCTCAAATGCTGAAAGAGATGTAAGTTGCATTTACTACGTGAATCTTTTAACTTTTAGTGAATTAGTTAGTTGGAGTTTTTGCTGTTGGTTTATTTTGTCGTCAACTTTAACAAGCATGATGTAATTTTCACATAATTCACTCATTTTGCCAGTGTTAATTTTCCACTGTTCATGAAAGGGTTATTCTTTTTATTCCTGTTTTGTTTTAGATGACTGACTGATACTCCTCTACAGAATCTAAGGAAGGGCAATCCAGGAATGTCATTTACAGATGTTGGAAGGGCCCTTGGTGAGAAATGGAAAAAAATGAATGGTGAGGCTTTGCTTAGGAAACTCTCAACTCTTTTTGGCATTTTTATTTTTTTACTCGATTCTTGTGCAATGTTCATGGTGCTGCCTCTAGATACATCAATTGCTTGTCCAAGAAATTACTATTTATAGAAATAATTAGTTTGATTTTGCTATATTCCTATTTGTTATTTTTTTTATTCCAAAATTCCAACACGATACCTTTCTAGGAAAAAGTGAAAAAACCTTGACGCAGACATGTTGAGGTTGGGTCAGGGTTGAATTTCTTATGTTTTGTGGTTTTAAGATTGGGGCATTTTTACACAATCCTGAATGACTTCTAAGTTCAATTGTCAGTTTGAATTAGTTGGGCATATTTGGTCAAATAGGCTGACCTTTTCTTTGGAGGGGTTTCTGGACATTTTTGTTTGATGTATACATTTATCCACGTTTTGATTCAGTATTATTTACCTGTTTGCAAAATATATAACGTGTACACAAATGTAACTAAATCCTGACGAAAACAGTTTGAAGTTATCGTGGGGACCTAATCTTCACCTCACTTTGCTTAGAAAGAGCTACTGATTTCTTATATTGGTTTGTGACTTTTGTTGTGCAGCTGAAGAGAGGGAACCTTATGAGTCAATGGCCAAGGCTGATACTAAACGGTACAGGGAAGCAATGGCCGACTATAATAAGAGTAGCGCTCCTATGGACGTCGACTCCGGCAATGCTTCTGATTGATGAAATTCAGAGTGGAAAACCTTGTGAAATATGGGCTAACACTGGCTGACACTGAATGTCTTATGATCAGTAACAAGGTCAACCCAATGGCTTGGTAAATATTTTTCGATCCTGTTAAAATACTAAAGTTGTGACGACCACCATCTTGTGTGCTGCGACAGCTCATACCTTTTATCGCTTTTAATTAATTACATAGACCTGGTGGCGCCGTTGCTATGTTCATTTCGTTGCCTTTTTTTTTTGTGTGGCTTGCTTTAATAATCACGTGAAATTCATGTTTAATCATAAATTTCTTAACAGATTTTTTTTTACACGGAAAAGAAAGTGGCTTTTAGATACAAATTGAAATTCGCGCTGCGCTGAAATTACGATTTCTGTAGTATCTTCTTGTTAAAAGAAGAGGATGACATTTGGATGTACGAGGAGGTTTCTGCCTCGTTCACAAATAATGGCTTTATCTTTGTACACCCTCCAACAACTGTCTTCTCATCTGGCCAAGGAACTCTTTAATTTAAACACCTTCTCCCCTCGTATATAAACACATCCTCGGCCCTCACAACAAGCTTCAACCACAGTTGAGTTCGAAGCATCTGCCACAGCGTTCCACATCACAGAAAAGAAAGATCGTTGATTAACTTGTAGATTTCAAGTTAATATACATACAAAATGGAGCTGTGTCTTCAATTCTCATCTCTGTCTCTGCTCTTCCTCGCCTCTGCTACTCTGTCCTACGGCCACATCGCCTTCTTCGACGACTACTGGCAGAATCGCGCGGCCGAGGCTCGCAACAACACGTTGAGTGCCTACGTCTCCGATCCGGAGACCGTCGTCAACAGCTTCAATGCTGCCGCGGACATTCTGTGAGCAACTGCAAATTACTAATTCAGTTAAACAGAGGCTACAAGTAGCCAAATTGTTATGTTAAAACTTGCTGTCCGACTAGTAACGAAGGCAAGAGAGGCGGGCAGTGCTTCGCGACGAATCCCATCGACCGATGCTGGCGGTGCCGCGCGGATTGGGCGAGCGACCGCAAGCGTTTGGCGCGGTGCTCCAAGGGGTTCGGCCACACCGCCTTGGGCGGCGTCCTCGGGCGGGTGTTCGTGGTGACCGACCCCTCCGACGACAACCTCATCGACCCCCGGCCCGGTACGCTCCGGTACGGCGTCACCCGCGCCGCGCCGCTGTGGATCGTCTTCGCCCGCGACATGGTCATCCGCCTGCAGCAGGAGCTGATGATCAACAGCTACAAGACGATCGACGGGCGGGGCGCCGACGTGCACATCGCCTACGGCGCGGGGCTCACCATCCAGTTCGTTCAGCACGTGATCGTCCACAATTTGCACATCCACGACATCGAGCCCGGCTCCGGCGGCAACATCCGCGACTCCGAGCACCACTGGGGCATCCGCACCCTCAGCGACGGCGACGGCATCAGCATCTTCGGCGCCTCCAACATCTGGATCGACCACATCTCCATGTCCAACTGCGCCGACGGTCTCATCGACGCCATCGAGGCCTCCACCGCCATCACCATCTCCAACTGCCATCTTACCCGCCACAACGACGTGATCGACATTTAACTCGATACAGTGATCAAGAAGAATCCAAATAACAAACTAATTTGTGTCGAAATTGCAGGTGATCTTGTTGGGTGCCAGCGACTCGAATTCAGCGGATGCTAAGATGCAGGTGACGATCGCGTACAACCACTTTGGGCACGGCCTTGTGCAGAGGATGCCGAGGTGAGCCATTAGCTAAAATCCTTCAATCTTTCAGAGATTTTGTTTGAACTATTCATCAATAAAGTAATTAATTTCAGGTGCCGATGGGGATTCATCCACGTGGTCAACAATGACTACACGCATTGGCTGATGTACGCCGTCGGCGGCAGCATGCACCCCACCATCATCTGCCAAGGCAACCGATTTCTCGGCCCGCCAAATCAAGCCGCCAAAGAGGTGACGCACAGGGAGTACGCGGCTGAATCCGAGTGGAAGAAGTGGAACTGGCGGTCGGAGGACGACCTGTACATGAACGGAGCCTTCTTCGTGCAGTCGGGCGTCGATAGGCCTGGTGGCTTTTCCATGCGCCAACTCATCAAGGCGAAGCCGGGGACGGCGGCCGGACGCCTCACTCGCTTCGCCGGCGTTCTCGACTGCCGCCCTAATCGCCCCTGCTGATCCACGTCACGGCCTGCATCGACGCAGAGTGTGTGATTATGCGGAGTGGATCGATTGATAGATGAATTGCAAGTTATTTTAATGAGAAATGATTTTTACAGTATAAATAATATTTTTTAACGAAAAATTTGATAGTTAATCGATGATCGTCGATCGAATATCACGGTAGTTTTTATCATCGTCCCGAATCAAATTATACTTTGGGAGATGATAAATCCGTCGAGATTGTCGGGTGAATCCGTTGGGATCGACGATGAATGATATGAGATCGTAATTATGATAATTTTCAACAGGTTGATTGTGTTCTTAAAGTATAGTTTAGTTTGAAATTATGATTGAAAGTCGTCGACGATATTCGATTGATGATTAAATCTCAAATTTATGGTTGATTTATGATTAAATTTTTCAATGATGTATTCGTGAGTATCATTACTCAATTTTATTTGTTGGCGATTTCCTCAATTCTTTTATTCGCAATTTTTAAAATTAAGATCGAATTTTATATGACACGCAAAAACGGTTATGCCCAATAAAATGCCAGGAGCCACGTCGCTTACAATCGCCATGTACCACGTCTCTTCGACCAATGATATATCAATCTTCCTGTTCTAGCCAATGATATACATCCACGTGGAATATCTGACGTTGCTCACCTCCGCCTTCCTCCCGGGTTATGAGCGTGCCGGTCTCCACCGACGCGATGGGATCTGCCTCTGTCTCTCTCCGCTTTTCCCTCTCTCTCTCGAGCTCGAGCTCGAACCTTCCTTTCCTCATCTATTGTAATCGTGCTCTCGGAGGTGATCCTCTGCCGGACGATGGAATTCCACGGTGCCGCTGCTGGCTTTGAGCGCATCTTCTTGCTCGTCTTCTGCGTTTCTGGCATCTGGTCCGCCTACATCTACCAGGGTGTCCTACAAGAAACTGTGTGAGTACCGATCCTTCACCAAATTGATCCTTCGTCTTGGGAACGGACATTTGAATCTGCTATTAGGGTTTTGACAGACGTGTCTTTGTTCCTTTTTTCCCTATGTCTCAGATCGACCAAGCTGTTTGGGCCGGACGGGAAGCGGTTCGAGCACCTCTCCTTTTTAAACTTAGCACAGAACGTGGTTTGCCTCGTGTGGTCGTTTATCAGTACGCTCATCGCTGATTTTTGTGTTCTTGTTAATTTGGAGTGATGTGAAATTGTTTATTGGTTCATTATGTTTCGGGTATGATTAATTGGACAGTGATAAAATTGTGGTCGAAGAATTCGTCTGGGGGAGCTCCATTGCGGAGCTACTGGAGCCCGAGCATCACTAATACCATCGGTCCAGCTATGGGAATTGAAGCCTTGAAGTATATTAGTTATCCCGCACAAGTAAGTTTAGATTGTCCAACTCTTGCTGTTTTCCCCTCTGTTTGATAGCTTGTAATTCATATAGTTATTATCATGTCTTTTGTTTTGGGCCATTATAGTCTAATTAGTTAAACTATGAATTTAGCAATTACAAGTTAGTATCTTAGCAGTGATAACTCGTGTGAAATACACAGGAAAAAAGTGTAGCCTTTTTCAATAAATTGTATACTAGACAGAGGTGTTCTTTATGATATTTTTAAAAAGTTAATAAGTCAATTTAGTGGTGGTTGATGAATTGTGATCCCTAGCTTTTCTATTGTTCCAAGCCCTAGTCAATATAGAGAAATAGGAGTTAGTAGATATCTAATAAGGTAGATTCCTGGCCGCTCCAATCTATTCCTATGGGATTGTTTGGAAGACTTACATTGATGTTTAAAGTCGTGGGTTTAATTGTGGAAGTGAACAAAAAATCAAGGAAGACCCTTTAACAACAAATTACACATTGATTTTTAACATGCTTGTATGATTAAATGAAAGACGAACACTTTGTGTGTTTGACAATAAAGACAAGATCCACATCATTGCGGGCATTAAATCCTCTAAACTTAGAGACAAAGAAAAAATACATAAAAAAGTAAATGCTTTTATAGATCAAGCTAGGGTGTGAGAATATGAATAACTATAAGGCATTATTTTTTCACATTAGATCCATGAATGAGAGAAAACTCAAAGTCCGGTGAGGCCTTAGAATCCCCTCCAAGAGAAAATTTACAATGTAGGTGAAAAAAACCATCTTCTCAAGGAGCATATGATAATATTTATAAATAAGTAATGAAGGATTTTCCTTTGTTTAAAAAAAAAATTCAAACGTGTGAATCAAGGAGATTTAAAGGTGTATCTTGACTTCTTGGAGAAATTTATGGATAATAGCTAAGCATGCTTGAAAATACTGGAAAAAAGTTAAAGAGGAAACATATAAAATGAAGTGAGGTAATCAAGATATGCCCAATCTGGACACACTGAGTTCATAATATTGGTGACAAATTAAGCTTCTTTGGCTTGAGTTGACTGTTGCCACGCCATGCCTCAGGTTGGAGTGTAGGGTTGGATGATCTTAGTCAGGCTTGTGCATTGTGTAGGGTTGGAGTTGCGAGTCTGTTGAACTTGAGATTTGATGGCATTGTTGGTGGGGTCAGGGCTCAAGTCAGATTTGCCCCTCATAGTTTCTTTAACAGACTAACCCATTCAATAACAAAGTAGTTGATATTTGAACTTTAAACTATCCTGAGTGTGAATTTGTGGAAACATGTTCCTTTTATCATATCTGTGTGATTGGGCATTACCAGCAATGAATAACTTCATAATTGACATGGTCTACTCATTTGCTTAATTGTGTAATGTGACATAAAATCACCTCATTTTTTTTTAAATTCACCTTCTCTAGTAATTTTTTATTCCCTTGTTAGTATCATGAATGGATCATGTATTAGACTTCTTAAATTTTTTTACTGGCTTTACTGTTTTATGCCACTTGATTATAGACTGCTAAGAGTATTGAGTTTGTTTATAACAGGTGTTGGCAAAGTCTACAAAGATGATTCCTGGTGAGTACAATGCTTGCTTAATCTTTTAGATAATTACAAGTTTTTCCTAATTAAGGATGTTCTCAAAATGATAACTGAACAAGTAATTATGCTTTCATGTCATAGTTATGCTGGTGGGAGCCCTTGTATATGGGATCAAATATACATATTCCAGAATACATTTGCACTTTCCTTGTTGCCGGAGGGGTATCTTCCGTTTGCACTTTTGAAGGTTAGATAAATTCTCTTAAATCTCTTCAGCATTGATTTTTATTTTATTTTATCTTCATACTTGGGGATTAATCCCTCACGTTGGGGATACACATTTGAATGCCTAGCCGCAATGGATATTTCGGAATTTTTTCATACATCAGAAATGTTTTGTTTATGAATTCACACCTCTTTCTTTCTGATGACGGATTACTCATGAGTGGCGGTGCAAGATATTGTCCTCAATGTTCTAGGTTTTTCTGTGCATCTTCTGAGCTACCACCAGCATTAGAAACTGTGATGTAGATTTACATGCCTGCATTTGCATTCATGCACTTCAATATGCCAAATGTATTCACAATAGCTTTGCCACTGAATTGCATGATTCAATTGATTACAGACTAGCTCAAAAACCATAAAGAAGCTTGCTCACCCAAATGCTCCACTTGGCTATGGGCTTTGCTTCCTGAATTTAGCATTTGACGNTTTTTTTAGGTTCCCAAAGACATCTGCTTGGGAGATCATGCTTGGAATGAACTTCTGGGGAACCGTCTACAATGTTATCTACATGTTTGGCTGGCCTAATGGAAGTGGTTATGAGGCAGTGAGGTTCTGCCAGGAGCACCCGGAGGCAGCTTGGGATATCCTTATGTTTTGTCTCTGCGGCGCAGTGGGACAAAACTTCATCTTCTTGACCATAAGTCAATTTGGTTCCCTTGCCAACACAACCATCACCACCACCCGGAAGTTTGTTAGCATTGTTGTATCGTCATTGATAAGTGGCAACCCCTTGTCACCCAAGCAGTGGACGAGTGTGGCAATGGTCTTCTCGGGACTTTCTTTCCAGATATTCCTCAAGTGGAGGAAGCTCCAGAGAAGAAAGACGGAGAAGAAGGCTGCGTGAAGAGACATTTTTCATTCCTTTTCCAGGATTCCTGGTGCCTTTTATTGTCTTTCTTATTGGCACTAAAGATGGGGAGAGCTTTATGGAATTTAGTTAGATTCAGACTTGGTGAGCATCCAATGTACTAATTATATTTATACCTTGCTTCTAATTGCAATATAGGCAGGATTTGTTATTGTTGTCGGGCAATCTCTGATAACAATATGTATCTTATGAATTTCATAGTTCTTGTTTTTTCCCGAAAACAGAAAAAGGCTACTTAGGATATATTTTGGTCCAGATATTCATCAATTTAATGTTTATTAGCCTGATCCGAAATCTGAGTCCAAACGAGAACGGATCTTCTGTCTCATAATCTTCTCGGTCTCGTGTCCCATAATTGTAAGCTAATTGTTGATCATATACACTACCGGCGGTCTCTGGCTGTCGTCATGAATCAAATTATATTCTGAGGGATACGGTGAACTCGTCGGGATCATCGCAATTACGATCTTGAATCCGACGAGATTGTAATTGTGACGATCTCGACCGGTTCACCGTTTTTTTAGAATATCGTTTAATTTGGGATGGTAATTAGAGGTTATCGTGCTATCCGATCGATCGGCGATCGGATGCGTCGACGATTGTAAGATACGAGGATAGAAAAAATTTGGGACAATCCCATTTGAGTCCAAACCGATTTGAGCCGATTTATGTTTGGACAAAACAAAAACGGGTACCCCGAAACCCGTATTTGCGCACACTGGATCACAGCTCAGATCCTCTGGTCTGCATTTTTACGGACCAGGGGATGGTCCACTCCCAATTGCGGCCGGATCGCGATCGCGATTCGGCCGCAATTTGTTGCAATCCCTTATAGGGTTCACCGTGCTTCTCAGGTTATAGTTTGGATTCGGGCGGGTGGTCGGAGGCCACCCGAAGATCACGATGAAAGATTTAGGGTTTGGGATTTAGAATTTAGGGTTTAGACCGTCAGATGGGGTGCACGATAAACTCTAGAAGAGATTGCAACAATGCAATTGGGAGTGGACCATCGCTGGTCCACAAAAATGCGGACCAGGGATCTGCTCCCACTGGATCACGTTCGCAAAACTGAACAAAGCGAGCGGGGCAGCCGCGTCTTGTTCACAGGGACCGACTGCAGCGGCCGCAGCTCCACTCTGTGCCGACGCGGTGGTGTGTTCTCGCCCGCCGCGCGTCCAAAGCGATGCATTCGCCATCTTCTTCTCGCGCTATCCATATTTATTGCGCTTCCCCTTCTCCCTTCCGCTCCTCGTCTGCATCCCTCATAAGCAGTACAGTCTGCGCTCCCAGAACCCTAGCCCTTGGGGTCGCGAATAACTATCAACGGAAATATCTATGCGTTCGTGGCCGCCGCTCCGATTTCTCGGACCAGCGCCGCCAGACTGGTCGCCCTCCTTCACCGCCGCCTGAGGAACCTACCTCTTTCTCCCGGCAGCCTCCTGGAGGTGCTAATCGGCACCTCGCTTCGGGTTGCTAACTTTGTCGCCATTGGAAAAAACTTACTCTTGTTTGTTTCGGCTTTCCTCTTTTCAGCGCTGAATTCGAAGGTCTTCGTCGGTTATTCCATTTACAAAGGGAAGGCGGCACTCACCGTGGAACCGCGAGCACCTGAATTCGCCCCTCTTGATGTGAGTTTCTTAGTTTGTAGTCAGAGCTCTTCAAATTTTGGTTTTGGCATTTTGTAGTGAGATTGGTAGTTCTAAGGTATATTGTTGCAGTCAGGAGCTTATAAGGTCTCCAAGGAAGGATTTATACTCCTCCAATTTGCTCCTGCTGTGGGAAATCGGCAATACGATTGGAGCAGAAAGCAAGTATGCAAATTTTCCACCTTTTTTCCTTTTCCGTGTAGGATTATAATGTCATCACCCTAAGATAATGGCATTCTTCGCCTCTTGTCACAAGTTGTGTGACAGATTAAAAAAAGGCATTTCTAGTTTCGTTCTCATAAATGCCAGTTTATATCATCTAGTTTGTCAAAATGATGCGTCTGTGATCCTCACCTTGGGAGCCAAAAACTATCCAAATATAGGGGCCAAAAACTTATGCTCATGAAAAAATTGCAAACCCTGATTTATAAATTTTCTTCATTCTATATGCGATAAGAAAAATTAAGTAAACAAAAAGTGAAGAATATGTTGGAATAAATTTGGGCAAAAACCTTGAAAAGACCCTTTTTATTCAGAATGCCTCGTGAAGGCCCTGGATTTCCATGATGCTCCATAAAATCCCCTTTCAATCTGGCCTTAGTATTACTCTCTAAATTTTGCCACTTACAGCCAGATAGTTGCCTTTGTAGGCTTAGAAACTCTTGAATCTTCTTCAGAGTTGGCATTGCTTCCTTTTAGTTGCCATCTGACATTGCATATTTAAATGAACAACATCTCTTTCCTTTGACAATAGCACCACTCCTTTTAGTTGTTCCTTTCTTTTCCTTGCCCTTCCAAATTGAGTAATTGCGTTGATTCAATTAAGGCGAAATTAAGCAGACAGGAAGGCCAAATTAGAGCAGAAATTCAAGATCATGATAGCCAAGCGTGCCATAGGCGAGGTATCCTCCAGCCAATGAAAGTCAGAAAGAGCAAGAACTCAGGGTGCAGGCCGGCTTAGTTCAACTTCCACCCCAATACTTGGATAATATATATATATTATATATAATATATATTATATATATATATTTGTTTTTTGAATCATAATAAGGTAACAAAGACAATGAGTAGGGTCTGTGAAGAAAGCTGGGAGAGCCATGATACACACTACGAAACTTAGTTGTTTGGGTGAAAAGACCCCTCCGATAATGGCCCTTTTTCAAAAGCCTTTGGTAATTCTTCAAGAATAACTCAGATTCCATCCCTTCACAAGTGAGAACTCCTCCAGGCTCCAAGATGAACAATGATTTAGGTTCCATCCACTATCCCATCCAGGGATGCCTGAGCCATAGTACTGTAGGAGACTCTCAAGTAAAGGCTTCAGTGATAGGCTCTAAAGTAAGGGAGAGGGAGAGTCAAGAGTCCTTAAGGACGGTTCGATTGACAATGAGGGCAGTGTTCATGCTTTTATTATATGCACCTAGAACGAAAACTGTGTTAATTCCTTAAGACTGTTCATAATTTGAAGGGGATGGAAAGAAGTTCACGTTCAGGACAAATGCCATTAAACTAGGGAATTGAAGTGACTTAACACTAACACCTTGGGACAAGAACTTTAGAAGAGTCTGTTATGGACCGAGCCCATGCAATAAAAGAGAATTTGGAGCCCATCAAATACAAGAGATGCACACACGGCTGATTTGGAAAGAAAGGTGCATATCAAGGGAATTGATTCAGCTATAGTAATTGATATTTATTTGAGTCAAGTATCTTTTATTTTCAGTAGAATTGAATCTAATATCTTTTTATTTTGGTGAGAATAAATCTTTCTTATTCAGTGGTTGATTTCTTCCTTTGTCAAGCAATTCATTGATCACAGGGATAGGAAACTTATCTTTGATTGTCTTTTCATTGAGAGTCCTATAATCCACACAAAAGCGCCATGTGTTGTCTGTTTTTTTCACCAATAAAACTGGCGAAGAGAAAGGAGATGTGCTTTGTCTAATCAGGCCCATGGCAATCATATCATTGCATTGACACTCGATTTCATCTTTCTGCGCATGGGGGTATCTATAAGGACGCACCATGATGGGGTTGGTACCTTGTTCAAGTAAAATTTTATGGCAGCATTTGCGGAAAGGTGGAAGGCCGCTAGGTTCCTCAAAAATTATAGCATACTTTTCCAAAATCTATCGTAGTTTTTTTTCATGATCTTCTGAGAGGGTAACTGTTGTGAGGGAGGCCACTTCTGCTTCCGATCCTTGTAAATAAATGGTGTTGCTTGTATGTTGAAAGCTCATGTGCATCTGGGAGAAATCCCAAAGGATGGGATCAAGTGTGCGAAGCCAGTTTACTCCCAACACTACCCAACACTGCTCCAATGTCTCCCAATGGTAGAATGGAGAATTCTATATTAAAGTTGTTGTAAAGTTCGTTGCAATTAAAACAAATCCCTTTGGCACGCAGCTCTTCCATTTCCACCTGATTTAATCGTTTGATAAATGGTTGCTTCGGTGGCTGGATGGGGGCGCGCTGTGGTATGATGGTCGATTCAGATCGTTTAAAGCGCCGTTCATAAAGATGGCAAAGCTCATAGCTAATGTGAGATCTTCTAGGTGGTGAAGCTCGACTTCCACAGTGATGTGATCTTGGAGGTCGCTAATGAATATTTGCACATCTTGTTCTGAGGTTAAGGAACTCGCTCGTGGCGCCAATTGTTCAAACTTTCGCTGGTAGTCTTCCATGGATCCCGATTGTTGAAGTTTTGCAAGCTCGCCCAATTTGTTGTTGCAAATAGGTGACCCAAACCTTTAGATTACATTGATATTTGAATTCCTCCCATTGAATATCAGGTCGATCGCTTTCTAGTTTGATGAACCATAGTTGGCCATCTCTCTCAAGATGGAACGAGGCTAGGCTAACCTTTTCTTCCTCTGGTGTGCATTGATGATGAAAAAAATGGTCGCATCGATTGAGTCATCCCAAAGGATCAGACTGACCATCATAACGTGGGAAATCTAGTTTCGAATATCGTGGTATATATGAGGATCCCTCCTCATGGCCACAATACCCTTTAGAGCGGTGCCCTTGTGGTTTGGGATGATTGATGCTCTCTTCACCTTTATGGTTGTTGTGCTAGTGTAGCTTAGAAAAACCTTTTGATAACTCTTCTAGTTTAGCGTGGATGAGTTGTTGCTGTTTTTCAATGGCAGTTTTATCCTCCTGGTAAATTTTGAGAAATGCATTAAAGCGTTGTTGAAGTACTTGTGAGTCGCCCATTACAACAAGCTCTGATACCAATTTGTTACGCCCCTTGGATAGGGATCACGTAATGGGACAATTTACTGGCTGATGGGTGGGATCAATCTTCGTCTTCTTGGTTTTATGACCTTGATGACCTATGGTGATAGGGAGAGTTTGAGGGTCGTAGCGGGATTAGAGAACCTCTCGATCTAGGGATTTAATTATTTTTTTTGTAAACTCAATCATAATCTTTATTGCATTATTTCAGCCATTTAAATACAACTATTGACGTTTCTTCATGACGAAGGAAGAAATCAACCACTAAATAAGAAAGATTTATTCTTACCAAAATAAAAAGATATTAGACTCAATTCTACTGAAATAAAAGATATTTGACTCAAATAAATATCAATTACTATAGCCGAATCATTTCCCTTGACATGCACCATTTTTTTCCAAATCTGTCATGTGTATTTCTTGTATTTGATGGGCTCTAGATTCCCTTTGTTGCATGGGCTCGGTCCATAAGAGAGTCATCAGTTTCTCTACGTCTAGTAGAGCGAGAGTCATGAGAAATAAGGAGTTGCACTTGAGATAATTGCTTGCAGCCAAATACCCTCGCTGAGGTTGACCTATGGTGGTTTGTTAGCGCTAGTTATTTATTCTTTAAATAGAAAGCAAAAGTGGGCCTTTACTATGCTAAAATTTGAACCTTTGACCCACTGAGAAACAAAATATTCCTCTATCAACTTGGCATCTTAATACATATAAAGGACTATATGTATATAACATAGTTAAATGTGGAACTGGCCCTGGTTAGAAAATGTTTATATACACAGGGGTGGGCGTGTAAGTATAGGATTTATGCTATTTTAAGTTTTGGCCGACAACTTTTTGCAGCTGCTAATGGTGAATTCCATTGAGGCCAATAGCTGATGAGATTCCTGCCAACGACCAGAGTCTAGCGATGGGTTAAGGATATTTTCACAAGGCAAATTTGCAAAGGGCCTTTTATAGAGTATAGTGCAAAATGGAGACCTTTACAATGAATCTTTTTAACTACAAAGGAACCTTATTAGGAATTTTGCCCATAAAGTTGTAAGGTTAGTAGGGTTTTAGAGAAAAAAATTGTCCTCTTTTGATACTATTTTAACCTTTGGTGAAGTTTAGTTGAATGGTCTGGGAGATGTGATCCTTCACCATTGAGTTAATTTATGAAATAGTATGCATGCTGCAAACAACATGCTTACTTAATACAACTTATTGGCTCCTTAATTCCAATATTGTGTCTGTTCCTTCTGCTGCTACTCTCTATTGGCATCTTGCTTTCTTGTGGTATTTTATACAAACATATGTGAACTATGATAGCAATTTTGGTTAATTGACGCAGGTGTTTTCTTTATCCATACCTGAAATTGGTCATCTGATGAGTCTCGGAGCAAAGGATTCTTGTGAATTTTTTCATGATCCATTCATGGGAAGAAAGTAATATTCCAGAATCTTTATAAGAAATTTGTTCTGTAACCAAATCATCAGTGTAGTTTACTTGAATAGAGATGGGATAACAATTCTATTTTTTTTTTTTTTATGTCTAGCTACTTCTTGTTAGGTCTTTGATTTTTGTCAACATACAACTTTATTAGATTAACAAGAGCAGCCATAAGCGTTGAGATACTTTGAATCACTGTAAAGGCAGTTGGAATGTGTGTTACAAAGTCAGACTTTATTTAATTAGAGAAGCATTCAGAAGGTTGATTAATGCGATCATCCATCATGTGAAATTGTTAATACAGATTGAAATTTTGTGTTAAGATGATAGTGTTTTCCTATCCAAGCTCATGAATGAATGCCAAGACAGGTATCCTTAGCAGTAGATGCATTCTCAATCTCCATTATTACTGGTAGAAGTAACCTTAGACAATGCTTAAAATTGATAAAACAAGGTTTGTTGGCTTGAATAATTATGTTAGTTTACATATCTTCATCTTCATGTATTTCACGTTTCCATTAATTGGCTTTCTGATATTTTTTATGTCCAGGTTAACATCATAATTCATGCGAATCTACAAGACTACAAGTGTAACCCATTCAGTGTCATTGCTGAAGCGTAACCTTTATTTTCTATTGCAGTGAGGAAGGCAAGATAAGAAAGGTTTTAAAGATTGAACCTCTTCCAGATGGCACCGGATATTTCTTTAATCTCAGTAATTCTCTCACATTTTTAATGTAAATAATACTTTTGCCATATGATGCAATCTTCCAGGCCTCATGAGTTTCTTTTCACATTTTGGTGTTTCTAATCCTTTGTTCATACCAACAATGTCCATCCAGATATTTTATATCCTATACGCAGTCAATTTGTGCTATACAAGCTTACAGCCCATAAATGTTCTTTGGTTGTGTCCTTGACACCTCAAACTAGTAACTAGTCTTTTGTGTACTCATACATCCATAAAGTCTGCATAAATCGGGTTTGCTAGTTTTAGTATTTTTTTTTGTCCTAGTTCTTGTTATTTATTTGGATTGTTTTTTAATTTTTGATAGTTCTGTTATGGTTAATCCTACTGAAAGATTCCCCATTTGCTCATATTATTTCTTTCCCTTTCTGCTGTTCTGGTTGATACTCATTGGCATATATAAATGGTTTTTATACCATTGGCATCCGGAAGGTTTGGTATGGTAAATTACTCTGTATTTTCTCTGTTGTAGGTGTTCAAAATCGCCTGTTGAATATGGATGATAGCATATACATACCAATCAGCAAACCAGAATTCACCATTCTTAACTCTGCTTTAAATGTATGACATCTCTCCTCTCTTTGTATTGATCCAATATGTTATTTTCTGACTTCTATCAATCGTGAATATATCTCAAAAATGAAATTTATGTTTTGTTATCTAAGGATCAGAAAATTGTGCAGTTTATTGTTCCATATCTTCTGGGTTGGCATTCCTTTGCTAATGCTATAAAACCGGAGAATTCCTTCCGTTTAAACAATGCAAGATTCGGAGCTGATTTTGAATGGGGTAGATGAAAGACAATCTCAAAAGAAAGAAGCTCTGAATTTGCCATCCCGTTGCTGTATTTCATTCTTATTTTTTTAAAGTGTATTATACTTTTTGAACCAAGTTAGTAGCTTAGATCACTATGGATTTTGTTCTGTAGCAAGAGATGCTCATCGATTTTTTGTTAAATCTAAAGCTGTGTTTTGTTTTGTATCACGCAAATTGATGAAAACTCAGGTGTATTCGAGGGTTGAGTGATGAACCCAGGGGATACTGTGAACCCGTCGAGGTACGCTCCCGAACCTTTACATGAGCCTGATCGGTCACGGTGACCGATCAGGCCACGCGGTCCGCAAAGAGCGATCTGCAAAAGATTAAAATCTTAATTATTATAATATTTTATATATATTTTTTTAATAATATATTAAATTAAAAATAATATAAATTAAAAAATATATATATAATATAACTCACCTCCACTACCCACAAAGAAAAAATCTATAAAGAAACTCACCTCCACTATGAAACTCACCTCCACTACCCACAAAGAAAAACTCTCTATAAAGAAAAGTGAAGTTGGACTCATACAACCTCATTCACACCCCACAATATCTCTTATCTTTAGAACATTCCACTAATAAAAAGTTTATTATACTAGTCATCAAATCATATTGCAATCATCCAAAATAATAATAAGACCAGTTTATATCACTTGGGTCGTAATGGACTTTTTATGTTATCAAATAAAATAATTTCTACCTTATCAACATGCTTCATCTATAAGGAAATACTCAACAGCCTTGATCCTAACCTAATCCACTGTTGCACATACAAGTCATAGAATTCACACCTCTAATTCCAACTCCGTCAAACTCGTGTGTTGTTGATCTAGTCAAAGAACTAAATTTATTCGCTTTTTTTATTTATTTCTTTTTGCTTAACTCATTGAAAGATAAATAGAATGCATTGAATTTACATCACCATGTTGATATCTATAACCTTCTTATTCTAAAAGAGGAGAATCGATGAAGTACATATTTGTTGGATATATATGAATGGAAAAGAGGGGAAAAGAAAAAAAATTTTGTAATGAGACTTTTAGTCTTACATTGGAAATTTTAAGATATATTGGTTAGTTTATATTGATTCACAAATATGTTAATTGTGAACAAATATATAGGGAGAGATTCTTTTCACACGTGGGCTTGAATTTTGTACTAAACCAAGTTGACTTGTATGCGAGCACGACCTGCGAGCCTCGAATGTTGGACTGGTTGGGATAAATTTTGCCTAAGCGAATGTGTTTTGCCACTTGAATAATTTTTGTTGTTGCTCATATGTAATAGATGTATTAATCATGATTAATGGAGGATCTCTAACCTCCAAACATTTTGATCGGGATGGGTTAATGGACAGTAAATGATGATTAATTCGGTAATCAAATACCATATTGGTCTAAGCTTATAAGCTCTATATAGGGGGTGGGGGGGGGGGGGGGAGGGGAGTAGGGCATTGGTCTAGGGGGGGGGAGGGCTCTAGAGCATGGGCCTGATATGGGAGGGGGCTTGGGGGGGCAGTACAGGTTCATTGTTCTCTTTATTTTTTTTTATATAAAGGGGTTGTGACAAAGAGAATAGGAAGATGCTACGAACTAATAGCAAAGATTTTTTTCCACCTTCATTCTCCAAAACCTTCTTCCATCGAGCGGAACAATTATCTGTAGTAGCAATCGAGTACTTTCTCAATTCTTCACGAATAACAGTGCTTGGTTGTGTGTGTGGTTTCATTGTTATATCATGGGAAACGAATGTTTATTATAACCTCAAAGCACAATCAGAGGATGACGAATCTGTTTTAAGGAAATCGTATTACGCAGACCTCAACAACTCTTCCTTTCACTCTAAGTCGGGTGCCTTAAGTCGGGTGCCTGTGCTTAGGCTTTGCGACTTGGGATCCTTTAGGTCAGGTGTCTATACTTAGGCTCTACGATTATGAAATTGGCGACTCGGGATCCTTTATGTCGCAGTGTTTGTACTTAGACTCTGCAACTCGAAAATCTGCAACTCATGATTTTTCAGGTCGAGTGTTTGTACTTAGACTCTGCGACTCGGGATTCTCCAAGTCGAAGTCCATGACTTAGACTTTGAGACTCGGGAATATGTAACTTGGAATCCTCCAAGTCGGGAGTCTACTACTTAGACTTCGTACTCAGGAATCTCAAGTCGAGAGTCTATACTCGAGAGTCAGACTCGGGAGTCTCTAAGTTGAGAGGGAGTCTGTACTTAGACTTTGTATTCGGGAGTCTGCACTCTGCATACAAAGTAACTCAGGTCTTTCTTGCCAACTCAACCATTCGAAGTAGCTCTTTCCTTGCTTGATAATTTGAAATTATTCATTCAAGTTACTCAACAAATAAGTTGGAATTAAATTTTATAATTTTAATTTAATTTTATTATCTCCTATAGTATTTGCCCAAAAATAGTATATCGGGAAAAGATAATAAAATGTCATTATCAAAAGTTTTAAATCTATCCACTTGGCCTACCTAACCAGAAAGATGCGTTTGACATAATTTAATTAATTCATAATCCGTTCAAATCATTCTCATTTAGCCCCTAAATATCAACTAATCTATTTTTTCTCACAAATTCATCTAGTTGATACCTATATAAGTGATTGCCATAATAAAATTTGAAGTTAATCCTCAATAGATATAAAAATATCTGATTTTTTTTTATAAAGAGTCATTTCACTAGGATAAAATATCCCGATTTACTCTATTCAAAAGTGTGTGAGGTGAGAGAACGTTAAGATGATACCTTTATAATCAATTAATCTATTTTATTATATATATATATATATATATATATATATTTATACTGATTTTTATGAAATAAGTGAATAAATAAATATTTCAAATTGAATAAAGATCAACGATCATTTTTATGCATAAAGCATAATAATTCTATAAAAAGAAATATTCGAAAATTGTCAATGTAAATATATTTGTTTCAATCATAATAAAATAAGTAGTCATAAAGAGATAAGTTTTCAAGCTCAATTATTGTCCAGGCCCTTAATTATTAATTTATTAATGAATCCTTGCCAAATGACGGATCTCTGATCTTGATTAGATTTATCTAACGAATGAAGACGTTGACTTATATGATCCTTACCAAGAAATTTTAGGTTCCAATTTTTGTTGAAATACATCGAATCAAATCAGATATTTTCACCGAAACATTAATAGATCTAACGAAAAAAAATTCTCTCCAAGTTAAGAAAAGGAATTAAAAGAGAGCCTTTATTGCCAGTTAGCTCCGACTTTTTTTTACAGACTATTAGATATGATCATCATTACATGATAATCGAAGAAATGTTTTATCTTAAATAAGAATCAAAATGTACAGACCGAATGAGGATAGAAATCTAGGAAACTTCAAAAAGAAAGTTCTTAGATTTCCTCACCAAATGGGGATAGACACACACAGGATGAACCTTGGGAGGCATCAGAAATTTAAGAAACCAAACAAAATTCAAACGGGATCCTCTGTCCTGAGATTCTCTCTGTCCCGTGTCCAACTCGCCGGCTATGACCGGCGAATCCTCCGATCGTCGATCGGACATCATCATTAGTCTCCGATCGTCGTCTCGAATCAAACGATATCCTGGGAGAATAGTGAATCTGTCGAGATCGTCGCAATTGCGATCTCGTCGGATTCGACGGTGAATCCGGCGAGATCGTAATTGCGACGATCCCGACGGGTTCACCGTACCCCTAGGATATAGTTTTGTTCGGGATGACGGCTGAAGGCCGCCGGTGGTGTCCGATCGACGATCGGAGGACTCGCCGGCTATCGCCGACGAGTTGAGACACGGGGACGGAGAAATCTCGGGACAAAGAATTTGTTCTCACGAAAATTTGTTCTTAGATTTTTTCTTAGATTACGAGTCACACTTGGTCCTCCGCATAGGAAGCCTGATTCTGCGCCGCCTCTGCGGCCGCCGGAGCTATGCGTTCCTCCACCTTCAGTCGCAGGATACGGATACAGAGCGCCGCCGCCGCCGCCGAGGAGAGGAGTACGAGCCCCATCAATCCCATCGAGGTCACGGACAACAGAAGCAGGATCCGGAGCACGAAGGCCACGAGCAGGAAGCAGACGGAAAGGGCCATGGCCATGTTCTTGGTGGACTCGACCGCGGCGCCGCCGGCGGGATTGGCGAGGGCGTACACGACGGCGAAGAGGCTGGCAAAGACGCCCAGGCAAATAAAGGCGACGAGGGCGTCGTAGAGGAAGAAGGCGCCGTGGTCCTTCTGGACGTCGGGCGGGATGCTGCCGTACAGCGCGACGCAGATCCCGGCGGTTATTGCCAGCTCCGCTATGCTTCTCCTCTCGGGCGACCGCGACGTGTCCTGGTCGGATCCGTCGGCGGAGCCGAAGCTAAAGCGGCGCTTGAGATGGGGATGGCAGAAGCAGGATTTGAGGCGGAGAATGAACTCGGAAAGAGCACCTTGGATCGCACTCCGGCTGGAGATCGCCGCCATAGCTAATTGATGGATCGGAGAAGAAACAAATCAAAGATTACTTTTAATGGATCGCTGAAAGAATTGAACTAATTTATAGATTTTACTGATTCGATTATCACTCCGAACCTAACAGTTGAAGTCAAGAGTTTCTAGATTAATTTGCTGCATGCTGCTGCTTGATTGAGCGACGACGGTGTGTTGACGACGACCATTTGAACCTTGAGGACGAAGGCATTTCATTTTTAATTTGGAATAAGAGAAATTTTAAAATCATTAAAAAAACCGGCCTTGTTAATTTGGATATTCTTAGCAAAGCGAATAATCACGGGGAAAATCAAAGAAAGCTTTTCTTTGAGATTCAATTGCTCCTAAAAATAAATTAATTTCACGTTAAATTTTGGGAGACTTATTAAAAACTCCCTCATGACAAACAATTCTTTTTCTCTAAACTAATTGTCCTATTTTTGTCATGTTATACATGCATACATCCAAAAGAAAAAAAAATAATAAAGGAAGATTTTCTAACCTATCAGGCGACCAGTTCGATCTCATAGAAATTTTCCACCGGCCATATACATGCAAAAGAGATGCAAATGAACAATAAAAAAAAATAGAACCGTCACTTTAGCGGCCCCCTGGTCCCTGTCCCACGAATGTCCAGAGTGAGGCAAATCACGATTTACTAGTCGGGTAAGGCGCCTGGGGCCAAAAGGATTTAAGCTAGCAGACCAGGTTTTTACCCCGTGTGCGACTGGCAACTCTCGAACTTGAGACCTCCGGAACAAACGGCCAGACGTCTTACCAACCGAGCCAGCCCGTGGGGGCAAAAGAGATGCAAATCAACAAAAAAGGTGGAATTGCCATCTTAGCGGCCCCCTGGTCCCTGCCCCACGGGTGTCTAGAGGCAAGCAAATCGCGGTTTACTGGTCGGGTAAGACGCCTGGGGCCGAGTGGATTTAAGCCAGCAGACCAGGTTTTTATCTCGTGTGTAACTTGCGACTCTCGAACCTGAGACCTTTGGAACAAGCGGCCAGACGCTTTACCAATCGAGCCAGTCCGTGGGGGCAAAAATGCATGCAAAATAAGGAGAAATGAAAAGAGAGGGGTCAGACGTCTTACCAATCGAGCCAGTCCGTGGGAGCAAAAATGCATGCAAAATAAGGAGAAATGAAAACAGAGTAGAGGAAAGAGAATAGAGGTTGCATGCATAAGAAAGGGAAAGAGAGGATGCATACATAAAAATAAGATTTGTCAAGAGGTTAAACAAGAAGAACACTAAGAAAAGATACGTTTTTTTGGTAAAATACCAAAGTAACACGAGCTTTTGATTAATTTAAAAAGTTATGTGCACCATGATAAATTACCGAAATTGGTTTGGCAGGACATAATAATAATTATTTTGCAGGTGGATGAGAAAGACAAAAAAAAAAAAAAAAAATCTAACCAAAGAAAACAAAAAAAATTCCATATTTCTTTAAGTGTTTTAAAAAAAACTTTATTATTAAAATAGAACTTTATATAAACTACCTAACTTAAATGCCTATGTTGTAATGAAAAAAAACTTATTAAAAAAAGAAAAATCTATAACAAAAATTTTAATAGAAAAATTATCAAAACAGGATATTTATACAGACATACACTAACCCATAAATGCAAAATTATTAAAAAATAATAAAACGATATTCATATACTCCAAAAAAGACCTAAATCGTGTTTTTTGGGCTGGAAATTTGACGATTATGAATTCCTAGTAACAAATGTAGAATTTTAAATTATGCACACATGAGCATACATAGAGTCTGATTTCGAATTCCAAATCAAAAGTTATGACTCGTTGAAAATTAAATCCTCCTATGTGGTTGATCTTAGTTGATACAAGAGGTAATCAAGGGGCTCCATGTGGCTAAGAAGTCAAAGTTCTCACCTAGATGGAAGTCAACAAAGAAGTACCCCGACTCCAAGGGTACCCGAGTCCAAGAATACCCCGACTCCAAGGGTGTTCTATGTCCAAGAATACCCTGACTCCAAAGGTATACCTCAACTCTAGGAAATTCTCAAGTCCAAGAGATTGGCAACCATTAAAATGATAAGACCCAACTTGCTAGAGATACGGACAACGTAGCTGTTACTTATCGAAGGCGTGAGAAACACCGTCGTCTATTTCGAAAAAAGTGGGCAATGTAACCCTTTATTTTAGAGAATGTAGGTAACACAACGCGAGCAACGAGACATGTGACACCCAGTCACTCCTCTATAAAATGTAGCCCCTCCTATCAGGGTAGGTATGCACACATATGTATCCAAACCCTAAACTGCTGCTCATCTTCTGCTCCTTCATTCTCCCCTATCGGAAACTTACTTGAGCATCGAAATGGATATGTCGGAGAACCCTTTGGCTGTCATTCTAATTCCCTTTCTTTCCTATTTTCTCTTGGTCAGGATTCTACGAATCTCTCCATGGATACTAATTGTTTCTAGGTGAGCAACGACAAAACCAATATTGACACTTACACATCGATAACTTATTCATTAGCGTTCTCGGGCAGGATCATTAGTTGCTCATTTATTCTTAACTTTGTCAATGTTGTTGATGCAGTCTGACCCGATTGTTGTTTTGGTGTTGACACCGATTTAAGTTTGGTTGAGTGAATTCGGATTAAGTCCTGGTCGGGGACTGGGCACGGAGTGAATGAAATCCCAGTGAGTGAAGCCGGGTCCTGGTGAGTGAAGCCAGGTGACTGAAATCCCGGTGAGTGAAGCCGGGTCCTGGTGAGTGAAGCCAGGTGACTGAAATCCCGGTGAGTGAAGCCGGGTCCTAGCGAGTGAAGCTAGGTGATGGAAACCCTGGTGAGTGAAGCCAGGTCCTAGTGAGTGAAGCTAGGTTGAATGAAGTCCCGGCGAGTGAAGCTGGGCATGGAGTCTTGGTTCGGGGGACTGAGCACGAGGCAGAGAAGGCTAGGGAGCTTGTTCTTTAGACTTAGAGTTGAATTGGGAGTCGTTGGATCGGTTTGGAGACCGATCAGGGAGTTGGCACGAGCTCCCTGTTGTGGATCAGTCTGGTGACCGATCCAGAAAAGATCTGGTGAACGATCAGAGAGAGAACAGAAAAGTTTCTATACGACTCCTGATCGGTCTGGTGAACGATCAGGGAGAGAACAAAAACTTTTGATGGAGGAACCATGATCGGTCAGGTGACCGATCAAAGTGTCGCGACATTCCTCATCTCGACCGATCAGGATGGCTTTTGATCGGTCAGGGAGTGACCTGATCGGTCACCAGACCGATCAGGGCACAGCCTGATTGATCAGGTGACCGATCAGGAGTGAGTTTCCTGCGGGTTGTGGCAAGCAAACTGTTGGATCGGTTTGGTGACCGATCCCTGATCTGTGATCGGTCAGGTGACCGATCAGGTTCAGTCCGCTATTCCTCTATTCTCACTTTGGACCGATCAGGCAGGAGCCTGATCGTTCAGGGCTTTCCCTGATCGGTCTGGTGACCGATCAGGGTCATCACTGATCGGTCTGGTGACCAATCAGTGCCTGAATTTTAATTTGAAATCACTGTCAAACGCTCTGATCGCAACTGTTTTTCTCTGCGTTTTCTCTGCTACCTTGCTGATATTGTTTGATTGATATACTTTGCTAAGTGTCTGCTAAGTGTGCAGGCGATACAGGGAGGATTCAAACAATGGAGAAGAGTCAACTAGGGACTTTCCTTTGAGCAGGTTTGGCTGTTTTCTCTTCTCAGGTTTCAACGGCTTCTGAGGCGCAGCTGACGACTGATGGAGGCTCAGCTGAAGAGGTCTTCAGTGGACTGAGTGCTCAGTGAGGTCAGTGGGTTCAAGCTGTAGCTCAGTGGATGCTGACGAAGCTTGGCGACGAGAAGAGGAAGCTTAAGAAGAAACTAGGAAGCAGAGGAGCGGTAGAACGAACAGAAAAATGAGTGAAGTTTTTGCTGTGGGGTTAAGCTCTCTGTGTGTAGTTTTTGCTTAAGCATTCCTGTGAGGCTTGTGTGAGCATTCCTTCTTTTGTCTCGTGAGCTTAACTTATATCATCTGGAGACTTGTTGTGGAGAGGCTTCTCCACCAAGAAGAAGACTTATTATATCCGGGTTCACTGGGGCTTGATCTGCCAACGATCAAGGGATCGCCCACCTCACGGGCACGCCAAGGAGTAGGGGCAAATTATCCCCGAACCTTGTACATCCACGTGTTAGCGTCGGTTTACTTTCTTTCCTTGTTTTTGTTCTTTCTGTTGTATTCGTTTCCGCTGCTAATCTGATCACAGAAAGAAGATTTCAAAAAGGAAGTCTTTTGAGTGTCTGGCTACATTCACCCCCCTCTATAGCCATCCAAGGACCAACAAATGCTTCCAAATTAAAAAAACAAGGATATGATCAAATATCAATAGGACCACCAACATATTTATTATTTACGAACAAAGTGTTATAATTCTACATAAAGTAATATTTGAAAATTGTCAATATGAATATATTTAATAAAATAAGTAGTTCAAGCACAGTTAATATTGTCCAGGCCCTTAATTATTATTATTTTAAAATGTTGGATCTCTTATCTTCATTAGATTTATCCAATGAATGAAGGCGTTGACTTCGATGCTCCTTACAAAGGAATTTTAGGTTCCAATTTTTGTTGAAATACAACAAATCAAAGTTCAGTTTTTTTCACCGAAAAAGAGATCTAACGGTAAAAAAAAATTCTCTCCAAGTTAAGAAAAGGAATTAAAAGAGAGCCTTTATTGCCAATTTGCTCTGACTATTTTTACAGACCATTGCATATGCTCACTACTCTATTATAATCGAAGAAAAATATATATATAATCTTCTATCTTAAATACAAATCTAATTTATGAACTAAGTGGGATAGAAATCTAGGAAACTTCAAAGAGAAAGTTCTTAGATTTCCTCACCCTTATGTGATGATAGACACACAGGATGAACCTTGCGAACTAGGCATCAGAAAAAATATGAAACCAAAAAAAAATATGTTCTAAAATTTTACGAGTCAAACTTGATTCTCCACAGAGAAAGTGTGATTCTGCGCCGCCTCTGCGGCCGCCGGAGCTATGCGTTCCTCCACTTTCTGTCGCAGGATACAGAGCGCCGCCGCCCCCAAGGAGAGGAGTACGAGCCCGACCAATCCCATCGAGGTCACCGACAAGAGAAGCAGGATCCGGAGCAGGAAGGCCACGAACAGGAAGCCGACGGAAAGGGCCAAGGCCCTGTTCTTAGTGGACTCGATCGCGGCGCCGCCGGCGGGATTGGCGAGGGCGTACACGACGGCAAAAAGGCTCGCAAAGACGCCCAGGCAAATAAAGGCGACGAGGGGGTCGTAGAGGAAGAGGGCGCCGTGGCCCTGCTGGACGCTGGGCGGGATGCTTCCGTACAACGCGACGCAGAGCCCCGCGGGAATCGCCAGCTCCGCTATGCTTCTCCTCTCGGGCAATGGTTCCGGCGGCGCCGGCAACGTATCCTGGTCGGATCCGTCGGCGCAGCCGAAGCTCCAGCGGCGCTTGAGATGGGGATTGGAGAAGCAGCATCTGAGGCGGCGAATGAACTCGGAAGGAGCACATCGGATCGCACTCCATCTGAAGATTTCCATAATTTAACTGAAATAATAATTGATTGCACTCCGGCGGCTCTCGTTTATAGATTTCATCGGTTAGAACTTCGAACCCCACGAATCCATGAGCTTTTCCACGTGATGATCTCACCGATTCATAATCGACGACATCAGCGACGACATCAGCTTTTTCCAGGGCAAGCTTGTCGGCGAAGCAACGCTCAAATTTTCTACATGTATTTTTTTTTTTTTTTTTGGGTTTGATTAAAACCTCCAAGCACCCGGATTCCCCCGTTGTTTGACAAGGGAATGAATGAGCTGTTTCCAGCACAGAAATGGAGACACCAATTGAATTTAATTCATTTAACCAAGGCAAATTGGCGTCCCAGGTGGCTAGACGCGACCAGACGGGATCCTCTGTCTGGATCCTTGTTCCGCCTGTCTTATATTCGTCGACGATGATCGATGAATCGTCCGATCGACGATCAGACACTGTTGATAATTCTTGATCGTCGTTCTGAATTAAACGATATCCTGAGATAACGGTGAATCAGTTGGAATCGTCGTATTAAAATCTCATCGGATTCGACGGTGAATACGTCGAGATCACAATTGCGACTGTAACGAGATTAGCACGAAAAACGACAACAAGAACAATAGAGAACACACACAAGATTTACGTGGAAAACCCTTGACGGGAAAAACCACGGGCAGAGAAGGAAAAATCACTTTGAATGGTGGAATACAAAGTCGACGGCTCTGATAAAATAAAGAGTTGAGAGAAAAGAGAGGTAGAGAGAAAGAAAGAAGAGGTAACTAAATAACTTTCTTGATTGATAAAACTTGTCCATGAGATACACAATTTATAGAGACCTTAGGATACTTAGTCAAATGAAAAATTAATAACGAAACTGTTAATTAACAGATTTATAAAGATTCTGTTAATTAACATATTAATAAGAAAATATCTAATAATAAATTAATGGATCAAACTGAATTCGGGTCACTAAACTCTAACAATCTCCACCTTAACGCGAATTCCACTAATCTTCAAAAGAGCATTCTCCACCTCTTCCACAAAAGCTTCACAGGCAAATCTCAGCATCTAACACCAACCAAGTCCATGCAATGATTAAACTTGTCTATAGGGAGTGTCTCACATCAATGTGTTTTGTCCTCTCATAAAACATCTGATCTTTCGTGAGGAAAATGTTACTCTGACTATCACAAAAGACTGTAGTAATCTGCAAGTCTTCGCTAAGCTCATTGAAAAGTCTTTTCAATCAAATAGCTTCCTTACAAGCTTCTCGTAAGTGATCTTCTTTAATCAATGTCACCTTGTGACGACAACATCACTTATTACTATGGATCTCTACATAATATATAAACTGGCAGTTCTCCTTAGTCCTTTCATCACAACAAGAGGTCATTTACTGACCTTCACAGCTCTACCTTCACCAGTGTACTTGTACCCTTTAGAATCAATAATACTCAAAGAGATCATATTTCTCTGCAAATCAGGGACGTGCATCACATTACCAAGTGTCTGAATGACACTATCAAACATCTTAATTCTGACCGTACCAATGCCAGCGATTTTGCAGGATCCATTATTACCCATCAAAATGACACCACTTGAAATCGTTTCATATGTTGAAAACCAGTCCCGATTGGGACACATATGAAATGCACAGCCAGAATCAAAAATTCATTCCTCAATCTGCTTTGAATCAGCATCAGATGCAAAGAGAAGTTCACCATCATTATGATTTTCGGCAACATCAGCCTCACCAAACTTCTCTGATTGTTTTCCCCTCATCTGCCGTTTTATTCTTATTCTGCAGCTTGTAACATCCTGATTTGATATGACACTTCTTCTTGCAATAATTACAGATCTTATTTCTATTTTTGGGTTTCGATCTGCTCCTGATATTACAGTCAGAGTCTTCCTCCTGAGTCCTTCATCGAATAATAAGTCCCTCACCCTGAGCCTCAGATCCTTCGACCAATTGTTTCATTTTTTTTCTTTTAAAAATAATAAATCATAAACTTCATTCAAAGTAAGAGTATCACGACTATATAAAATAGTATCTCTAAAAGCCGTATATGATGAGGGTAAAGAACACAGTAAGATCAATGCTAAATCTTCATCGTCATATTTGACATCCAAAGCCTCTAGGTCAGAGACGATTTCCTTAAACACGGTCAAGTGATCTCTTAACAACGTACCTTGATTTGCGATGCGATGAGAATACAAACGTTGTTTCAGACTCAGTTTGCTCGTAAGACTTTTTCTCATGTACAACTGCTCTAGTTTTAGCTATAGTGCTGCAGCGGATTTCTCCTTCAAAACATCCTGTAAAATCTCATTCGATAAGTGAAGGTAGATCTGAGATAGGATTTTTCAATCCTTACGTTCATTTTCCTCCTTTGTCCATGTCGAGGGCATGTTGTCTATCCCGAACAGTGCGTCGTCCAAGTTCAGATGTGCTAGCTAGCACCGTTCGCATCTTAATCTGTCACAGCGTAAACCTGATGTTGCGATCCAAAAGCGGAATATCATACTTCATGTTTGCCGTTGTCATTAATCCCGATTGAAATCCTCAAAATCAACGGCTCTGACACCACTTATAACGAGATTAGCACGAAAAACGACAACAAGAACAATAGAGAACACACACAAGATTTACGCGGAAAACCCTTGACGGGAAAAACCACGGCAGAGGAGAAAAAATCACTATGAATGGTGGAATACAAAGTCGGCGGCTCTGATGTAAAAAAAAGTAGAGAGAAAAGAGAGGCAGAGAGAAAGAAATAAGAGGTAACAAAATAACTTTCTTGATTGATAAAACTTGTCCATGCATGAGATACATAATTTATAGAGACCCTAGGATACTTAGTCAAATGAAAAATTAATAACAAAACTGTTAATTAACATATTTATAAAGAATATGTTAATTAACATATTAATAAGAAAATATCTAATAGTAAATTAACATATCAAACTGAATTCGGGTCACCGAATTCTAACAACGACGATATCAGACGGGTTCACCGTACCCCTAGGACATAGTTTTATTTGAGGCAGTGGCCGGAGGCCGTCAATAGTGACTGATCGACGATCGAACGACTCATCGGTCATTGTCGATGAGTGAGACAGAGAGATAGAGATTCTACGTGGGAGAGAGGATCGGGCCTCGAGCGTGACTCCATCAGATTAGATTAAATTGGGCGGCGGCAAATAGAATTTTTAAAATCAAAATATTTTATAAAACAATTTAAATCATTAATATAGAAATAAATTTGGAATTTCATGGTTAATAATAAAATAATATTGCATTCTGTGTGATTCATAATATACGAAGGTATATAATTAATAATATAGGATCCATAAACAATTATAGAAATTTTTTTCGAAAATAATAAATTTTTACATTTATAATATAACATTGATATAGTATATTAGGAATTTTAAAAATCTTATTTAAAAATTTAAGTACGTCCTAATTATTCTTCAACCACGATGTACTATTTTTATTTTTTTAAATAACGTATTATATTTTCATGTATTTTTAAATTTTTAAAAAGATGTATTATACTATAATATTAATGAAAGCCGCATTAAAAAAATTCATTGCGTAGTCAGCAACACGGCGGCCTTAGTTGGACAATTGGACCGTGCGGTGATCCGGTGACCCTGGACGAGGGACTTGCCGTCCTGACCGTAAGGATGATAATTTTTCTGATGAATTTAAGGTCCTATCCAAAAAATTCGAAATCAAGACGGGGTTGGAATTTTTTTTTTTTTTGAATTTGGGTTTGGGTTCAAATTTTTTTTTCAAATTCGAATTCAGAATTGAGGAAAATATGGAGATACTATTTTCATCCCTGAATCTCCCCGATGTGACATGATGGGCATGGAGACAAGGATAGGCACAGAGATGGAGATGGATACAAGGATGGGAGGGAGAAAGGGATTCCCTGATATCCTTGTAGAATTCAAGGATGGAAAGTGGGAATCGAGAGAGGATAAGATTTGATTCTCTTAGGGGCGGAGATTTCCCGATTAAATGAGAATGAAAATGAAAATGAAAATGAAATTCAAGGATAAATATAGGAATGACAAATCTATCCTGGCCTGGTCCATTATCATCCCTACCTAACAGTACTATCAGGTTCTAAAGTATTTTTTTTAAAATACTTTTTTAAATGAAAGTATTTTTGAGAACAAAATATATCCATTGATCTAATAAATTTAGAAGATACGCCTTAATTTGGATAAAATACAGTACAGTTTTATGTCAGGTAAAAACAAAAAAAAATCATTATTCCTAACAAGTAGCAATTCCTATTCCACATTATTAAAAAAAATAAATTAAGAAAAATCTAAATTATAATTCCTTGGATTTAATTTTGTCAAAATTGGACTCTTGCTCAATTTTTTACCATGCTTATAAAAAACAATAGTTTTATAGTTAAATAAACTATGAAAAATTAATATATCTATTATATCATTAGAATTTTTTTCTAGAGGACCTAATGATTTGTATTTTATTTTAGAGTTATTTTTTGTTTTTGTATTTTTGGAGTTTGATCAGTTTATTTAGAAGTTTTAGTATTTCGAGTTGTTAATTTTTTTTTTTTTTACTGTTAAAGATTTTTTGTTCTTTTCTTTTGAATTTATATTTCAATCGGGCCACCAATAATATTATTTATTATACTATTAGAAATTTATTCTTCATAATTAAGCATTAAGAAGTCGTTAGTTTATTCCCCCACATTTCATATATTCTAAGTTTACTATATGCTAGTAAAAAACAATAGTTTTAGTAGTTAAATAAAGTATAAAAAAATAATATATCTATTATATCATTAGAAATTTTATACAGGAGGATAGAAATATTTCTGTCTTATTGTAAGTTATGTTTTTTGCTTTTATATTTTTGCAGTTTGAATTCATTTAAGATTTTTAGTATTTTTAACTTATTAATTTTTTAATTTATATAAGCGTTTATTCTGACGTTTATTTTTCTTTTTCTTATTTTCTAATATCCTTTCCAATCAATAAATTTTAAATTTTAAAAGATTATTTTCAACATTTATCTTCTAATCAACAAAATCAATACGACTCACAAGATAAATCGTAAATCACTATTCTACTAGATATCAATTAGTATTAGAGTTCTGAAAATGATTAATGAGTTGAGTAACGTTGAACATTGAATAACCGATCCGGTCTCACAAAAAAATTTTCATCAATCGTCAGAATAAAATTGAAAATCGCGGTTGACAGTCCAAACGTCCAATACTATTAAAGTTCTAAAAAAAAAATTAACGAAATTTTTTCAATCTCGAATGATTGGTTCGGTTCCGTGGAAATTTTACACCGGCCGCTAGGGTAAATCAGAAAGTACTCACAATAGACAATCTAGAAGTCCAGCGTCCCAAAATTCATGCCCCATTTAAGAAAAAAAATCCAATATTATTTTTGTGCTTTGGATATCATAGATAATAGTCATGATGATAGTCATGGTCGTGGCAGATAAGATTTCAACCGAGAAAACTTCATACTGCTGTCATCCTAACATCCAAAATGAAATATTTAAAAGATTTATTCGAACACTTTATTTTTTATTTAAAAAATATATTAATTCCCTTTCGAATTGGTACTTATTTCAATGTTGTTTTCCCAATGAAAACCTCCTTAAAATTGCATATATGCACAATGCCAAATCAATCAACTAGATGCTGCTTGATTGCTTGAACCCAAGTTTAGGAGGACGCAACAACTCACTTCTTCTGTAAAAAGTCAGTGGTTACATTTTATTGTTCTCATGATCGACCAAAGAACTTTTCCCTCACATTATTGCCTAACTTACAAGTTCTTGTTAATTATTGAAAATTAAGAGGTACACTAATTAAGGTGTCATAGAACATTCAGCAAGCCTCCTTTTTCACAAATTCCCTATCCACTAAAACCATTATCACAATAGTTTAAGGTTCAGCATCCCTCAAGCTTGGTCCAGTCTCTATACCGTGCAATATGATATGAACGAGAATTTACCTTTAGTTTTAAAGTTTATGCACCTGAGCTAGTCTACATTTTTCAACTTCTAAAGAGATGTGTTAAGTATAAGAACAAAGATACATAAGCAGCTATATTCTTCTGCAAAGTTCCAATAAATAGGCAATGTAACAGTAGCAAATCTCTGCTATATATACACCCCGTGTGTTATACATCATCCAAACAAACAGTGAGTAGCTAGATCGATCTCTTTGATGCTAGCTTGCTTTGTGAAGCCACATGATCAGCTGAAGAGTAATCTTTTGCTTTTCATGGCCTTTTGATTCAGACATAGATATGGTTCGGTGAGGAATGCCTGGAGGGTGACTATTCATGCTCGAAGCTGTATGTGCTTAATTCTCTATCTGTCAACCAACACTTGCTACATATGGCTCTCTCTGTCTCTTAATTAAATGCTCTCAGTTCTTCTAATTTTCTCTTGCTACTATTTAAAAATTATTATGACAGATACAATTAATATCTTGGCCTAATTATAGGATAATTAATATCTGGTATAGTATTATTTTGTTTTATATATTCAAGTTTCAATCACGTTAGCTCTTGAAAATAGTATATCTTATGGTTCTCAATTTCTTATCAGGTATGCCCCTCTGTTAGCCCTGATCAGAAAACATACTACAAGGAAATGCGCTCAACATGAAAATCATCTTCGCTCTAGCCACGCACTGTCCTCCATGGCAATGTGAAAATATATGCACTTGGTGCTAAGTACACTTGAACCCTAGTATTGATTCTTATAAAGATTTTTTTATTAAATTTAATTTTTTTGTTAAAATTTAGAATTGATAAAAAATAGATGAACTAATTCATTGACATCATGTTTGAAAATCCATGGAATTCAATTCCATCCAAGAATTAAATTGAATTTCATGATTTGTAAGTAACTTAAGTGAAGGAATTGAATTCTCATGGGAATTGAAATCCAACAAAACTAAGAAATTTAATTCCATCCCAAATAGATGTGATTTTGGTGTGGGAATTGAATTTCAACAAATGAAAATACTAAAATAATTTCATATAAAGATAATGTTTGATTACTAACCTATCAATGAAAGGTAAAATAGTAAAAGCAATCCAATTCATTTAGTTTTAGACTCATTCCAAACAAAGGAATTAAATTCAATTCCTTGGTTTACCGACTCATTCCAAACATAAGAATTGAATTTAATTTCGCAGGAATTTAATTCTTGATCGAATTCAATTTAATTTTATTGTTTAAAAACTTTTCAAACGGGGTGTGAACATAACATTCAATGATGTCAATTCCTTAATCTCTTCCTAGGCATGATCACTACTTTACACAAGGGCAATTTATGATCTACTAATGTCGAGTAAGACAGTGAAGAAGAAAGGTTGGAGTAGAAGACAAAAAAATAAAATTATTACCCTCCAAATTTTTACAAAAAATAGGAAATTTGATTTAATGATCGAAGATTATTCGGTAATTTACCAAAGAACGTATGTAAGAATTGGAAATTACCAATTCACGTACCATGATTTGTATTTTACCAAATGGCGCAACCCTTTAAGTGAACTTCCTATTATACCCCTCCCGCCACAAAATACCTTTTTCTATTCACATTTTCGAGATATCCGAACCACTTTTGCAGTAAAATAATAATTTGTGGTTCGGATGGGCAGATAGTGAAAATTTTCTCAGCCTATATATATATTACTACCTTGCACAAGTCGAATCATCACGAGGGTACGCATATATTTCGACCTTGCACAACTCAATTCATCACCAAGGCAACTGAGGAAGATAGGTGGTGAAGGAGAAAAAGCAAGCAACAGATTGGTAACAAATACAAATAGTAATGTACGTATGATTGTCATCTTTGATATGGTATCAGACCGAGTTTTATACTTATAAACTCTTTCTACAATTTTAATGTTTGGAGGAGAGTAAGAGTGATATGCATTACATAGTAAGGGCTCTCTGAAATTTGTTAAACTTAAGATAAATAAATGCTTGATTTCGACCTACGAGGATATCTTACCATATGAGGCCCTAGGAGGGCCTGAAATTCAAGGATTTTAGTCCCTGGGAGTGCATGATATCATTAGATTTCAGACCCTCCAAGGGCCTTAAATATGCTGATTTCAGGCCTTCCAAAGGCCTGAAATATACTGATTTCAGGCCCTGTGAGAGCCTGAAATCAAAAGATTTCAGGCCCTCATAGGGCCTGAAATAAAAAAATTTCAGGCCCTCATAGGGCCTGAAATATAATGATTTCAGGCTCTGTGAGGGCCTGAATAATGATTTCAGGCCCTGTGAAGGCCTGAAATTTTTTTATTTCAGGCCCTCATGCCTTCCTAGGTCCTTGATTATGATTTTCAAAGTTTGCAAAATATAATTGTAATTTATTTTTCAGGGATGATAATGTTGTTGACGAAATTGTATCCGAGATATGGAATACTCATAATGATAATGTTGTCACGGGGAATGGATAAGAAATTACAAGGAATTTGACAATAGATATAAATGAAGAAGTAACTAATCTAGAAGGTGAGAGTTTGAATTCTTCTACAAGAGTTGTTGAATTCTTTGAGCCAACCTGGAGTGGAGAGGAAGGAATTGAAATCCGGAATGCAGATGAATTAGAACTCATTACAAGTGTACTAGAATTCCAAGCCGATGATATGCAGATTGAGCAATATGAATTCCCCCCAGATCAGTACAGTGACTTAGAGGAGGAGTTTCCATTAGCTGAAGATCCTTATATTTTAAATTCTCGATTGCTTGCTGGGCCAATTGGAGAGGTAGAGGCAAGAGATGTGCATGAATTTTTTGTGGGGTAGATATTTTCATCTAGAGAAGAATTCAAGAATGCACTTGTCAAACATGTCATGGTTAAGCATATGAGATATAACTCAGTTGACACTCGAAAAAATAGAGTTAAAACAGAGTGCTTCAACCAACCATATACATGGAGAGTAGTAGCAAGGGGGGAAGTAGAGTTCACTGTTACAAAATATATAAATAAACACCAATGTGGAAGTGTTAGGGAAAGTGTTGATCATCATGCATGCTCTTCATCATTTGTTGTTTCTTTTGTTGAAGAGCAATTTCTTCATAATGAATAATACAAACCAAGTATAATTATATCAGATATTAAAGCTAGATTTGGAGTGACCATATCATACAGAAAAGCATACATAGCTAGGGAGAAAGCATTGAAAAAGGTTGTTGGAGATTATGATGAGGCTTACAGAGATCTTCCACAATATCTGCGTGAGTTAAGAGCCAGAGATCCTGAAACGTATGTGGCACTATGCAGGAATGGTGACAATCAGTTCGAGCGGTGTTTTTGGGCTTTTGATGCTTGCCGAAAGGTGTTCAGGTCTTATTTACGTAGACTTATCGGAATTGATGCCACACACCTAAGAGGAAAGTATCCGGGAGTAATGTTGATTGCAACGACGATTGATGGTAATGACAATGTTCTCTCGGTTGCCTTCGAAATAGCTGAAGTTGAATGTGGGTCTGCATGGGAGTGGTTTTTGGAGCATACAAAGAGGTTCTTTGCTGTTGATGATCACTCAATCACCATAGTATCAGATAGACATCGGGGCATTATATCAGCAGTTAGAAAAGTCTACACAAACGCACATCATGCCTTTTGTTGCCACCACATGTGTTGTAATATGGTAACTGATACTAGAAGTAGAGCTGCTGTAGGTTTGTTTTGGGCAGCAGCACGAGCCAACACAAGACTCTAATATGATATGATAATTGCAGACAATGCTTGAAAAATATCCAGTTGCCCATAAGTGGCTTCAGAACATTAACCCTAAAAGGTGGGCAAATGCACACTTTACAGGGAGAAGGTACAGAATGTTTACCACGAATTGTGTGGAGAGCTTAAATGCTTTGTTCAAGTCTACACGTGAGCTTCCCATAAACAGGTTAATTGATAATACAAGAAGAAAAGTTGCTCAATGGTTCTATAACCGTAGAGAGGAAGTCTCCAAATGACATGTTGCTTTGACACCTTATGCTACAAAAGAAATGGATTCAAGGAGAGAGAAAGCAAGAGCTTATAAGGTTCACCCTTACTCTCAATCAGAAATGGAAGTAGAAACATGGGGCACTTCATACATTGTTGATTTGGAAAAAAAGTTCTGTCATTGTGGGGAGTTTCAAATTTCAAGACTTCCTTGCTCACATGTTATTGTCGTAATCATTCACAGGAACATGGATACACTCCCATATTGTGAGCATTATTTTTATTCTGAAACTTGGAAGTGAGTTTACATGGATCGTATTTTCCCTTGTAGAAGCAAGCAGTTTTTGCCTACTGGAGTAAACGACATTACAGTTCTATGTCCCCGTAGCCTTCTGCAGCCTGGTAGACGAAAGAAGGCACGGATTGAGTCCAGACACAATGGCAAGGTGAAACTAAAATGCAGCCGGTGCAAACAACTTGGTCATAATAAAAGGACATGTAAAATGCCGCCAGCCCCAAGGTCTTGAGTTAATTGGTATATGTAGTGACCCAATTTTCTGATTGAAGTGTATATTTTATATGGAGGAGAAATGAATGTATATATTTTGTATATTGTACAACTATAGTATTGTCAAAAAACTAGTTGTTGTTAATGTTGTGACTTGAAGAAGTATTTCAATATTATGATACATTTCTTCTTGTGTAAATTTATGTAAGCAAAAATGATCAGTTGTGAAGTTCTCGGATTTTGAAACCCACAATAATGTTATTTCAGGTCTTGAAGTCCTGAAGTCCTATGGTTATTGAATATCTGTCATTTGAGACCCTCTGTTTGTTTGCTTTGTGGATTCATTATTCTGTGCCAACTGATACTGTATTAACACGTAATTGATAATCATTAGGACTATGTTTGGAAACCAAAAATACCATCTCCTAGCTATCTAAACTCTAACTACTGGTAATGAGTTTTGAGAAATCAAATATCATAGGTCCATGAAACAAACCTCCTGCTGTGCCAAATTCTGAAAATATGAGGTAATGATGTGGATGAAATTAAATTGTGGTATGCAATGTCTATGTAAGTACTCTCCTTTTTGTTTAATATTAAAAATAATTTCATAACATGTATATTTATATAAAATATTTAATCATTCTATTATTGAATTATTTGAAATCTGAAATGAGATTATTGTGTCAGGCCCTGCGTGGGCCTGAACATTATTGTTTCAGGCCCAGCTTGGGCCTGAAATGGAATTATTTCAGGCCCAGCGTGGGCCTGAAATGAGATTATTTTAGGCCCACGCTGGATGAAATAATATATGTTGGATCGAGAGAAATGATAGAGGGGGTGAATATCGTAAAACGTTCGGATTAAAGTTAGAGCAATTACGCAGCGGAAATTTAAATCAAACACACGCAAACACGAAGTTTTTTACTTGGTTTGGAGTCGCGGTCGGCTCCTACTCCAAGGCCCATGGTCGTTGACCGTTTACTATGGGCAATTCTATATTTGCGCAAAACTGTTTACAGAGAGATATTAGAAAAGCAGTATAGTAAACTTAAAAACAACTCTTCATTACCGACGTCCTGTGTATATTGAATTTTCGGAGCGGAGGGACGTCGTCGGCGCTTGTATCATGAGTTGGGAGGTTTCTGGAGCAGAGCGCGGGAGCAGAAGAGCGTAGAAGCGTTTAAAGAATTGTTGTTCGAAGCCTTGGGGTCGAGGGCCTATTTATAGCCCCTGGGGGTGCCCGGAACGTCGGGGGCGCCCCCCCCCCCCCCCCCCCATGTGTCGGCCGATCCGAGTTCCACTCGGTTAGCTCTGATCCCTTCAAACTCGGGATCAGATCTTGACGGGGGCGCCTGGGACGCTGGGGTCGCCCGGGTTGACCGGGTCAACTCTTATCCCTTGGCTTCGCTGGCTTCTGCTTCGTTGGCTTGCACTGGGGGCGCCCGGGAGCATGGCGGGCACTCGGGAGCACGGGGGTGCCCCGCCCATGAGCTGTCGAAGCCTGCCTTTGCTTCATGTGTTTTGTGTTCACCTTGGGGGCGCCCGGGACTCTCTGGGCGCCCTAGTCAGCTGCTGCCTCACTCCTTTGAGGCTCTCTGAACTGCAGACACTCGTTCCTTCAGTCCTGCATCCAGGGTTAGTCCAAAACAACATAAAGCAGTAAGATGTTAGTTTATACAGCCTTAGCTATCTTGGTTCTGACTTTGGGCCTCCAAAATGGAGCCCTAGGTCGAACCGACGCCTACTGTTCCCTCAACGGGGAACGCGTCCTCACCTACTCCTCTCAGGAGATTTTACCTGATGCCAACCGGCTCCTCCGGTTGGACTTTTGCCCAGCAGTCCTTCGCCAGGTCTTCAGTACTAAGCTGTCATTCGCTTGGTGCCTAGCAGTCCTTCGCTAGGTCTTTGTATCCTGGCATTCCTTCGCCAGGTGCCTAGCATTCCTTCGCTAGAGCTTTGTATCCTGGCAGTCCTTCGCCAGGTGCTTAGCAGTCCTTCGCTAGGGCTTTGTATCCTGGCATTCCTTCGCCAGGTGCCTAGCAGCCCTTCGCTAGGACTTTGTTTCCTGGCAGCCCTTCGCCAGGTGCCTAGCAGCCCTTCGCTAGGACTTTTCCTGCACACTTGAGTAACATTGTTAGATCACCAATAATACTTAACTTTGAACCCTTTGCCAATATCAAAACAAGGTTCGATATGGTGCTTCCTGCACCAACAATATCATTTCAGGCCCAGCGTGGGCCTGAAATGAGAATATTCAGGCCCAACGTGGGCCTGAAATAATCTCATTCCAGGCCCACGATGGTCCTGAAATAATCTCATTTCAGGCCCAACGTGGGCTGTGATTTAAAATTAGAGTAGAGGAAAAGTAAGGTTCAATATTACTTATAGTATCGACAAGAGGACAGATTATAGATTAGAGATTACACAATAACAAGGATTGAAAGCAATGCTCCATTGGAGTATCAAAATGGTTTACATACATTATAACTACAAACATATATTGTTTGTCATTAAACTTGCATTATACAACTGAATCATTTTGTTTCAGGTCCTGAGTGGGTTTCCTAAAATGCTTTTGTTTCAGGCCCACCGTGACCCTGAATTCAAATGATTCTAGCAAAAGCAAGGTTCAATATTACTGATATGTTCGACAACAATTACAGATTATAGATCATATATGAGACAAAAACAATGATCGAAAGCAAAGTTTCATTGATTTGAAAAGAAGTACATAGATTGTATAATTACAGATATACAATGTTTGTGATCACAATTACATATGCATTGTATCAACAAAAATACTATTTACAGATTTAGCTTCCAGCACTGGTCTCTCGTTATTTTATAGCCCGCCTGAAATCGATAATTTTTCAATTGCTTTTGGCTAAAATCTGTAGATCTTTGAAAAATCAGACTTTCAGCATACTGCATAATGAAAAATGCACAATCCAACCTGAAAAACCAATATTCACATTGTTGTCATCTTATAAATCCAACCATGAAATCAATTGTTATTTTTAACAAAAATAAACATCCTCTTACGATCTGCTTTGGGTGGGTCCTTCTACAACAATTTTATTAAACTCTGTCCCAGCTATGGAAGGCAATCCTTTATTCCATATCTTGTAATATGACCAGTTCAAATTTTTGAAAAACGCCACCAACACATATATGACATTAGTAACAATTATATTGGTATGAAACAGACAGGGTTGAGGTATATCTATGAAATAGAAAACTTACATTTTTTTCAAATTGGGCAGTGTACCCTTCTGTGGCGCTGAGAGAATTATAATGATGGATACTACCTTCCACGAGGTCAATAATCATTAGATGCCAATGATCATCTGCATTATTTAGAGGACAGATGATATATCTAATTGGCTTATCCGTATCAGTAGCAATAGTTTGTTCAAAAGTCTGAGCGTGAATTGCCTCAAAAAGTGTTGGATCGAGAAAACCGATAGAGGGGGGGTCAATATCGGAAATCGTTTTTCGAAAATTTTAGAGCAAGTACGCAGTGGAAATTAAAAATCACAACACAGAGACACAGTCGATTTTACTTGGTTCGGAGCCTGTGTCGACTCCTACTCCAAGGCCCACGGTCGTTGACCGTTTACTATGGGCAATTCTATATACGGCGCAAAAGCAGTTTACAAATTTGAATATAGAGTAAGTGCAGTAAACTTTAACAATTAAAAGAAGACTCTTCTTTTACCGACGTCCGGGGTAGATCGACTTGTTCGGAGCAGCGGGACGTCGTCGGCTCGAGTTGGAAGGTTTCCGGAGCAAGGAGCGAGAGCAGAAGAGCTTTGAGGCGTTGAGTGAATTGATTGTTTTGAAGCCTTGGTCGAGGGCCCTTTATATAGGGCCTGGGGGCGCCCGGGATGTCGGGGGCGCCCCCCTCCCCCACGTGTCCTTTGATCCGCCAAAGTCTCGGTCAGCGTCTGATCCCTTTATCTTCGGGATCCGCTTTGACCGGGGTGCCCGGAGCGCTCGGGGCGCCCGGATTGACCGGGTCAAACTTCTACCTTCTTGGCTTTGCTGGCTTCTGGATCGAGGCTTGCGCATGGGGGCGCCCGGGAGCAGCGGGGGCGCCCAGGAGCACGGGTGCGCCCCGCCCAGCAGCTTTTCGAAGCCTTTTTAACTTGACTTGTTTTGTATGCACCTTGGGGGCGCCCGGGACACTCCGGGCGCCCGAGATACTCCGGGCGCCCTACTCAGCTATTGCCTCACTCCTTTGAGGCTTTCTGAGCTGCAGACACACATTCCTTCGGTCCTGCATCCAGGGTTAGTCCAAAACATAATAAATTATTAGATTATATAGCCTTAGCTGTCTTGGTTCTGACTTTGGTCTCCAAAATGGAGTCCTAGGTCGAACCGACGCCTACTGTTCCCTCGACGGGGAACGCGTCCTCACCTACTCCTCTCAGGAGAATTTACTTGATGCCAACCGTTCCTCTGGTTGGACTTTTGCCTGACGGTCCTTTGTCAGGTCTTGGATGCCGAGCTGTCCTTCGCCCGGTGCCTAGCATTCCTTCGCTAGGGCTTTGTTTCCTGGCAGCCCTTCGCCAGGTGCCTAGCAGCCCTTCGCTAGGACTTGGTTTCCTGGCAGCCCTTCGCCAGTGCCTAGCAGTCCTTCGCTAGGGCTTGTTTCCTGGCAGCCCTTCGCCAGTGCCTAGCAGCCCTTCGCTAGGACTTGGTTTCCTTGCAGCCCTTCGCCAGGTGCCTAGCAGCCCTTCGCTAGGACTTTGTTTCCTGGCAGCCCTTCACCAGGTGCCTAGCAGCCCTTCGCTAGGACTTTTCCTTCACACTTAGTGAACATTGTTAGATCACAAATAAACTTAACTTTGAATCCTTTGCCAATATCAAAACAAGGTTCGATATGGTGCTTCCTGCACCAACAATCTCCCCCTTTTTGATTTATGGCAACACAATTCAAAATTAAGTAAAAATTATAACAGTTTAAGCACGAATGTTTAAGACCAATGAAACATAGCAATTCTTAAAAGTCTAAAACCAATGTAATTTGAACAGAAAATTTTTTCTCATACTCCCCCCTGAATAATTGTGTTATAACCTACTTAGCTTAACACATAACTTTGACCTTTCCTTCCCCTTTGACATATATCAAAAACAAACATGGGTGAACAAGGTATCTAATAGGGAGTTTTGAGTTTTACCAAAATAGATTTAAGTAAAGGAGTTTAAAAACATGGTTTTTAAGAAAAACTTTAAGTAATGGATTTCATAATTTAAAAAAAAATGATGTTCAACGTAATAGATGGTTTGAAAAGTATTTTGAAAGACTTCTAAGTTTTTGACAAAATGTTTTTCAAAAAATAGAGTAAAACTCTTTGAAAAAAAATTATTATACTTGGAAAATTTTCCATTTTGAAAAGTTTTGCAAGCCTTAAATTTTGTTAAACAACTTTTACTTACAAGGCTTTGCAACAAGAATTTTTATGCAAAATTTTGAAGCCAAATTTCCAAAAAAAATCAACTTTGAGAATTAGGAAAATTTTGTTTAAAAAAATTGCATACTTAGAAAAATTTGCTTGGAAACACTATGTGCATTTTGAAAAAAAATTTTAAGAAATTTCTAGACAAGTTTTTTTTTTCAAAAAACTCTACTTAGAAACATTTGCCAAAATTTTCAACTAGTTTTTGCTCAGACAAATTTTGTTTACTAAGAAGAAGAATTTTACCTAAAAAAACATGTACTTAAGAAATTTTGAAATACTTAGAAATGCTTAGAAATTTTTGAAGCACTTTAAAAAAAATTAAGCAAAATTTCCTTTCTCTCCCCCTTAATGTGAAATTCTTCTCCTTCTGTTTTAGACTATTTTTAAGTTCAGTTTTGAAAAAGATATTTTGAAAAACTTCTGAGTATCACAAAGGAAATTCTTAGTTAAGAGCAACTCGAAGTTTTCAATAAAGTTTCTTTAAAAAAGTTTAAGGAGAAAGTTTGTGTATCAGAGCCTATGAGTTTTGAAAATATAAAAATACTTAGTATAATTCTCGAAAGCACAGCAAAAAGTTTAAATTTCCAGATTAAATCCATTTTGAAGAGTATTGTGCAGTTCTGAAAAATATTTTGTAAGAAAAATTTCCTTTAAAAAGAAACGATTTTTCAAGTACCTTTGAGATAAATTATGATTTGAAACACATAAGTACTTTTAGAAAAGTATTAGACTTTGAAAAATATGAGTATTTTTGAAACGTATTCGACTTTGAAAAATATAATATTTTACTTGACTAGGTTTCTTTTCCAGTATGACACAATCCTAGGAAACCTTGTTGACTACAAGGATATTTCCCTAAGTGTCCTGGAAAATTTTCAATATCAAGTATTATTTTCTAAGGTATTTCAAAAATAATTTTATAAGCCAAAAAAAATTTAAAATAGTAATATTTTGTAAGACAAATTACTTATGTTTTCGACACAATTTTGAAAATATAGTGTATGAAAACATATTATTTAGAAATGTTTGATAACTCTTTTAATTTGACCTCCCCCTAAATTTGACGCAGCCCTTGGAAGCTTGTTGACCACAAGTATTCTTCCTCTGAGTTCTTAGGGTTCAGTTCAGATCAAAGGAATTTATCTAACAATTTCAACACAAATAATTACCAAAAACATTTCAAAAATTCTTCTTTTGACTCAAACTCCCCTAAATTTGACACATCCTAGGAGTCCTTGTAGATCAGGAAGTGGACCTTCCTCTGTGTCTTTAGGGTTTATTAAAATCAAAAGAATAATTTTGAATAACCTTCTAAGTATGATAATTTTCAAGGAGATACATTTTTGAAAACATAGTTTGAAGTGATAACACAGTTTTCGAAAAATATTTTGAAATGATGATAATTTTTCAAACCGATAGTAGTATACGAAGGTTTTTGAATCAATTTTTGAAAACCTTATCAAGATGATAATAAGATTTAGAACATAAGGTTTTTTAAAAAAATTTAAATTTTTCGAAAAGTATTAAAAGAAACTCCCCCTGTATCCGACACAGTCTGACTTTTATCTAAGTTCCTTAAGGGGTTTCAGTGTTGATCAGGTTTGACTATGTTGACTAGGGTTGACTGTTTTGACCAAGTTTGACCAATCAATGACTAAAACAAAACAAGCCCTAGATTATATTTAAAACAAGTCTATTGAGATATTTAACATGAAATTTCATATTAAAAAAATGTTAGAAATGAAAATATAGGGTACAGCAAACTGAATTAATTTAAAAAAATAGAGATAATTTTGAATAACTTTTGAAAATATTTTTTTTTGAAAGGATATTGATTTATGCTTTTAGGTCCTAGATGTCTCACCTAGTTCTACGTAGTCAAGCATGTTAACCTTATGGGTTGTGTGAGATAAATATTTTAATTTTGAAAATAAATTATTGACAATAATTAAGTTGAATTTAATTAATATCTAATTGAATTTAATTGACTTAATTAAGATTTAATTGAATTTAATTGACTTAATTAAGTTTTAATTGAATTTAATTGACTTAATTAAGATTTAATTAAGATTTAATTGAGATTATTAAGATTTAATTGTATTTAATTGAATCAATTAAGATTTAATTGAGTTTAACTGATTTAATTAAGTTTAATTGATTTTAATTGATTTAATTATGTTTAATTGATTTAATTAAGATTTAATTGAGTTTAATTGATTTAATTTGAGTTTGATTAATTTGAATTTGGTTGGGTTGGAATCAACTTTTAGGTCCTAAGCATCTCACCCATTTCTAAGTGACAAAACAGGATATCCTTAACTGTTTTGTGAGATGCATTAATTTTATCTTTGATTTTATGTTAGCACTATGATTTAATTGAAGCTTGTGTTAGATTTGAGTTTAACAAATAATAATTTAAAAGTGAGTTTCGATAATTGGCTTCCAGGTCTTGGCGAGGCACAGAGGCCTTCTTTGGCCGTAGCCTTATTGGATCAACAACCCTTTCCTAGACAAAGCCTTTTAAAGAAAGATCATTTTTAAATTATTGTTTGAGACGCTCTGATCTAACTAGCTTAGGATTCGGAGAGGTAGCTTCGGCTAGTTCCACCGGACTAAAAAGACCAAATAAGGTACTCCTTACCCTACTCGATTCCTTAGTCAGGCTTCCCTAACGTACTATCATCAAACCTTGTCCTAATACTAGGTTGTTCAAGTTTCAATTAATCAGGTTAGTCTTTAAACTAACCAATCCTAATTTTAAGCAGAAAATAAAAATAAAAATAAAATAAAAAAAACAACATACAATTAAAGCAAACAAAAAATTGATCTAAGTTATATCATAATCGAAATAAAACTCTGGTTTATTAAAATCAGCATGGTTGTGAATTAAATTTTCTGACATATTAAACTTAACTAATTTGTATGAATTAATTACGTTCTTTGAGGTAAATATTAGATTTTCAAATACCGTAAATTTACCTTTTGATTCCCGTTTGGGAATCTCCCCCTTGATACTTGCCGTCTTTCCTTTTTGTGTCTTTAGTATCTTGTAGTGATCACGAGCTGATCGGACCGGTTTGGTTTGATCTCCTTCTTTGTCGTCAAATTCTGAGTCTGAGTTGGACTCGGGTACAGGTTGAATCTTCTTCTTTGGTGGTTCTCTTGGAGCTTTCCCTGCATTAGAAATTATACCTTCCTCGACCATTATAGTATTTGTTTGATTATCTAATTGTAATTCAAAAAAGGATTCGAGATTGGTTACCATTTTTGTCTTAGTCAATTCGTCTTCTGACTCTGGCTCGAGTTCGCAGTCAGGTGCTAACTCTTCTAATATCTCAATTTTGGAGCTCTCTTCGTGTAGATTGGTTAGTTTCTCCCAAATTTCTCTGGCACATCTGAATGGACCTACTAGTTCGAGTTGCTCCTTGGTTAGGCTACATTGTAGGATTGTTGTTGCCCTTGCATCGGTCTCGATTTGGTTGAGGGTTTGTTCATCCAGTTTGTCCCATTCGATGGATAACTCATCTTCTACGGGAAGAGAGAATCCCGTTTAGATGATCCGCCATAAGTCCATGTGGGCCTTCAGAAGGGACTCCATTTGTCTTCTCCAAAAGCTGAAGTTCTCGCCGGAGAATAGCGGTGGACGAGCACTGTTCCACTCTTGGTTGGTCATTTAAAATAACCTCTTGCACACAAAAAGAAACAACAAAAGTGTACCAAGACTTGGTCTTGGATTAGTAGTGCGGGAGAAGGAAGAAATAGCCAAAAAAAAATATTGCACGAATTTCGAGGCGAAATAATAATAAAATAATAAAAATAAGTTATGACAAATTTTTGAAAAATATTGATTTTGTCAATTCTGATTAATAATGAAAAAGTAAGAATTTAACGTTTTAAAAAATTTTGCTCGAATTAAAGTAGCACGAATTTCGAGAAAAATATTAAAATAATAATAAAAAAATTATGACAAATTTTCAAAAATTGTTCGTTTTATCAAATCAGACTTATGGTGAAAATATGAAAATTCAAAATTGAAAAAGGTGAGACTGTTCGAGTGGTGTTGATTAACAAAAAGAAAAAAAAATAAAATAAAAAATTCGTAAATCCAAAAAACTCTCAAATTGGTGGTTGCACCAAGTTTGAGCTTCCCCGCTCTGATACCACTTGTTGGATCGAGAAAACCGATAGAGGGGGGGGGTGAATATCGGAAATCGTTTTTCGAAAATTTTAGAGCAAGTACGCAGCGGAAATTAAAAATCACAACACAGAGACACAGTCGATTTTACTTGGTTCGGAGCCTGTGTCGACTCCTACTCCAAGGCCCACGGTCGTTGACCGTTTACTATGGGCAATTCTATATACGGCGCAAAAGCAGTTTACAAATTTGAATATAGAGTAAGTGCAGTAAACTTTAACAATTAAAAGAAGACTCTTCTTTTACCGATGTCCGAGGTAGATCGACTTGTTCGGAGCAGCGGGACGTCGTCGGCTCGAGTTGGAAGGTTTCCGGAGCAAGGAGCGAGAGCAGAAGAGCTTTGAGGCGTTGAGTGAATTGATTGTTTTGAAGCCTTGGTCGAGGGCCCTTTATATAGGGCCTGGGGGCGCCCGGGATGTCGGGGGCGCCCCCCCCCCCCACGTGTCCTTTGATCCGCCAAAGTCTCGGTCAGCGTCTGATCCCTTTATCTTCGGGATCTGCTTTGACCGGGATGCCCGGAGCGCTCGGGGCGCCCGGATTGACCGGGTCAAACTTCTACCTTCTTGGCTTTGCTGGCTTCTGGATCGAGGCTTGCGCATGGGGGCGCCCAGGAGCACGGGTGCGCCCCGCCCAGCAGCTTTTCGAAGCCTTTTTAACTTGACTTGTTTTGTATGCACCTTGGGGGCGCCCGGGACACTTCGGGCGCCCTACTCAGCTATTGCCTCACTCCTTTGAGGCTTTCTGAGCTGCAGACACACGTTCCTTCGGTCCTGCATCCAGGGTTAGTCCAAAACATAATAAATTATTAGATTATATAGCCTTAGCTGTTTTGGTTCTGACTTTGGTCTCCAAAATAGAGTCCTAGGTCGAACCGACGCCTACTGTTCCCTCGACGGGGAACGCGTCCTCACCTACTCCTCTCAGGAGAATTTACTTGATGCCAACCGTTCCTCTGGTTGGACTTTTGCCTGACGGTCCTTTGTCAGGTCTTGGATGCCGAGCTGTCCTTCGCCCGGTGCCTAGCATTCCTTCGCTAGGGCTTTGTTTCCTGGCAGCCCTTCGCCAGGTGCCTAGCAGCCCTTCGCTAGGACTTGGTTTCCTGGCAGCCCTTCGCCAGTGCCTAGCAGTCCTTCGCTAGGGCTTTGTTTCCTGGCAGCCCTTCGCCAGGTGCCTAGCAGCCCTTCGCTAGGACTTGGTTTCCTTGCAGCCCTTCGCCAGGTGCCTAGCAGCCCTTCGCTAGGACTTTGTTTCCTGGCAGCCCTTCGCCAGGTGCCTAGCAACCCTTCGCTAGGACTTTTCCTTCACACTTAGTGAACATTGTTAGATCACAAATAAACTTAACTTTGAATCATTTGCCAATATCAAAACAAGGTTCGATATGGTGCTTCCTGCACCAACAAAAAGTTCCTATGTTTATTAAAAAGGAAGTGTCGGTGGACTAAATCATAGAAAAAAACAACAAAACAAGTAGCTAATTGACTTACATCAAACTCCACCCCACAGAATATGGTGGGCTAATATGGTGAGTTACACGCTTTTGCTTCATTTCCAAGAATAGTCCAGTATGTATTGATGCAATCCCCGGTGGTATAGTCATTCCAATCAAATATTGTCAAAAAAGATTGCATATCTAATGTAAAGGTCCCATTGAACCATACTGGATTCAACTCATACCTACATGCAAATAAGATAAACAACTTAATAACAATGTGAATTATAAAATTTTATTAATGAATGTCAATAATCATCATTATTTTACAATATTTTTCCAAACGTAATAGCAACCAGCTCACTTTAATTTACTAAGCTTTAATAATGTTTCAGCAATCTCTGCATCTTTCGTCTTCTTAAAAAATGCCCTGGAATTCTTCAAGATTTTGCTTTTCACCTTTTGAAATTCTTTAGCTTTAGCTGCATGATGTTCAGATATGTTTGTTTGGGTGGAGGTCGCAGATTTTGTTGTTTGCGTTGTAGTATCTGACATTGATGGGGCAGGAGCCTTGATAAGTACCATTTTGTGGATGATTTTAATTGCTAAAATCCATGTTTGACCCATGTTTTTTATTGCTTAATTGTGAAATTACCCTAGGTTTTAGAACTTCCTTTTATTTTGGACTTAATTGCAAATTTACACATATTTGGATTATTTGGCCACTAAATTCTTGATCTATTTTTATAGGCATGAAAGGTTCATGGATCTAGGGCATATTGGGTCGAACTTGAGTCGGAAGTGACCCGGATCGAGTTATCAAGCTTAGGATTAATCTGGGCCGTCCGATTCAAAAGCGGCTAGATCTGAGCCATCCGGGACCATCTGAAGCAATCCGAGCTAAGGTTAGGGTTGATCAAGCACTCTGATCAAGATCTGAAGGTTTCATCCCAATCAGAGCTCAATCAACCGTTGGATCAAGCTCGGAGGGCTCTAGATCGTCCATGCAAACATTAGGGTGATCTGGACCATCCGTTGCAAATCTGGAGGATCCGAGCTACCACAAGGCAGATCCTGACCCCAGATCATCATCATCAAAGTTTGGCTCAAATCAGAGCAAGATCAGCCGTTGGATTTCCTCCGATCAATCTGGACCGTCCACTGATATGTATTTAATCAAACTCACCCGCAGCCTTCTCCTTGTCGCGTCTCCGCCGTTTCTTCGTCTTCTTCGTTTGTTCATCGAGTTTTTCAGCAATTTCTCCATCAAAGAGGCGCGGCCACTCGATCCTTCACTAGAACAAGTGCTAGGTCAGTGGGGAGAGCTCGCTGAGACGTTTCCAGCTTGGATTTTGCCCAAGACAGAGTTTCATGAGGTTTCAGTAGCTCTGTCATTTGATTTCATCAATCTCAGTTGTGCACCATCTTCATTGCATCCGAGCTAGCTGGAGGGGTTCCCTGGAAGGCTCGGAGCATTCCCAAATCATCGTCGCAATCCACCACAGCGAGGTTGAAGAAATCGATTGCTGTTTTCAGTTTGAGCATGGTCTGAATGGATTTGATCGCAGAGGCAGATTTTCCACTGATTTGCTGAGCTTGCGGGTTCGAGGCTCACCCTTGCGTGACGAACAAGGAGTACATTGAGCTAGGGAAGGATTGAGGATTAGTTTTAATTAGGAATTTTCAGTTTTCTTAGCTGTAATTGAAATTCTGCAATCTGTTTTCATTTCTGAATTTTCGTATCTGCTGTAGTTTAACCATTCCGACTTGTTTCTGCCTTAATTAGGTTCAATTCCTGCAAGTAGTTAGCTAGTGAACTTGTTTATTGCTTTCATATCAGTTTTGAAGTTGTATTTCAGTTATTCCTGCTGCATATCAATGTTGTTCTGTTTTACTTCTGCATTTTCTGTCTAATCTGCTGCGTATTCAGTCTTTGAGCTGCTGCGTATCAGTCTTTTATTTGTATCCAATTAGCTTAAGTTTGTTCTTTTGAGTTTACCTTTTAGTTTATTTCATTTCCAAGCCTCGGTATCCATGTCTGCAGTTTGGACACAACTGTATGGTTGCGTACCAGATTTTGTTTCTGAAATTCAGTTTTTAATTCCTGCAAGTTTGATTTATCATCTCTTGAGATCGTATCAAGTAAATAGCAGTCCTTTTTAATCTTCTTCGAAATTTGGTTTGTGAACTAGATCTTAGTTTGCTTTGCACGTTTCTGAACTCAGATTTACTCCTGCAACTTTGTTTAGCTGCTGCGTGCCAACTTTGTATCAGTTGGTAATTCCTGAATGTGTATCAAGTGAGCATGTGTTTTAGTGAACTTTGCATTTAGCTTGTTTTGTGTGTTGCTGCATTCAGTTTGTTTTTGAGTTAATTAGTTTTCATCACTGGGTTCTTCATTTCATTTCTGCACATCTATTGTTCTGAAATTCAGCCTCAGGTTCTGCTCCGAAATGTTGCTACAATTCAATGACAGTTTCTGCAGAATATGAATTATTTTTGAGCTGATTAGTAAACTTCCTGATGCATCAATTCCTTGTATCAATGAATTGTTACGGGATTTATGTTTCTGCATTGAGAATTTCTGCATCCGAAACCTGTTCATCCAATTCTGCAACTTAGCTGTGCCATCTCTGCTAGTAATTCATTTCTACATATCATCAGTTTAAATTTCTGAAGTTGTGTCAGTGAAGCTCTGAATTCGCATTCTTCAGCATTTGATTTCAGTTGTTTTGCTGAACTTTTCATCCAATGTGTTGTAGCATTCAATTTCTGAAATCTGAAATCCATTACTGCATTCCTGTGCATGAATTCATCAATCCAGCTTTTGTGTCCGAATTCATTAGCTGTCAAGTTCTAAATTTCTTTACTTGTCCTGCATAGCACTTCATTAGTATCTTCCTATTTTGGATTGTGAATTGATCAGTCCAATTCCTGCACTTAGTATCAGATTTCTCTATTGGCACATGAGTTTGAATAATTGAGTATCAAGTTTGTTTCAAAGCCTTACTTTGTATCAAGTCTTATTTCTGAAATTAGGTTTATAATCTTGCATTGGTTTCAACTAAAGATTGCAGCTCTGTTTAGATGCATTTGCTTAGCAATTGTTTCACATTGGAAATCAGATTTATTTTTCATGAATTGTGCCAGAGTGCTTTAGATGAGTAAGTGGTCAATTGGTTGAGTTATTAATTGCATTCGCCTTGTTTAGTCATTAGTTAAGTCTACTTGCTTTTCATTGCTTCTCTATTTTTATTTGAAACTAAATCCAATTCTGATTCGAAACCCAAAATTCACAAACGACACATAAATACAAGCACGAATCAAACAAACTTCAACTAGTCCCGAGGAAAAATACGACCTGTGGCCCCTTTACTACACTTTTATTCTTTGATTGCAAAAAGGGTTTCCAGCATTTTATAAATATTCTAAATTCTGATTGGACCCACATTTCGTGACAATTTAATCTAGTATTTCGGGTCCATCAAGCCTCGTCATCTTCATCTTCGTCTTCATCTTCATCCTCCTCCTGAACAACTAGTTTGCCATTGCCTTTGCCCTGGTAGGTTTGTCTGACCTGAGTTATTTTCCTTTTTTTTGGCAAGTGGCTCACCTTCATCTGACCCTTTGCTTTGCAATTGTTCATGCATCTGTTTGATTTTTTGGTTAGACTGTAGTATGATAGACTCTCTTACAGCTACCCTTTTATCATTTTGCTCCTCTTGTTGTTTAAGCTGCGAATCTTTGTCACCAATTATTTTATCCTTTTCAACAATGATGTCATCTTTTTGTTTCAGCTGAGACTCCTTCTCTGCAATTATTGTTTCTTTCTGAGCAATAATTTGATTCTTGGTACTGATGGCTGTTGCCGTCTCACTTTTGGCTTCCTCTAAACTTTTAAGTGCTATATTTAATTGTTGCTGTAAGGTCTCAATTTGTTCTTGTTTTTGTGTACATATATTGCAGGCTTCCATTTGTAAGGCCTGTAGCCTTCCTTGTGCTGCCTGGCTTCCTTCTAGTGCCTGCTCTAATACTTCATAGTGTACCTCAAGTGGTTGAGTTGGAGGAGAGCAGTCAGGTACCAAATCATGCTCTATATCAAATGGAATTAAATCAACAATAATTAAATTTATGGTCACACGGTCTATCATCCTCTTGATAGTCTCAACATGGGCTTTAGGCCAAGTCCAGCGAAGTATTCTTGGCAATCTATGAGGATGTTCAGGAGCAGCAATACTAATATGTTCAGTAACCCATACCTACAACATCATTATAATCAGTAAATAATATCGATCATCAAATTATATTAGCAGGTATATGTACTCTAACTTACAGCCAAAATATTTGGAAATCCCTTAAGCAAGGGAGCATTGGCCGGTTGGGTTGAATCACTTACATGTGATTTATGCCTCAATGTCACCTCCTTTCCAATGACTCCCAACTGAGGAGCCATGAAATTGTACATGACATTGCACCACTTGTAGTTTGGTAGATTGTCAAAATCATCTACGCAATCAATAAGTGACAGGGCAGGAATGACAAGTATGCTGCTACTACCACAAAATTGCACTGTATAAAAAAAATATAGTATATACAACTGTCAGTACAGCTTGTCATTGGATGTAGACTTTATTAGCAGTTTCTCCAAATGCCGTGCAGAACAATTGGAATCTTCAAAATACTCCTTGTACAGTGGACTGGAGGCCTCATTCAAATCAAGTTAGACTATCTCTCCATGGTCAGGTAGCCCTAGAATAAGTGATATATCTACCTTTGTGAAATTGAGTTTTTTCCCATAGAATACAAAGCTCTGTTCTTCTTCATCCCAATTATTAAACATGTTCTGAACCTGGGGTCTTACACAAGAACTAGTAGGAAGGTCGAGGACCTAAGAAAAGGGTGTTTCTCGAAGCAAATGTTATTGTGCTGGTGTGGGGGGAACAGATTCAATAAAATTTTTGAAATGGCAAAGGCTACTTTTCCAGTTCATTCGTTTACTTCGACCTCTGTCGGCAAAACTTGTATACTCGATAGGCAATTTGATATTTCATTGTGGCAGCTGTTTTTCCCATAAGTTCCCCCAGGGACTTGCTGTTTCTTAGATTTGGTGGGAGTAGCTTTCTTTGAAGATGATCTTTTTTTACCCATACCGAACTTAGCAACCATCAAACAAAAAATTATTTGATACAAACAAACAATGACACTTAGAATTCGTTGATAAAAGGGCCTCCTCAAATTCAGTCTTTTACTGAAAACTATCGCTAACCCTAGGTGAAAAGCAAGAACTGAAATGACAAACTACAAATTAGGGTACGTACAATTCGACTAGTGCGATTACGAGGATGTCGCCCACAACTACTCCAATGAAGACAAGCACGCTACCTTGAAATCGCAACAAATCTGGAGCTAGAAGACGATTGCTGAGCACTAGGCTCTAAGGGACACTATAAAGCTGAGTGACTGCTGGGCCTGATATAAAAGGATTTCAGGCCCTAGACGGGCCTTTTTTCTTTATAGGTATTATAAATATAATTTGAGTTATGTCTATTTTTATTTCTAAAATTAAAACTAAATTTGTTATATATCAAATATATTTCTGATTTATCATGTGCATTTTATTGATTATGTATTTATATTTAATTTTCAAGGCTCTAAAATTCACATATAGATGAACGACGCTGGGCCTGAAATAAGAGTTATTCAGGCCCACGGTGGGCTTGAAATAAAATTATTTCAGGCCCACCGTGGACCTGAAATAAAATGATTTCAAGCCCACAGTGGGCGTGAAATAAAATGACTTCAGGCCCACGATGGGCCTGAAATAAAATGATTTCAGGCCCACGGTGGGCCTGAAATAAAATGAATTCAGGCCTACGGTGGACCTAAAATAAAATGACTTCAAGCTCAGGGTGGGCCTGAAAACCTTATATCAGTAGAGAGGGTTGAGCTAGGAGATGATATTTTTGGTGGCCAAACCTCTAATCTTGCTGTATCACCAATATTATAGGAGTTGTTTAGGTATATCAGTGAGTTTTGAGCAAAACCCACTGATGGACCTACCATATCTGGATTTCTGAAAACCCTATATCAGTAGAGAGGGTTGAGCTAGGAGATGATATTTTTGGTGTCCAAACCTCTAATCTTGATATATCACCAATGTTATAGGATTAATTTAGGTATATCAGTGAGTTTTAAGCAAAACCCACTGATGGACCTACCATATCTGGAAATCTAAAAACCCTATATCAGTAGACAGGGTTGAGCTAGGAGATGATATTTTTGGTGTCCAAATCTCTAATCTTGCTGTATCACCAATGCTATAGGAGTAGTTTAGGTGTATCAGTGAGTTTTGAGTAAAACCCACTGATGGACCTACCATATCTGGATTTCTGAAAACCCTATATCAGTAGAGAGGGTTGAGCTAGGAGATGATATTTTTGGTATCCAAACCTCTAATCTTGCTGTATCACCAATGCTATAGGAGTAGTTTAGGTATATCAGTGAGTTTTGAGCAAAACCCACTGATGGACCTACCATATCTGGAATTCTGAAAACCCTATATCAGTATAGAGGGTTGAGCTAGGAGATGATATTTTTGGTGTCCAAACCTCTAATCTTGCTGTATCACGAATGCTATAGGAGTAGTTTAGGTATATCAATGAGTTTTGAGCAAAACTCACTGATGGACCTACCATATCTGGAATTCTGAAAACCTTATATCAGTAGACAGGGTTGAGCTAGGAGATGATATTTTTGGTGTCCAAACCTCTAATCTTGATGTATCACCAATGCTATAGGAGTAGTTTAGGTATATCAGTGAGTTTTGAGCAAAACTCACTGATGGACCTATCATATCTGCAATTCTGAAAACCCTATATCAGTAGACAGGGTTGAGCTAAGAGATGATATTTTTGGTGTCCAAACCTCTAATCTTGCTGTATCACCAATGCTATAGGAGTAGTTTAGGTATATCAGTGAGTTTTGAGCAAAACTCACTGATGGCACTACCATATCTGGATTTCTGAAAACCATATATCAGTAGAGAGGGTTAAGCTAGGAGATGATATTTTTGGTGTCCAAACCTCTAGTCTTGCTGTATCACCAATTCTATAAGAGTAGTTTAGGTATATCAGTGAGTTTTTATGTGCACACTAAGTACCAATAATTATGAGTTATGTTCTATAAACGTATATGTTAGGACAGAAAGATGGAGTCAGATTTATACACCTATACAACTACAAATTTATTGTCCACTAACTAAAATCAGAAGGATTTTATGGTTAACAGCGCCCCTAAAATTTTCCCAGTTTAGGTAGACGGTGTGATTTCAGGCCCACCTTGGGCCTGAAATAAATTTATTTCAGACCCACCTTGGGCCTGAAATAAATTTATTTCAGGCCCAAGTTGGGCCTGAAATGAAGCTATTCAGGCCCAAACTGGGCCTGAATTTAAGTGATTTCAGACTCACATTGGGCCTGAAATCATTTTATTTCAGGCCCACTGTGGGCCTGAATTCATTTTATTCAAGCCCACCGTGGGCCTGAAATCATTTTATTTCGCACCTTGGGCCTGAATTCATTTTATTTCAGGCCCACCTTGGGCCTGAATTCATTTTATTTCAGGCTCACCATGGGCCTGAAGTCATTTGATTTCAGGCCCACCGTGGGCCTAAAATCATTTTAATTCATGCTCACCATGGGAATTAAATACAATAATGATTTATAGAATAATATTCTATATTTATCTACAAGATAAACTCCAAATCCTCTAATTTTATTTAATTATTAAATTTTATCAAAACATTATTACAGTTTTTATAATTTGAAACAAGTTTATTAAATTTATGGTAGACATAATCCATCTTATTAAGTAAATACAGAATGCAAACCAAATTTCAATTCCTTCGAGAACCTTAAATCATATTATTAAATTATGTTGCAATAGGAGTGTTGTAAATCCATCAAAAACCCACTGATGGACCTTCCATACTTGGATATGTCCATACTCGATATCAGTAGTTAGAGTTAACCAAAAATATGTTATTTCTGGTGTGCAAACTTAGTCCCAATCATTATAAGTTATGTTTTCTTACCGTATCAGTTGGTACCTTACATTGCAGCAACTCGATGTGAATCAACATCACACAATTATTTTGTTTTTCTGGACAATAAATTATATTCATACAAATTATACAATTTCTATACAAATGGAGCTGAATCACCAGCAAAGAATTTTTTTTATAACATTACTTCAAGTGATTGACATCCTCATGTTTTACAATACATGTCTCTCATAATATTTACTGTCAGATCAAATCTCATTTTCGTCATATCTCCTTATTTGAAATCCATCTTCTCATCGTATAGGAGACATCGGACGTATTGCATAACAAAGAAGGCACAGTCCACGCTGAAAATAACAAACAGTATTTCTGATTTCAATAAGTGGGGTAATAAATTACTTTCATGATTTTGTGTATTTGAAACTCTTCCTGAGTTACTTACCTATGTTCTTGTTGGGGACATTTTTGTCTGACGAAGGGTCATTTATCCAAGGGATGATAACTTTGTAGATATGGATGAATAGTCGTAAGTTCCTCGCGAGTATATTGTTTAAGTTCTTTTACCTGTAAAACATATCATGAATTTCTATGACATTTTTTACCAAATGATGAACATATATATGAATATAGGTAGGTTGCTCACCGCTGAGTCAAAATCATGCTTATATTTACGACCACTAGCAAGAGAATTTAAATTATTAAAAGTCATTGCTTCTGTATCCACCGCCAACAAGTGAAAGTGTGTATTATCACTGCAAAAAGGTATTAAAATATATCTAAACCCTTGTTCTATCATATCAGTCTTCATCACTTGTTGCAGAGAAAACTTTCTTAACGATCATATTGAAGCCTACAAATTTGCATAATCAAAATTATTAATAACCACATCATAATATTATGCCTTCTACAATCTATTAATTGATACTAATCTACATCACTTACTGTGAAGAAGGTTGAACAATATATTGACTTGTTATATGACTTACCACATGTGGATGCTCCCCTAAATATAATTTTACAGAAGGCATCAATGACCTCCCTTTTTGTAAAAACGTCTCCATTGAGAATTTGTAAGAATGAATGCAAATTCAAAGCAAAGGATGCATCCTCCCAGATAAATTCATTAGTCAACCTGCCAAGTTAATTGATAAGATTATATATTAAAGGCCCAAATATATTAACTAAACTATGTTTCATAACTTACTTTAGGTTCTCCAATTTATTTATCAGGTAAACCACTTCTTTATCTTAATTTTTCTTCTTCGACTTCATAAAATGCTTCTTCACAAACTACATCCATAAAATTTAGACCAAATTAATTAATGACCAAATTCAATAAATTTGCCGTAATTTATATAAAAATAACTAACATGCATCAATGTCTTGTTGCCTCATTTTGTATAGGTCGGAGGTCCTTCTTTTTTCCTCCTCTATATCTTCTTCAGACATGACTTCCATTACAGTAATTGTTTCTCTTGCTTCATCCATATCCTCCTCACTAAGTATCCTTTTTCCCTTGCCCTTGCCCATGACATTTGATATTTCTTCCTTTCTCCGCTTCCCCTTATGTAATAGCTGGTGCCATACTGGACTATCAATTGGAGTATCCCTGTAATTATACCGAGTTCAGTCACGTCCTCTCCTTGTTCTACAAGATACTGGATCAGAAAGAGGAACGACTACAGGATAGCTTTCTTGACCCTCTATCCCTTTTTTTCAATAATTGAAATTAATTCCTTAACCCTTTCATTCAAACATATATTATCCTCTGTTAGCTCCTTGATTAGGGTGTCTTTAAGATTGCATTCCCCACATGGCCTTACATCTTCTGTGTGATGTCCTTCTAATGTCTCCATTGCCCGTGGAATGTCATCACCAATCTCAAGGTTCTCAAACAATGTGTTTTCATGTAGGTTAGGAATTATTTCAACGATTACCTGTCAATTACCAAGTACACAAATTTTACTACCTATATATCAAACTAACATAGATCACAGTTTAGAATAATTACCTCTTCGGACCTGATTTGGTTGACAATGTCCCTCACCCTACTAATATGCGAAGGAATATTCCTCCGCTTATTTATTCGGGGTCCTTCAACATTGTATGGTTTTTGAATGGGTACATGCTCCAAAAATCATGCCTACAAAAACCAT